>JALAZF010001118.1:0-158600 GCA_022829125.1 Lathyrus tuberosus
CGATCTCTGTGGACACGACATAAATCCCGGAGGGGATTCTTCCGAAAATAAAATATTTTTGCTTGCTTGCCCTATTCTGCATTCAACAAAATGGCGACGTTGCCGGGGATTGGTTTTGATATTGAATCGCATTGCGATAGTTTCTTTGTTTTTGAGTTTTGTAGATATCGTATATGTTGTATATTTTCACTTGTTTATATTGATACTTGTACATTTTAACGTTTGTTTAAGTGTTTGGTTAGGATGCTTGCTTTTGGTTGCGCGGTGAGACATCACCATAGCATGAATGAAGGAAGTTCTAGCTAAGCACCGTAAAGGCGTCGAGCTTACGACGTAAAACAAGCATGTCTTATAGTTTTTCTTTTCTAAAGTTTTGTTTGTTGTTTGGTTGCAAGTCTTGGTCGACTTATTTGAGGATGCTTTTGTGATTTTCCAAGTTGGTTCGTTTCAACTTGCGGATGTTTGGTAATGATCTTGTTAAGTTTTGTACACGTTCGAGGTATGTATTTATCGCTTTCTATACTTTAGCATATTCATGATACTTAGGCTTTTTACAAACTTCCATGCCATCCATTCGTTTGTATACTTGTTCTATTGTGAATCACTTTAGTTCCCAAACTTTTTGTGAGGTGGCTTTCCATTGTTCATATATGCGCGGAGAACCAACATTCTTGTTCTAACTGGATTTTATTATGTTGAATCTGTTATTTATGTTGTGTATATGAATGCATGAAAAGGGTAAAGGCAATTGTTTTTATTTTGAGCACAACCACCCTAGCCAAATAGTCATTCACCTTGTGAGTGTGTGAGAATTCGTAACCCCTTTGAGCTTTTTGATCCATGTTTTATTTGAACTTAATGCTTGTCAATGAGTGTTTAGTTCACTTATTTTTGAATGGATTTTATTTTTTCTTGGACCTCAACTTTGTGTTGTTGTATGGATTTTTTCCTTGCCTTAGAAAGTAGGGAGTATTCACATGATGGTGCGGTTGAATTCAAGTTGGGGAGAGGATGATTGTATACTCATTGGTTGAATTCTATGAGGATTGAAAAAAAAAAGAGAAAACTTTGTGAAAGAGAAAAAGAAAGAAAAAAGGAAGAAAAAGAAAAATCCTTGAAAAAGAAAACAAAAAGAGTTTCAATAATTGTGCTAAATAAGTATTGTGTTGTGTGTAACACTTGGTATTTTGGAAGAAGTTGGTTGAAATTTTGTGTGTGAATCTTTGTGAGTTTTCACTCCTTTAGGTTTAGGCAAGTTTTTGTTTCAATTACCTTTAGAAATTGCCCCTTGTTTGTTTACCCGACCACGTTACAACCTTGAAAGTCCTTGTGATTCTTGCCTTTGTATGTTCAATATGAATTAGTGGATGTATGCATAATTTAGTTTTTTGTTTGCATGAATGTTGTGTGAGTGTAAAGTACCTTATTGTGTGTTTTTCATCTATCGATGATTGTTTTTACTAGGTGTAATTCACTTTGGAACTTGTGTTGTTTTAGAATTTTTGGCATGATTTTTGTATTTTGCATTTGTTTCGTGACTATGTTGTCGTCGTAGTTTAGCGATAAGTATTTACTTTTTGTGTGTACCGTTTTCATTTGAACCATTCATTCATTTCCGTTTTTCAAAACCTGTTGATTCGTCTTTCTTTGGATATCGCTTTTGTGTTCTCAAGTTTGTTTGATTCTTGTTTGTGGACAAACAAGTATGTAAGTTGGGGAGAGTTGATAAGTGCAAAATGTACCTATTTTTGTATATATGTTTTGTTGCACTTATCAATGCTTTGTGGTAAATATCGTGCGAATAAAACCCGATTTGTTTATAAATACGTTTACGATACTTTTTAGTGTATATATTGCGTATAGTGAAAATATCATTGAGTTTAATTGATTTTCTCTCATTTTTGCATGTATTCAATCAAGGATATCTTGCCATTGTTGTATAGAGCATTGAATAAGCTTTACAGGGCTTCGAACCGGGCGAAAAACGGAGTTACGGTTCAAAAGTTACGAATAAAACACTGCATAATTTTTGCTGTTCTGGTGTGCTGCGCCCCTGCAGCGCCGGGCGGGGCAGCGCCGGGCGATCCAGAACACTACTGGAACTTGCAAAATAAGTCTCCTTTCGCCGCCGGGCGCCCCAAACCACCTCCGGGCGATGTTGTGCGGGCTGAAACACCATTTAAGGCCAAAAACACTATTTTTTTTAGGATGGTTTTGGGGTTTTGAGATCCCAACTCCATCAAACTTCATTTTTCATTGGAGAGCTTAGAAAACAACTGTGGAGCATGCATACGGATGAACCGGGGTGGATTGGTCGTCGACCGGCTCTGACAATCCGCGAGATGTTTAGTTCATTTCTCTTTTTCTTTGTGTTTTTCTTTATGGTTGGGTTGTGTATATGTATTTGCTGTAAACTCATGAATATTGGTCGCCCATGGCGTTATATGATATCTGCTTTACAAATCTTTATTGGTGATTGTCTTTGATTTTTGCTTTATGCGCGGGGTTTGAGTTGCGTTAGAGATAATCCTCGCAAACTTCGATTAGGGATGATTATCTGTTAGTTTCTGGACTCTAGAGATAGATTTAAGAGCTAACAATCTTCAATAGGCGTCGAAGCTTAATGCCTTCCGTGTTTCGAGGCTTCGCTCGCGAGAGTGACGAAGAGAGTGACACGGTTGTTATCTCAACTTTGCGTTAGACATAACCTTTGTTGTGAGCGATGTTGGGTGATATTGAGGAGTATTGTAGGTGGAGTATAACTAGTCGGTAAGTTTAAGTTTGTGAGGAGTGATTTATTTGCATTGGCAGACGATTTTTTCTCTCTGAAGAATGATTTCTTTTTGTTTTAATGTTTACTTTTATGTTTTCTTGTTTGAAACTATTTTAATCCAAACTCATAAATGCGAGAGACTGTCGAACGACCTTCTTTCCCTCGAACCGGTCTCTATGGACACGACATAAATCCCAGAGGGAATTCTTCCAAAAATAAAATATTTTTGCTTGCTTGCCCTATTCTGTATTCAACAATGGACACCTTTTTCTGCCAAATTATCTCTCTCTTTCTCTCTCAATTATGTTTGGACCCTTTTGAGATCCTTAGATTTATGATAATGCCACATTTTGTTTAGTCAAGGAGAAAGGCAAGCCCCAAGGGTTTTTTGGACGAATCTACGACTTAAATGATGCTCGAAAGCATTATTTCTTTAATAAAGAAGTCGGGGATCGCTAATGGATTTTTAACCTAGTGTCGTTTTAAAACCCAATGAGTTATGGTTATAGAGAAGTCGGAGAGCCCTAGTAGGGTCTCGACTTATGGTTTTCGTAGAACCTAGTAGCCTCTAGGTCTGGGAAAGTCGGAGAACCCTCGCGAGATCTCATTTTTTGGTCGTTGTAGAATCAGGTTGTTTCTTATCTAATTTTTATAACTAACTTTACGAGGCCATCCTTCATGGAAGTCCTAGGCGAAAAAAATAAGCTTTAACCACAAACGTTTTGTTCAAACCAATCCTCCGACTGATGGTGAGGCAGGGAAAATTGATCTCATTTCTCGACCCGTGGTCACTGCAAAGCTTGGCAAGCTCTAGATATATAAGTCGGAAAGCCTCAGCGGGCTCTCGACTAATTCCATTTCTATTTTAACTATGCTAGTGCATTTCTTTGACATCAGGATTGTGATAACTGTTAGGTGCGGATTTGGTCTAAAATTGGCATATCTTTCTTTGCACTTTTTCATCTCTTTTCTCATGTTTTCATGGTTTTTATCCATGATTGTTGTTGTTCTTCTACACATTGAGAATATACCTTTGGTGCTTGTAATGTGTGTGTTATTGTGCAGGAAATGCACTAAATGATCAAAGTTTGAACACACAAAGAAATGGTGCAAGCTGCTAAAGTATTGAAGTTGCAACAGCAGGATTCGCCTCGCGAGTGCTGGCGAGCTCCTAGCGAAGGTTCGCCTAGCGAACGTTGGCGAGTGTCCCAGCGAAGGGGTGGCAGAAAGTTTTAGTAGGAAAAGTCCCTAAATTCGCTGGGCGAAGGTTTTGGCGAAGGCTCGCTTCGCGAGTGTTTTGTTCGCTTCGCGAATGCACGTGAAATTCTGGGGCGGTTTAACTGTTTGAGGCACCTGATGTGCCTATTTTTAACCATTCGCCTAGCGAATGAATTGGTTCGCCTAGCGAACCTTCAAATTTCTGAATTGTATAAATACAATTTTTACACTTTTTAGGTTATGTTTTTATGTTGTTCTGATATTGTTGTAATTTTTGGGGATCAGAACTTGATATCTCTTTCATTTCCAAGGGAGAAAAGGTAGGATCCTTGATTTCTTGTTGGAGAGGGATGTAATCTTTTGATACCTATTGTATTTCCTCGAATGTATGTTTGTGATTTGAATTCTGATTTTCTATTGTTGTTGTCTTTGGTTGATTATTTGTGGTCTTGACAAAACCTTTACAAATCTTTGATCTTAGATTTTCATCTATCAATGACCAAGCTTTTGACATGGTTTTGTGAGTTGATATTCATTTTATCTTTTGTTGTATTGTGTTGATTAAGTAGCATGGGTAGCATGAGTAGGATCGATACGATATCGCGAGGATGCGTGATAATAGTGATGAAGAAGGATATTCGCATTCATTGGACAAATTAGTTGAATACATGTAAAAAGGGTTAAGCGTGTGTACTTATTTTGATCTTGCTTAAATACGAAGAAATCATTTATTTGATATGGATGTTATAGTAATATCTGTTAGGACTGAACTCTAGAGATAGATTTAGGATTAACACTTGCGTGAGTATCTGCTCTTAAAGCTCTGTGTTGGTTTTGTTGCGTGAGACATCACTGATGAGACAATACAGTTGGCCTCTCGACGTTGCGTTAGACATAACCTCCGTTGTGAGTGATACGCGAGGATATTTGGCGAATGATTGATTTGTGTTTACTTGATTAGAAGAATGCATGTGTTATCAATTGATGAGATTCAATTCCAACAAGGCCCCGTTTATAATTCTGTCTTTACTTTATATTTTCCGTATTTATATTTTCCGCATTTGCTTTTGGTTCGTCTTTAAACCAGAACTTTTGATCCATGAGTTTAGAAATATAGAAACCGTTGAATGGCATTCTTTCCCTCGCACTGATCCCTGTGGAGAACGATAAATTGGGTTACTTATATATTTTTGCTTGCCGCTATTCTGCACCAACAATAACCCATGTGCATTTTCAAATTTAGCAATGACCAAATCCTGACATCTTTTAGATGATTACAGGTTTTTGACAAACTCCAAGTATATGTTGCTTCCTTCTTTATGTGATCTATGTGAGTTGGGTCTGAGAATTTTTGGTGTGCTCTAAACTAGAAACCATTCTCATCGAATTATCAGATCATAATCATTTTGTTGTTGGTCATCTCTTATGGATGTGTTTTGCCATGTTTAGATGCCTTCTGATTTCCTTTTATGATAGTATTTGAGCCCTCACGATATTTGTTTTAGTTATGATTTAGACCACATAAGTAAACAACCCCGGGGAGTCGGGCTTTACTAATTTGTTAAGTATCTTTCTTTGCACCTAGGTCGAATAACCCTGAGTAGTTCACATCAGATATTTGTTTAGTGATAAGTTTACCCAAAACCGCTTAAGGTTAGAGTTTTGTTACCTTTGTATGATCGGCGTTCAGAGTCCCATGAGGGTTGATGTTTAAATAAAGGTCAGAGGCTACTATTTTGCATGACCCGACTGAAACCGATTATGCCAAAGGCATGCTTAGACTTCATTTTATACCAAGATTCTTTAAAAATGTTCTGGGTCTTAATTTTATGCCAAGATTCTTAAAACGCTCATGGTCTTGACTTTATGCCATGAGTCTTAAAACGCTCCGGGTCTTATTATTATGCCCAGAATCTTACAACGTATCTGGTTTTGACTTTATGCCAAGAGTCTTAAAACGCTCCGGGTCTTATTTTTATGCCTAGAGTGTTACAACGCTTTTGGTCTTGACTTTATGCCAAGAGTCTTAAAACGCTCTGGGTCTTATTTTATGCCCAGAGCCTTACAGTGCTCCTGGTCTTGACTTTATGCCAAGAGTCTTAAAACGCTAGGAGTCTTATTTTTATGCCCAGAGTCTTACAACGCTCCTGGTCTTGACTTTATGCCAAGAGTCTTAAAAAGCTCTGGGTCTTATTTTTATGCCCAGAGTCTTGCAACGCTCCTGGTCTTATTTTTAGCCAGAGGCATCAAGTGCGCGTTGCCCGAACAAAGCTGATTATGCCAAAGGTATATTAACTTGGACTTTGTCCAGAGGCATTAAGTGTGCATAGCCCGGACGAAGCCGATTATGCCAGAGGTATATTAACTTGGACTTTAGCCAGAGGCATTAAGTGCGCATAGCCCGGACAAAGCAGATTATGCCCCTTGTGAAGGTCTTGGGTTAAGCGCCTCCTGTGGCAGTCTTCGTTTGTTCTCGATCCCAGCTTTTATTGAAGGATAAGTCTCTGTCTGGTATTTGTTCTGACTACTATCCTATGTAATTTTACAATTTTTTAGAAAAGAGGAGATGCCTCCCATCCTCACAGGAAAAAGGATCGTCACCCCGTTTAGCTAAGGTAAGTTCTAAAGAATTCTTTATAATAATTACATCGGTACTCTAATTAACCTGATTATCATGGATCCTTTTTTGGCGAAACACACTTCCTTGTGCTGATTGGAGCCATTTGATTAAGGGTTTGCAAGTTGGTTTTCATCAGATTTTGTGATTTCCTATTCGGATGGTGTAGTTCCCCTGTAGCTTAAATTTAAAATTGCTTGCACTTAAATGCACTTACACCGACACCATAGTCGGAAAATCTTTATCAACTTTCCCCAGATTACTATCTCAAAATTCTCAATGACTTTGCCAGAATCATCAAGGCCAATTTAAGCGCAATAGGCGACCCATTCGAATAAATTTTCTCCGCCCAAGCAACAATTCTATGATCATCCCTGCTAAAATGTCTTTCTTGTTTTCTAACAACCTAACCCATAACTGATACAAAGCATACATCCCTGGACACTGCTTTTGTATGTCAGTAAGAACATTCATTAATTCTCTAATAGATACTCCCTCCATAAGATCATTCAATTGGAAACAAGAGCTTGGGATCAATGCTTCACAAATGGGGTCAATAAATTTTTTCAAACCAAACTCTATAACGTCTCTGTAAACCTGGTCTTCCACCTTAGAGAATCTTGATGAACCAATTGAAAACCCGTTCCAATGAAATTTCCAAAGGGAAATTATATGGCGAACATCAATATTCTCTTCTGGAATATCCTAGTAGAACATCTCCATACACCTGTAAACAAACATAAAATAAGGTGTAAGATAAGAAATCCCCAGCCTAGCGGTGACAGTTGTGTTTTTGAGGAACATAAGCTTCATGGGTTCAGAAATAGGGATGCACTCAATTATCCTTGATTTCTCCATATAAGCAACCACATCAAGGCACCTATTGAACACATCATGAAACTTTGGCATAAGTTCCCAATTATCTTTAGAATGCCATGACCCTGTCGCATGAGAAAACTTCGAGATATCATAGTTCAAATCCTTAAGCCTTATTTGGGTGATCTTCTTAGCCCAATCATCATTAGCCCTTGCCTTGGTGACATTTTTTTGAGAGTTTTCTTCAGTAAAAGCAGCATCATTCTCATCCTGAGCCATCTTAGATGAAAATTCACTTTGAGAAATATCAACACTTTGCTCTTCCTCGCTCATATTGGAGTATCTTGTGTTCTTCTTGATTCTCTTGCTCACATGAGTTGGTTGAGGCGGGACCTGACTCTTTAAGTTCTGAAGTTAATGGTACTGTTCTGGACTGGACCAATGGCTAGAATTGGCCCAATCCGCTTCTGCTCCAGAGCGGCCCAAATTGCCTAAGCCCAATCCACAGAGGGGCAATAACGACATTTTTGCCCCTTCAACCGGGCAAGGAACGCAACGTCCTCCCCGACTTTTATGCCCGTTACGCACGGCTTTCTCGCTGCCCGAACAGCAAGGGACAGGTGCCCGGAACTGCGGTTTTGCCCGACACAACGGCTAGTTTCTGGCACCCTGCCCGTCATAACGGCTAGTTTGGGCAGTTACCTATTCTTTGGGGAAAACGGTTATTTCACCCCGAAAATAGGACCGTTGGCCACGCGCTGGGGGCTCTATATAAAACCCTCTCGCTTGAGAGGGTCAGGTATCATTTTTTCACCCTAAGAATACACTTTGTACTTGCCCCTCTTCTCTGACCTTTTCTTACTTGAGTGTCGGAGTGCCTTGCAGGTACACCCCCTCCTCTCCTCATTCATAAGCCGAACACCTTGCACGCCTGACGATCAGTATCCAGCCGAGCACCTTGCCTTCTGACGACCAGCTTACGTGGACCTGTTCGAATACTCCGGATCAGTGGCGCCGTCTGTGGGAACTCCTTATTCTCCCCCTTCTTTCTTTCCTCCTCGGAAACTAAAAGATCAAAACATACTTTCTTTGATCCGCCCACATATAGCCGCTCAGAACTCCGCAAAAGGTGCTGACGCTACGGTTCCCGTTCTCGTCAACAAGATGGACATTGACGGCAGTTCTTTGTTACTTTCTGATCCCCGTTTCTTTCGAGACGGAGCCACTGCGTCTCCAACTCCTCCTTCCACCGAGCAAGGAGGAAAATAGCTAACGTCGGGCGAACGACCAATTCCTAGCCCTCCCAGCGCCGACCTGGCCGTTGCAGCTCTTCTGGAAGCTGTCAATCGCATAAACCTCCTTATCTTGCAGCAAGGAGAGAGAATAGGAGCCCTCGAGGAAGCATCTCTTCCAAGATCCTCTCCTCCGAAGAGTAAACACCGGAAATCAAGAAGCCCGCCACCTAGGCGCGGCGAAGACCGTGGGTCGAGGCGTGAGCCTGAATCTCAACGCATTCGCAAGCGCGACCAGATCTCCCCGCGAGATCGACCGTCACCAAGACACAAGAGAATGAGGCAGGATAGGCATTCTCCACCGGTCATACCTCACGACCGGCCACGTTCACCCTCACCTCATAGGGACCACCACCGCGAGCGCAGACAACGGTCACCATCAACTCCAAGTTCGGACAGCGACGACAAGCCTCGCGGCCCGTTGTCCCGCAGGATCCTGGCCACCCGTCTCCCTAAAGGACTAGAGAAGCCTCCGTCTCTAGGGACTTACGATGGAACCACTGACCCAGACGAGCACATAGAAAACATAGATGCTCTCTTGGACTACAGAGGTGTACGTGGAGCCATCAAATGCCGCCTGTTCCCAACCACACTCCGGAAGGGAGCAATGACATGGTACAAACAGCTGCCAGAAGAATCCATTACATCCTGGAGGCAGCTGGGGAGGATTTTCTCCCGCCACTTTACCGCATCACGACGCCATCCAAAGACTGAGGCGTCCCTCGGAGCTGTCGTACAGGGAAGAGATGAGCCTCTTCGGGCCTACATTGAGCGGTTCAACAAGGAGGCTGTCCAAGTGCCAACGACCGACGAGATGAAGAAATTCCTGCTCGAGCAGGGGTTACGTCCTGGTTCAGACTTCGCGAAGGCCATCGGCCTCGATCCACCGAGGAACCTCAACGCCCTTCTCCTCCAGGCCCAGTCGCATATACAATACGAGGAGAAGGTTGCCTCCCACTCTGTCCGAGCCTCTCGAAACCAAGAGGGTGCCCGGTCATCTAGAGCTGAAGAACCCTCGACATCCCGTCGAGGAGATAAAAGACGCGACGATCGGCCTCGCGATGTACGCAAACAGAAGGGACCTTCTGGGCAGTTCCATGATTATACCCCCCTCACTGCCTCGAGGGAGAAGATCTTGTCCGAATGTGCCAACTCAAAATTCAAGCAGGCGGGCGTCCGTTTTCCCAAACAGCTGCCGGCCAGGCCGGGTGTAGATAAATCCAAGTATTGCCGCTTCCACAAGAGCCACGGCCATACGACGGAAGATTGCATCCACCTCAGAGACGCCATAGAAATCCTCATTCGCGACGGCCACCTGAAGCAGTTCGCGAAAAAGAAAGAAGCTCCCCGGCAAGAAACCCAGGAGAGCAAGAAGGCTGCAGAAGAGACTCCGCCCTCCAATGACACCAACGTACAGGTCGCTATGTCCGTAACTCGGCCAGAAGACTTCCGCATCCCTGATAATCTGACCGTATCCACGTCCCTTGCTGCTCACAGCCCGTGGGAGGCCTTCCCGTCAGCCATGGTCATCTCTGGTGGTGGATTCAACAAAATCACGGTCGGTTCAGTCAAGAGGAGATTCGACCAACTGATCAGCAAAAGCTCCAATGAAGTCACCACGCTGGACACCACTCACAAAGGATCCGCTCCTATTTCCTTCTACAAGGAGGAGCTCCTCGGCGGGGCACCGAACTCGAGCATCCCGCTGCTTATCCGGGCAAGGATGGCGAACTTCGACGTTCGCAGAATACTCGTGGACCAGGGCAGTTCAGTTGATATAATGTACAACCACCTGTTCGAAACGCTGCAGCTGGACGACTCTCACCTTACTCCATACGTTGGATCCGACCTGCAGGGATTCAATGGAGCAGTGACAAGGCCCCGAGGTTACGTAGAGCTCATCGTAACTTTCGATTCAGGAAAGACAACCCGAGCAATTAAGGCACAGTTTCTGGTAATTGAATGCCCGTCACTATACCAGTGCATTTTTAGAAGGTCAACCCTGGCAGAGTTGATCGCAGTACCTTCCGCCGTACATCTCAAGATGAAGTACTACACTTCTGAAGGGATGGTCGCCACCCTCCACGGCGATATCGAAGCTGCCCGTCGGTGCTTTGAAGCAGCATCAAAAGGACTAAGCACCATCTCAGCAAGACCGGGGACTTCTGGCCGTCCCCCTCTGCCCTGCAGCTCCGAGCAGCCAAAACCGCTCCCCCAGGTCGAATCTATCGACTTGGACAGCCGTTTCAGCGAGGAAGATCACGCCAAAGACCCAACGGCTTCGGGTAACTAGTCCAACAATAGCGGCCATCTCCTACGCTCTGTCCCAGATGGCAACTTCGAGATCGTTCCGTTCGGAGAAGACCCCCAACGAGGAGTGAAGATCGGAGCTGACCTCCCCGGCCTGGCCAAGAGACAACTAAAAGCGTGCCTCCGGGAGAACGCAGACTTGTTCGCATAGAGCGCTGCTGAGATGCCAGGATTGGACCCCTCCGTCGCTTTCCACCAGCTTACAATTGACCCGGCCGCCAAAGCTGTTGCCCAGCGCAGAAGGAAACAGTCCCCGGAGAAGATGGAAGTCGCGGAGAAAATTGTCAAAGACCTTCTAGAAGCTAGGTTTATTTCTGAGGCCAAATACACTACATGGCTCTCAAATGTTGTACTTGTAAGAAAAAATAATGGCAAATGGAGGATGTGCGTTGATTATACCGATGTTAATAAGGCCTGTCCGAAGGACGCCTACCCTCTCCCCAATATAGATAAGCTCGTAGATAGCTCAGCAGGTTTTAAACTTTTATCGTTCCTCGACGCCTACTCGGGCTACAACCAAATCCCAATGGCCGCGAGTGATAAAACTTACACGGCCTTCATGACCGAATCGGGCAACTATTACTACAACGTAATGCCTTTCGGACTGAAGAACGCCGACGCTACGTACCAACGAATGATGAACAAAGTCTTCCAAGGACAAAGAGGCGACATGCTCGAGGTATACATGGACGACATGATCGTCAAGTCCCATGAGGAACTAGATCATGTCGCCCATCTTCGCAAAATTTTCGAGCAAGCAAGAAAGTATCAAATGCGTTTTAACCCAGAGAAGTGCACGTTCGGTGTACGGGCAGGTAAATTCCTTGGCTTCTACCTAACGGAACGAGGAATAGAAGCTAACCCCGACAAGTGTCGGGCATTCTCTGAGTTCCCAACGCCTAAGTCTAAGAAGAACATCCAGTCCCTCAACGGGGTTACTTACCTCGTTGTCCCGCTTCGTCGCAAAGTCCGCCCAACACGCCCTTCCTTTCTTCAAGCTCTTGCGAAAAGAAACTGCGTTTGAATGGACCGAAGAATGCGAAGCATCCCTCCTTCACTTGAAGCAAGCTCTGTCGAAACCGCCCGTATTATCACGGCCAGATACCGGGGAAGTCTTGTTCCTATACCTCGCCGTCACTGCCGAGGCCGTTAGCGCCGTTCTCATTCGCGAGAATCCTGGCGGGCAAAAGCCAGTATACTTCACGAGCAAAGCGTTGCAGGACGCGGAGTTGCGATATCAACAGATAGAGAAAGTAGCATTGGCCCTCGTCAACACTGCCAGACGACTAAGACACTATTTCTTGGCCCACACGATCGTGGTAAGGACGGATCAACCCATCAAGCAGTTACTGGGACGACCAGACATGGTCGGGCGAATGCTCAAATGGTCACTGGAACTGTCCGAATTCGACGTCCAGTATGAAAGAAGAAAAGCTCTTAAAGCTCAGGCCCTGGCCGATTTCGTAGCGGAAGTAACCTTCTCAGACTCCTCGTCCCACATAGCAAACAGATGGACCATCTACGTGGAGGGAGCATCCAACTCGAGCGGCAGCGGGGCAGGAGTAATTCTGGAGAACGACGAAGGGACCATAGTCGAGGCTTCTCTCACATTGTCCTTTCCCACGACAAACAACCAGGCCGAGTATGAAGCCTTCCTCGCCGGGTTGCGCCTAGCCGAAGACCGAGGGGCTGAAGAAATCGTCATCTGCACGGACTCTCAGCTCGTGCCCCACCAGATATCCGGGGAGTATCAAGCCAAAAACGACAGTCTCTCTGAATACCTCACCCTAGTCAAGGAAAAAATGTCGAAGTTCAGAACGGTAGAAGTAAGACATGTTCCACGCAAACACAATGTGCGAGCAGACGTCTTGTCCAAACTATCAAGCACTAAGAGGAAAGGCGGAAACAGGTCAGTCATCCAAGAGGTACTTCCCCGGTCCAGCATCGATAAGGGATCCTCGACCCTACACGTGCACGCGATCGGGGACAACGATTGCGGGATGACGCCCGTGTACAATTACCTCACCAGGGACGAACTTCCGGATGACCCCAAGGAAGCCAGCACCACCAGACAAAGAGCTTGCTCGTACGTCATCCTCAAAAACAAACTCTACCGACGGGGCTTCTCCATCCCACTACTCAAGTGCATAGAGGAGGAGGTTGTCCCCCACGTTTTACGAGAAATCCATGAAGGCATTAACGCCCAGCACTTGGGAGGAAGGTCCCTTGCCCGCAAGGCCCTCCGGGCAGGGTATTATTGGCCAACCATGCAACAAGACGCCAAGGAGCACGTGAAGAAATGCGACAAATGCCAACGGCACGGGGATATGCACCTAGCTCCACCTAATGAACTGAAGAGCTTGACCTCCCCGTGACCATTCGCCTGGTGGGGCCTAGACATCCTAGGACCCTTCGTGACGGGGTCCAGCCAAAACAAATACCTGATAGTGGGCGTAGATTATTTCACAAAATGGATAGAAGCAAAAGCCTTAGCAAAGACAACAACACTTAACATTCTGCGCTTTTACAAGCGGAATATCCTTGCCCGTTTTGGGATTCCCCAAGCAATCGTCACGGACAATGGAACACAATTCACGGACAAGAAGTTCCAAGACTTTGTCGCCTATCTCGGAACAAAGCAACACTTCGCTTCTGTGGAGCATCCCCAGACCAACGGGCAAGCAGAAGCGGCCAACCGCGTCATTCTTCGTGGCCTCAAGCGAAGACTGGATGAAACGAAGAAAGCCTGGGTCGAGGAGCTCCACAGCGTCTTATGGGCATACCGCACTACTCCCTAGTCCACCACCGGGGAAACACCTTTTCGCCTAGCATATGGCACGGAGGCTGTTCTACCCATTGAAATCCACGTACCATCCAGGAGGACCGAATCACCTCTAGACGAGGAAATGAATAACGAAGCGATAAGAGAGGAGCTCGACCTTGTCGAGGAAATCCGAACAGGAGCAGCCCTCCGCGAAGCATCTCTTAAGCAAAAAATAGCAATCAGGCACAATGCCAAAGTCTTACAACGAGAGTTCGATGTGGGCAGCCTTGTCCTGCGAAGAAACCACAAGGACTCTCGCGAAGGCAAACTAGCAGCCAACTGGGAAGGACCATACAGAGTCCGTGCCAAAACGGGAAATGGTGCGTACTTCCTCGAAAACCTTAACGGGGATGCGCTCCCTCGACCATGGAACGCTGAGAAACTTAAACAATACTACAGCTGAAGTAACCATAGGCTTCCTCGCATCAAAGGACCGCCTAACGGTCATCGTGCTCGTCTAGGTACAAACGACGCACGCGTACAAAGCTGAATCCCGCTCAAATAAATGAGCCGAAACTCTGCTCGTCGGCGGTCCTCGACCGAGCACCGCCTTCGCCCTAGTACCATGATTGGCAGAACCCTAACTCGCGATGGGACGTTCGCGCCGCGACCTCGGGCCTCGATCGCTACCTGAGATCCGCAACCTCGCCAGGACCTTCCCCGGCTATTCGACCAGTTCTCCGCATTGGCGAACTCACACACAACGAGCTATCTTTCAAAAGAAAGCTCCACTAACAGACACACCCTCCGACGGGCAGTCACACATGCACAACTAATGTAAAGTACAGCAATAATGTAAAGTACAACAAAAATTGTATAGATAATATTAACCGAGCATTAAATAAAAAGGCCACAAGGGCCAAATATTGTGCGTATTACATAAAAAAGGGGGCCGCTCCCCCCCCCCCCCCCCCAAATCAAATAAAGTTACAAGTAAATCAACGGCACGTAGGCCGGACAAAATACAACAACATCAGAATAACCAAACTCCTCATTCTTCCACATGCTCGGTCGACACGGGCTCAGGTCCCTGCTCCTCCACGGGCTGGTCCTCGGTCTGAACTTCGGGGGTATTAAGAACAAGGCCCGCGGGCAAGACGATACGACCATCCTCCACTCGCGCAAGGTAGTGGATACCCTCGGTCGAAATCTCAAGCCCAGGGTTCACCACCCGCAACTGGGCCACGGCACTTTCGAAGGACTCCACTGCCACGGCGATACCGTCATCCTCGGCTTGCAGAATGCTGGCGACCAGCTCAGCCCTAGTCTTCAACACTTTTATCTCATCCGGTTCATCAGCACCCGAGGCACTGGCCTCCATCAGCTCCTTGTTCAACTCCTCGGCAGCCTTCTTCTCCGCCTTCAGCTTGGTGACCTCCTCTTTCAGCTTGGTCATTTCCTCCTCGGCCTTCTTCCTAGCCTCACGAGCACCCTTGAATTCCTCCTTCAAGGCCGTCTCAGAAGCCCGGGCAGTAGTAAGTTCGGCCTCAAGCGCAGTGTCCCCTTCCGCATAAACGGCCGCCATCTCCAACATCCTCACAAGGGCAGAAGCATCCTGGGCCACCAGCGCCCTCTTGCTCGCCCGGTCCATGCCCTCCAGGCTAAGAGACTCTGCTCGAGGAACGACCAGCGTGTTTCCCTCAAAAAATCTTTTGTCAAGGATGCACGGGGGGAGCTCAAATTTTCCCTTCTCAGGCGCCCGAGTCAGGTCCACAGCATCTAACATCCGTGGCCGCTTCGTCCGCCCGGTCAGAGGCAATGGAGAGTCCCGTGGACCAGGAGAAGGCATAGAAGAGGTCCCCGGAGCAGTTTGAACGAGGGAAGGAGCACGAGTACCAGCAGCAGTCCGGGTATGGCGTTCCTCACCACACGATCACGAGCTTGAGGCATCTCACCTGCACAAATGAAAACAAGCACGTTAGTTACAGAGAAAGGAAATAACACAAACAAAATCTAAGTAACTATGGCTACCGAGCAGCTTTTCAGCATCCGCGGGAGTCTTGCACTCCAGCAGTGCCTTCACGTTGATAAACCTGCGCTCAACCCTCTGGCTACCATCCTCCTCGAAGATAGGGTTACCCTTGCTCGTCCAACAGCTCGCGAGTTGGAAGGAGTTGACCCAATTCACCAACGTCTCATAAGACACGGCATCCTGCCCGCGTAGCACGCTCGGCTCGAAGACGTAGGCACTGGGCTTCTTTGAGAAGTGGTCGGGTGTCCAGCGGATCAGGAACTTGTACAACCTCTCCCCGATATACTTCCCCTCCTACTTGAGCAGCTCCTCTCCGTTCTCGTCCACCTCTATCTCCCAGACATACGTACTGTCTTGGGCAGCTTCAGACACTGGCTCGACGATGAAGTACCGTCCCTTGAACGTTCGGATTGACTCCGAGAACGGCTTAAACAACTTCTTGGGCTGCTTTAAGGAAACTCATCCGTACTTCTTCCCCACCAGCTGCCGTTGAAGATGGAAAATAGCAAAAAACAAGGGAAGAGTGGTTCCCAGTGTGAGGTGCTCGCACACCAACTAAAATGCCCGTATAAAGGCCAGCGAATTGGGGTGGAGTTGCGAGGGCGCCAGCTTGAGATGCTCAAATACCGACCGCTGGAAGTCAGTGAAGGGCACCCTCAGCCCCAACTCCTTAAAAGCGTACTCGTACATCGTGAAGCGGTCCCCGAACTCCGAGCAGACCCGCTCGTCCACGGTGGGAAAATGCACTCTCCAATCCCCTGGCGGGCCTACCTCCATAAAAGCGTCCGCCACAGATCTGGCGAACGTGGAAATATGTTCGGAAGGCTCGGCCACCTCCCACTCCTCCGGGCAGAACCCTTCCACATCTTCCTCCATGGCATCCATATCCTCTTCCTCTCCAACTTCGCTCGAGGAGCTCGATGCCGTCGAACTCGAAGACGCAGAACTCGAGGCCGTCGCGCTGCTATTCTCATCAGAGACAGTTTCCTCCTCGGATGTGACGGGGATAACTTCTCTCTCTGGCTCCATCGCCATTACGATTACCTGAAAAAGCAGAGAAAGATAGTGAATTCGATAGGGAATCAAATCCACCCTTCCACCGCTAAGTCAAGTGAAAGGGCGCGTAGAAGGCTAAGGACAACGTCCCCAGCCTAAGCCCTAACATCAAACGAAGAACCTCCCCGCGCTCGTGCCCAGATTCCGTTTGAAGCCCCACCGGAAATTGCAAGACTCCACCGGAATCTGGAAACGTTCTACCGAAAAATTCACCATTCCATCAGAAGATGATAAGGCGCGGTGGTCACGACTCGCAACCACGACGTGGACCACCACGCTCAACAAACGCACTACCTACTCCGGCGAGATGCTTGAAGCAGCAGAAGGGCAGAACCACCGCCCACCACCAACACTCGCCGGAAACCTACCTATTTTGTCGCCTAAAACTAACCCTAGCCGCATGCAATCTACGACTAACAACAAGAGAAGGTAAAACGAGCTGGAAATCAGAAAACTTACTTGATTTGAGTAAAAGAGGGAGACTGCTCGAAACTTGGCACGGTGGTCGGTTGCTCTGAAGACGGCGACGGGCAAGGACGTTGATGACGACGAAGAAAAATCAGAAGGGAAAAAGTGCAAAATGGGACAACCTTCCCCCTTTTATACTGAGGGGCACGTGCACACACGCGCCCGTAGGCAATGATGACTGCCCACTAGCCATAATTACCTATTAACTGCTACACAGGGCTCGATGCACACGTGGCAGCCCAACGTTTCCCATTCTGTTAGACGCTTTGTCTCCCCGAATACCGGGCAATAAGGTCACGACCACGGACATCACGGACATAGAGGGCCACGAGCACCTCGAGACGATCACCCTCGTCTACGCGCTAGCTCCCCTGAGCGACGGGCAATCCTTAAGTCATCACTCCCATGCTCGGGAGCAACGACTTGGGGGGCTCCTGTTCTGGACTGGACCAATGGCTAGAATTGGCCCAATCCGCTTCTGCTCCAGAGCGGCCCAAATTGCCTAAGCCCAATCCACAGAGGGGCAATAACGACATTTTTTCCCCTTCAACCGGGCATGGAACGCAACGTCCTCCCCGGCTTTTATGCCCGTTACGCACGGCTTCCTCGCTGCCCGAACAACAAGGGACAGGTGCCCGGAACTGCGGCTTTGCCCGACACAACGGCTAGTTTCTGGCACCCTGCCCGTCATAACAGCTAGTTTGGGCAGTTACCTATTCTTTGGGGAAAACAGTTATTTCGCCCCGAAAATAGGACCGTTGGCCACGCGCTGGGGGCTCTATATAAACCCTCTCGCTTGAGAGGGTCAGGTATCTTTTTTTCACCCTAAGAATACACTTTGTACTTGCCCCTCTTCTCTGACCTTTTCTTACTTGAGCATCGGAGTGCCTTGCAGGTACACCCCTCCTCTCCTCATTCACAAGCCGAACACCTTGCACGCCTGAAGATCAGCATCCAGCCGAGCACCTTGCCTTCTGACGACCAGCTTACGTGGACCTGTTCGAATACTCCGGATCAGGTACCATCTAGGAATGTACTCCCTCCATTCCATATTATAAGCAAAAGTTACTTTTTAGATACATTGAATAATTAATGTATTTCATTTATATATTAGACCAGATACATTAATTATTCAATGTATCTAAAAAGTAACTTTTGCTTATAATATGGAAGTAATACTCCCTCAATTCCTTTTTAATTGTCATTTTTAAACTTTTTACGCATACCAAGAAATCCAATAATTATTATTACTTTTTGGCTTAATGACACTTTTGGTCCCTATGTTTTGGCCAACTCACGAAATTGGTCCCTATGGTTTAAAATTGAACGAATTAGTCCCTAAACTATAATGTTTTATACAGTTTTAGTCCTTATTCACATTTCTCCTCCAAAAATGCTGAGGTGTCAAGAACTTATCTGAGGTGGCAAAAATAGGCGCTCCTTTGCTTTGCCATGTCATTAAAAATGTATTATCTATTTAAATTAATTGGATAATATATTTTCAAAATAAAAACTAATTGGTTTTGAATTTAAAAGGGGGATTTGGAAAACAAAAGAAAAAGAGGAAGGAACCATAAAAAAAAGGATAAAAACACTCAGCATCATCTGGTTTTGACTCACCACTAATCCACCCTCGCAGCTGCGTATCCCATCTTCATCTTTCACAAAAACACACCAAGAACCTCAACCACAGAAACCTTCATACCCACCTTTCAATTTCAAATAATAACTAGAACAAACAACATCCCAACACACAAACCTCACTCCATTTGATTCATCCTTCCTTCAAACCAAAATAGAACCCATAACCAAACCTTGACAAAACACCAAACCAATTTCATATCAGAAACCAAGAATCAGGATAGAAGAGACGGAATAGAGAGATTGAGCGAAACCAACAAAAATTAAGCGAACCTGAATCACGGTCAAACTGAAGCAAATAGGGCGAAAGAAAATGTGCTTGACGGAGGGAGAAAGCGGAATCGAAGGGGAAGCTTCGTAGTACCGTTATCGTGCACTTTGCTGCTTTCATGTTTCTTGCTCTGAAACGCATTGATGGAAGATTTTTTAGCGTGTTTTATTTATCATTTTTCCAATTAGTTAGAGAGATTAGGCACTAATTTTGTATGACTTCAAAAATCTTTTATTTTGAAATCCCCTTTTAAATTCAAAACCAATTAGTTTTTATTTTGAAAATATATTATCCAATTAATTTAAATAGAATAATACATTTTTAATGACATGACAAAGCAAAGGAGCGCCTATTTTTGCCACCTCAAATAAATTCTTGACACCTCAACGTTTTTGGAGGGGAAATGGGAATAAGGACTAAAGCTGCATAAAACATTATAGTTTAGGACTAGTTCGTTCAATTTTAAATCATAGGGACCAATTTCGTGAGTTGGCAAAACATAGGGACCAAAAGTGTCATTAAGCCTTACTTTTTAGACTGATTTTTCTTTTGCCTATAATATCTCTAGCTTTTAATTATTTTAATACATATTTTTCTCTCTCCATAATAAATAGTTAAGAATAATTTTGACAAATCTATAATTATTACTACCTTAAATTTTGAAAACGACATTTAAAAAAAAACAAAAAAAAATTATTCTAATAATGACACTTATAAAAGAACGGAGGGAGTATAATGAACACCAATGTCTGCTTTATTGCTAGTACATCTGAACTTTTTGACTTTTGAAGAAATCTCCAAACAACAATCTGAGCATAAGTAGGACATATGTCAGACTTATACAATAACTTGAAATTTTAGTGATAGATGTACATTAAGCAGTCATAAAGAAGTGTTTTTGAACATGATAGTAAATGGGAATATGGAATAAGCTGTAGAAAGTTTTAACAGAATACAGAGTATAAATAATTTGTTCAAAATCAGATGTCAATATTTTGCATTAACAACTGAACATTCCTTTTCTCATCCAAAATAAGAGTTCGGTATATCCAATCCACCCAAAAGGTATCAACTACCTCATTCATGTTAAATCAAAGTTGATGTTTCAAGATAACTATAAGTTAAACCAACTAAGAAATCATGAACACGACATTACATCAAACACGTTGAGAGCATTCTCAAAACCATTCTTGAATATCAAAGATCTTAAAGTAAATACATAAAGAAATACTTATCTGAGCATAAATCACCACGATCAGCATTCGAGCATAGGCACTTCTAGAATAAACTTATAGCCTTCCATTCACTCATAAGAGACATTCGGATGTTGAGTTTGTCAAGGTTGAGTAGATTATCATCCGGTTTCAATATCTGAACAGCTCTACTCTCGAAAAATTCTCGATCAGACACATCCTTCAACATGTATACAACCACCATACACGCTTGATCCATGTTTTCTATTGGCGCGATCGACTATTGGGAACTCGCCGATTAGGATCAATCGCCTTCATGTGACTGAGTCAGCTTTTCCTCGTTGGATTTTTGCAAGGTTATCTCGTCACTGTTCCGATTTCCTCTAAGATGAAATTCGCATGACCGATGTGTTCCCCGTGTTCACGGGATATCCCAAAGTTGTCCAATTCATCATTCCGGTTTGGATCGCCGGAATCTGATGTGAGGTCGTCGTGATTTCGCTTTTTTTCTACGATGCTTCTCAATGCATCCATCATAGGCATCCCATAAAAGATTTCAGATGGCTAAGATAACGTTTTCACATTGGGTTATCATGATGACCGTGTATGGGCGATGTAATGATCTTATGGAGATTTTGGAAAAGTTATATCTTGGTTATGGTTATTAGATTGGGAATTATTTTGCTACGAGTAGTGATTGTTTTGTTTAGGTTTGATTGTGCGGTCCGGGAGAGATTTATTGGAGTTTTAAGGTAGGTGCTAATGTTCTTGTTGATAACACATAAATTGGTCGACATTTCTGATGCTAATCAGAGAAGGCCCTAAATGTATGGTTCGAAAGTGTCGGTATGGTTGAAGGATTCTCGACCACCATTGTTGATGGTCTAAGGTTTCTTGAGATTTCACCCCTTTTCTGTTATTCATTCACGTCTTCCCCTTTTTACATTGCAAAAAGCTTGTTTTTATACTGTCAGACCCAATACCCTTTTCCTTCTCTGGATTTTCAATAGCCACATCGGTGGGCTTGATAGCCATTCATGGCCATAATGGACGTAACCGTCCATTAATCACTTGTAACATTTGTATCCGGTTTATTTATTCACCCTAAAACCGGCTCTGACCCTTAATTGCTTTAATGAACACGATCGTCCGACCTCAGAGGTCGACCCATGTGAGCCGGTCTAAGGCTCCTACTAGACTATCTTGACCAACACAGATGTCTCGGTCAAATCAAACACTCAGAATTAATACCTCGATCGACCAAATAATTTTTGGGATGTACAACGAGGACGAGACAGAGGCATACAAAAATTTGATAAATCTATAAGTGGAGTGCTATAATTGTCATCAACTCAGGCATTTTAGATGGGAATTTTCGAACCAAAGGAAGGAGGCCAACTATGTAAAGACTCAAAAATAAATGTTGTTAATGGCCTACACAGATATGAATAAGGTCAAATGAAGAGGTTGTTTGGTTTATTGACTCTAGATGAAGCAATCACATGTGTGGGAACAGGTAACATAAGCTTAAACATGAATGGTGTAATACATATTGTTACTGGAGTCTTCCTTGTGCCAGAATTAAGGAATAACTTGGTAAGTATTGGGCAATTGCAAGAGAAGGGGATTAGTATTATGTTTCAACATGTAAATGCAATTTTTTCTACCCTAAAAGTGGTTTGATAATTGAAACCAAAATATCTTAAAATTGAATGTTCATGTTGCATGCCATACCTCAATCTGCAAAACCCAATTGTTTTCACATAGTTACAGAAGTTATAATGCTTCTTTGGCAGTGCAAATATGGACGCTTGAGTTTCAAGGGTTTAACTACGCATCAGCAGAAGAGTATGGTAAATGGCTTACCAAAATTGAAGTCACCAAACTGGATGTGCAAGGACTATTTGGTAGAGAAATAGCCAAGAGATTCATTCCAAAAGAAGAGCGCTTGGAGGGCTACACAAGCTCTGCAACTAATACATGTTGATATTTATGGACCAATCAAACCAATCTCTAACGACAAAAAGAGGTATCTGATAACTTTTATTAATGTTTTCAGTAGAAAACATAGATTTATTTCTTAACAGAAAAATCAAAAGCATGTTGAAAAGAAGAAATTTCGTTTATCAGAGGCTTATGCACTGAGTGTGTAAGAGAGTTTACATCACACGAATTCACCCATTTTTGCTGTGAAAAATGGTATACAAAGGCAACTAACAATTTCATATACGCCAAAATAGAACGGGGTTGCAGAATGAAAGAACAAAACCATTATGAACATGGTTCAGAGCATGCTCTTAGAGAAGATAATACCCAAAATCTTTTGGGTTGAAGCTGTAGACTGGTCCGTGCATGTCTTGAATCGGAGTCTAACATTAGTAGTAAGGAATAAGACACCAGAAGAAACTTGGAGCAAAATTAAGCATTCAGTTAAGTATTTTAAAGTTTTTGGATGTATTTCTCATGTTCATGTACCTGATGCTAAAAAAACTAAGCTAGATGATAAAAGTTTGCGATTTTTTTTATTTGGGGGTAGTGAAGTATGAAAAGTATACAAGATTTATGACCCAACTTCACAAAAGATCATAACAAGTAGGGGTGTTATTTTTTGAAGAATATTGGGGTTGGTATTGGGATAAGAATTATGTAAAAGCCATTTCATAGGACTTAGATTAGGGTGATAAGGATGTGGAAGTTAATGTGGAAGAAGAAAATGAAGTCGGGCATGAGTTAGATCATTTTACTGATACAGAAAAAGAGGAAAATGTCTCCTCCGATTCTACAGTAAAAGATAACACTTCTACTCCTAACCAACGAAGGTGTAAAATACCACCACTTTGGATGGAAGATTGAAACTGGAGAAGGACTTATAGAAGGAAATGTTGATGTTAATTTGGCCATGTTTGCAATTGGTAACGGTGATCCTACTCACTTTTATGATGTTGTAAAAATTGAAAAACAGAGGAAAGTCATGGATGAGGAGATGGAGACAATTAAAAGAAATGTCATATGTGAATTGATGGAATTACCTAGATTAACACAATAATAATAGATAGCAATACTTTTCAATCGGTCTCTGTGGGATTCGACAATCTTTAATACTAAACCGATAAATTCGTGCACTAACAAATTATCATACACAACAATGTGATGATATAATAGCAAATAACGAATACACAAAATAAATAACACAAGAGATTGTTAACCCAGTTTGGTGCAAAAGCACCTGCATCTGAAGGACATCAATCCAACGAAAGGAAATTAACTAAGCATTAGTCGATAGTACACGAAGGTCTCATCTAAACTCCCGCAGTCCAGTGCCCTTTTCCAAATTCTAATCAGGCCCACTTGAATTTAAAACACCTCTCACTTTCACTCAAACTCTCTCCCTATTGTTTGTACAAATACAAAAATAAGTTTGTGACAAAACCCAATTACAAAACAAATACTTTATCCTTCTAGCTTATGAAAGAAACCCCTGCATATAGTATAACAATCTCAAAATAAAAGACTCAATAAAACTAACAAAAACGCGAAGATTAATTCTACAAGGTCTAAGTCTTCACACATATTAACCCATTAGGGTTTTGACCCATAGCGATTGTCTTCCAAAGAGTGCAAGAAAATCAAACTCCGCAAAATCAAGTCTAAATCTTCAAGAATCAAATCTAAATAAATATTATTAACATAATCAAGAATTCCAAAAACTTCACGAAAGGATTCGGAATAAAATCTTTTCCAAAAATAAAACATGTTATCAATCAAGTTCCTGATGGAAACAAAAAGGAAGCAAATATTGTTAAGTGAAATCAAATCATATACGAAACACACGCCAATTAAACAGGCCAGAAAATAATTCCTCACACCATGTTAGAACATCTTGCTTAATAAGTTGTCTACAAAAAGTTACCAATCAACTGTGATAACAAGCACCCCAGTTTGCTATTTTTTAAGCAAATCAACAAAATGCAAGATGTTATGCACATTCTTACACACACTCTTCTAGTTCACTATCTATAGTTCAAGAGTTACATAAGAACACTAAACAAATCATTATGGCATCATCATCATATCATAACAGAATACCTTCTAGATTAGAGCATACAAACCACAACAGAGTGTAAAGAGGAACATGTTATTAGCTTCGTCAATAAAGGTAACAGAAAATAAAAAAAACCATAAAGTACAATATAGTAGTGGAATGTGCTTATTTATCCCCTTATTTTCCACAAAATATACAAAGGAAGGAGACTGATGTCAGGCCCACGAGGGCATAGAAAAAAGAACAAAACCAAGCATTTAAGGGCATAAAAAATTAGTTGACAACAAATTATCCTATTCACATAGGGTCATTAAGGATTGTATAGTGCATGCTTTAAATTTTTAGCGGTCGTTACTGTTCCAAGAATTAAGCAAGGATTTAAATAAATAGTTTGGGTTACTCATAAGTCATTATAAAAGTAATCAAAACCTAGTTCATTTTCATCAACATCCACCAGAGTCATGGAGTCATCAGCTGAGAGTCATAAGACTTATGTCGTGATAGAAATCTCTGAGAGATCTACAAGACAGAGTATCCAGAACCTACAGAAACGAGCTGTTTCTGAGTCATCCACAACAGGGTCTGTAAAGCTTACTTCTAACGAGGCTACGTTAGCAGTTCCAAAACAACCTACAGGGGTAGGTCCATCAGAAGTTGCGATGAAGCCAAGAAGGAAGAATATGAAGAGGTCAAAGAGAAGGAAGCGGTTTAACAAGATGTTTCACCGTTCAATCCCAGAGGTAGAAGAGGAAAAGCTAATGAGAATGAACTAGATATAAATTATGACAACTAGTATTATCATAAGGCTTAAGATTACTTAGATAGAGATCTATTCTAAGATCATGCAGTTCCCTATGAAAAATATTTGTAATCCTTCTACTTTAATCAATGAAATAGTACTTTTGACCAATTTATTTATTACATGCAAATACTCTCAATAATTTCCCTTTTGATTTTCTGATAAACCTAAATGACATTAAACTGAAACCAGAAGTAACAGTTAAACATGTTAACTATAATATTAATAGTTGTTAAAGAATCTTTAATAGGTCAAACTGTTACATAACATTTCCAAGATTTATCATTTAAGATATTAATTAGACTTAATTAATATTAAAATAATAGATACTTGGAACAATGTATGTAACACGTCTATATAAGGACTCATAGCAGACTTACTTTCATAACTGTTGAAACAGTCGTAGGGGGGTGTTTTTATCGTCTCCACAGGGATTGTGCGATATTCGATGCTTGCCGTTCAATAGTCACAATGTTTTAAGTTAAATAGTTTCAAATGGTTCTTGATTTTGTTTAACATTAATTTGTCGCAAAGAGTAAATTTGTGGCAAAGAGTTTGTAAGGTTTTCAGAAAAGCATGTCAAGGTTAGGTTTCGCTAATCCTTTTCACACATATCCGATTAATCAAGCATATGAACTTAGTTTCCGACCAATACAACCGCGTATCCTCTCGACTAAGTTTATGTCTAAAGCCAAGTCGCGAGTATCGTTGTTTAGACCGTTAGATGATGTCTTACGCTAACAATCGAAACAACAATCGTTAAGATCAGCACAAAGCGAATAACAAATCCCAAATCTATGTCTAGAGTTTGGTTTTTAAGAGATGAAATGGTCACGATTTGTAGAATCCATGTCTAGAGCAATACAAAACACAAATACATCATTAAGAACAAATAACTCCATCTATATTGATCATAAACCTTGTTCACATACAAAAGATCAAAAGGAATACATATGATCAAGATCAACTACATCTAACCTTAACACAAGAGATGCTTAGCTACTCATTCTCATGGTAGCTTGGATGACAAGTAAGTGGCAAAGCTTTTGGAGCATCAATCTTCAAAGGTTCAAGGATTGAAGCATAAAAGCTTTGGATTCTAAGAAAAATAATAAAAGATGAAGTTTGTGATATCTCAAGAGTTTTCTAGGTTACAAAGATTGTTTTCCCAAGTGTTTTCCAAGTCTCCCTTTAAAAATATCTAACCAACACCCTAAATAGCACTTTGTGCCCAGACAAATTCGCCAGGCGAGCTACAAAATTCGCCTGGCGAAACCTTTAAGTACAGCCCACGTGCCAGAACAGTGCAAAGAAACCTGGGAAAAAAACTTGAATTCGCCAGCTGACTCGCCAGGCATTCGCCTGGCGAATTTCTCCTTCCGCCACCCATTCACCTGACGAATTCACTGTTTGTTGCAGACACGCGACGTTGCTCATTTCATCGTGTTTTCTTTCGATTTTTGCCGCGTCCTTTTTACGAAAAATGCTGCAAAACTAACAAAAACATCAAATAGACCAAAATAAAACATTGATTCAAAAATTACTTAAAAATAAGCTGTTTCGCATTAAGGCATTTGGAAAAGAGCTTAAAAATGCAGAAAATTAATCTAAAATTCATTTATAATTAGATACTTATCAAACTCTCCCCAACTTGCCTTGTTGTTTGCCCTCAAACAAAAATTAGTGTTAACAACTACAAACAAGAATTCCAAGCACTAAATCAACCGAAAACATCAATGGTTCAAACTTGACACATACACGCACAAAGTATTTCCACAAAGTTGCATAGAAGCCAAGCATATTTATGAATTAAGTTCTAAACACAACATTACACAATGCAAAATCAAGTACCTACAAGCTCAAGTTGAATCACCTAACTTCATTTATTATCAACACACTATGTACATAATTTCACACGGGACAAAACACTCTCACAAGCAATCGTGCCACATCCGGAATCATTCATGCATTCATCTCACAAAGTTATAAAAAATAAGTAGAAACAAAGATCACTAAGGACTTTAATGGTTGTAACATGGCCGGGGTAAAAACAAGGGACATATGTACACGACCATTGAATCAAGAAAGGATAAATTTCATGAAGAGCATTTTTCTTTTTAAACACAAACCTTCTTGCTCAAACTTCCAACACTTATTCTCACAATGCATTCTCTTTTCTTGCTTTGATTCTTATACTTTTTTTTCCTTTTGATTTTTCCTTTTTTTTTTCCATTCTCTTATTGAATTCATTTGAGAATGCATTGTATCCACCATTCCTTTCTCCTTTCAAAATTAAACCATTCTCCCCACTTCAACAATACTACAAGTTCGTTTTAATACTCTTCATTTTAAACCATTCTTTTATTTTTCAAATTTTAAAATATTTTTCCTGTTTTCAATTTTGTAGATTTTGAATCAATCAACAATTTCTTTTTGGCGGAATATGAAAGAAGACAAACAACAACGTAACACCTAGTTTTGTGAAACTAAGGTTCTAGTGTTCTAAGTTTTTCTCTTTAATCTTTATTTATAGTAATTTTTTATATTTTGTAAATTACTTTTTGATTTTATCTTAAAATATATAATGTCATTTCGAAAATATTAATCATATTATTCAAATTACAAAATAAAATGAAGCTTTAATGCACCACAAAAAGGAGCTCTAGATAAATTTATTAAAACAAACGAAAAAAAAAAATTCAACATCAAAATATAGATGATTGTTCATTGATGTTGCTTTAGAACAATTGAAATGTCTAGATATATTTTTTTTTAAAAATTAAAATTAATAAAATTCTATCAAAGATCAACAATATTTTAACAAAGATTAAATGAGTTACTATCAATTGAAAATGAAATTTGACAAAATTCAATTATGATAATTTAATAGATGGTTTTACATATTATAAAGTCTAAAAAATAAAATATATTTAAATAATTTATATAAAAAAATTAATTTTATAAAAGTTCAATTTTTAAAATTCGTTTTAGATCTCAATATTGATTGAAACGACACTGCAAAGTCGTAACAATACTGAAAATAATAGAAAAATGAGTTTTATACTAGGATTAGATTTGGTTAACCACTTTATAATGTGTTCTCTGGATAGATTATATATTTTTAGTGTTTTAGTTACATTTTTGTTTGTCGCTCACAAGATGTTTTCTTAGTACAACAAACGACAGAAGTGTAGATTTTTGTCCCTATTCCAACTCTGATTTTCTAGCTTTTTGTATGGATTCTATTAGGTTCATTAGGTAGATTTTATGTTGGTTGGGAATTTCATTCTGTAAGGTTTTATATTTTGTTGATATAATAGGTTGTATACCCCTTGTATTCCTTACTAATTTAATTACCTTTAGAAAAAAATGACAAAAGTTCTATTTTTTTTCAATAAACTTTTAATGTCTCAATCATCGTTTTAATTTCTTTCAAATTTTTACTTGTTTGTTGGTTTAATTCTTTTAGTGTTCAAATTTTAAAATACTTGTCCTATTTTTAATTTGTTAGGTTTTGAATCGATCAACAATTTCTTTTTGGCGGAATATGAAAGAAGACAAAAAACAATGTAACAAATAATTTTGTGAAAATAAGGTTCTAGTGTTCTAATTTTTTTCTCTTTAATCTTCATTTATAGTAATTTTTATATTTTGTAAATTATTTTTTCCTTTCATCTATGAATCATATTATTCAAAATTACAAAATAAAATGAAGCTCTAATGCACCGCAAAAAAGGGCTTTGGATAAATTTATTAAAACAAATGAAAACAAAATTAAACATGAAAATATATATGATTCATTGATCACTACTATGAAAAACTCATTTAACAACGGTTGGGAATGACATATAATGACGCGGGTGAAAGCGTTGTTATGTAGATTGTCGTTGTAAGTTCGTTGTTTATACAACGGTCTGGAAACCGTTGTTGAAAGGCAGGACGCGCGCCATATATCACAACGGTTATGATAATAAACCGTTGCGATACATACACTTAGGTTCTGGGTTCGAAACCGATCAGTAGCAAATTTATATAAAACATAAATTACTTATGATATCGGTTACAATATATAACCGTTGTTGTAAGTACCTTAAGTTTGTTATATTAAATGTAAATTGCTTGTTTTCCAAACACCTCACTAAATAAATATACATGGATTAAATTTGATGAAGATGTCTATAATCTGCAAATTAAACTGTTCTTGAAAACCAACTTAAACAAACCAATGTTGTTTTCTGATTGCATTCGTCTCATCATGCATTTCACGCTCTTTTACATATATTGTGGTTTATTGATCTGACTCCTTCGATATATCGCTATCTTCGATTATAGTTAAATTTCCATAACAAGACATTGGATAATTTGCCTCATCTTTGATTTAACTATATTGGAAGATGGCGATGCATCTAAGGAGCCAGATCATTATACCATAATCTATATATAAAAGAACGTGAGATAAATGATGAGAGGCATGCAATCAGAAAACAACATTGGTTTGTTTAAGTTGATTTTCAAATACAACTTAATTTGCAAATTATAAGTATCTATGTCAAATTAACTGAATGTATTTTAAGTGAGGGTTAGTGAAACAAACAATCTACATAGAATATAATAAACTCAAACAAAATTCTATACCATATCCAGATATTATAAACTCATATAATACGCTTGCTACCACCAGCAAACTTTAAGTAAGGGTTAGTTAAACAAACAATGTAAATAGAATATGATAAACTCAAACAACATTCTATACCAGATCCAGAAATTATAAACTAATATAATACGCTTGCTTCCACCAGCATCATCACCCTGTATCATCCCCTTAACCTGAAAGGAAACAAAGCAAACTTCAAAAATGAGCATCCTCAGTTGAAAACAAACCCTAAAACCATAATCCAGTGATGAGTAAAGAGAGGAACGAGAATAACGCACCTTTTAATGAAACTAATCGCGGAACAGGAATCAATTATGATGTTGAACTAGTTTGGGAAGCCATGAAAAAGAAATACAAGGAGGAAGAAGCTTACACAAAAGCTTCATACTTCTTATACTTCTTTTCATTGCTTCTAAAACTAGATAAAGTTTGCTTACACTGTTGTTTCTTCATTTACTAACATCTTGTTCGTGATGCTATGAAAAAAAAGTACAAGGTGGATGAAGTTTCCATCATAGCTTCATGCTTCTTATACATTTTTCCATAGCAACACAAACATTATGAAGTTTCCAAAGTATGGTCTTTGTTAAGGTAGTGAAAACGAATCTGAAAAAATGAGAACAATCAACAAAAATAACATGCAACAAACGAGATAATGGGAAATATCTAACAATAGATGGAAGAAGAAGAAGAATACCTTAATGTATAAAGCACAAGATTCACGGCTAATGGTGAAAACGAAGAGAAAAAATGGGTTCTAGGGTTTCACTTTGAAGGCAACGGCGTTACTGTCAATTAAGTGAAAGTTATTTTGCTTATATATGGGTAAACTATTTCACAACAGTTAACAATAACAATCGTATAGATATGTATTTATTTATTATAAATATATCACTACGGTTTACCAGAATAACCGTAGTGATAACCCTTTTATCTGTGAATTTTAAAATAAATAAAAACCGTATACATAGGTATTTATTTATTATAAATATATCACTACGGTTAACTAGAAGAACCGTAGTGATAACCCTTTTATTTATGAATTTTAATATAAATAAAAAAGAAAAAGGTGCGCCTTAACTTCTAACTTAATGCATCTGCAGTTTAAACATCAACAATGTAATTCACAATGCATCTGCAGTTTAAACATCAACAATGTAATTCGAACCCTAATTCAACTATTACATTTCATAACAAAGTAAATATTAAACATAAAGGAGACAAAAAAACATAACATCTTGATATTTCCAGAAAATATCTCTGATTTCAGTTTGTTTTTCAAATTCTTGTTCTTTTTTCTTTAAATCCTCATACATAACCTTCAGATAGCCCACAACTTCCAACTCTGACTTCATAATGCTCTCATCGTCATTTCCATCTCTTTCTCCCACGTCTTCATCCCATATGAACAAATTACATGTTTCATCGCTCCTCCAAAATGGACATCTCCAAAAAAGCCTTCCTTTATTTTGTCCCTTCTTGCATTAATACGAAACCATACGACCATCACAACTACAAAAATTTCCAGATCGAGATTTTACACTGGAACAAGACGTAGAAACACCTTTGGATGATTTTGTCTTCAAATGTGACATTGCAACACCTTAAAGTAGAACACTTTGTTGTTGTTGTTGTATTCTTCCCGACAATGCTGACGGCGTTGGTGTTAGAGTTGTTTCAATGGATAAATTGATATATATACTTGGTGTATAAAATACATAAAAAGAAGCTTCAATTTATAACAACGGTTTTGAGAAATATCCGTCGTGATATCCTTATTATATTTTAGTTAAATATTAATAAAACTTAAAAAGGGAGCATTTACATCAAAGGGATAAACTATTTGAGGGCGATGAGGTTCGAACCCATGATAGCTAGATTGTATCACCACGGTTTTCATAAAAACAGTTATTATACCCTTGAGATTTCTAATTAAAATAATGCGCACGCATCCAATACGCATTATAAGAACGGTGTATAGGATGCCGTTGTAAACCTGACGTTGTTGTTTGGCCGTTTTGTAGTAGTGGATGTTGCTAAAGAACAATTGAAATGTCTAGATATATATATTTTTTAAAATTAAAATTAATAAAATTCTATCCACGCTCAACAATATTTTAATGTTGCTAAAGAACAATTGAAATGTCTAGATATATTTCTTAAAATTAAAATTAATAAAATTCTATCCAAGATCAACAATAGTTTAACAAAGATTAAATGAGTTGACTTTACTATCCATTGAAAAAGAAATCCAACAAAAATCGATTATGATAATTTAATAAATTATTTTGCATCTTATAAAGTCTAAAAAGTAAAATATATTTAAAATATTTATATAAAAAATAATTTTATAAAAATTCAATTCTTAAAATTAATTTTAGATCTCAATATTGATTGAAACGACACTACAAAGTCGTAACAGTAGTGAAAATAGCAGAGAGATGAGATTTATACTAGGATTAGATTTGGCTAACCACTTTATAATGTGTTCTCTGGATAAATTATATATTTTAGTGTTTTAGTTATATTTTTGTTTGTCGCTCACATGACATTTTCTTTGAACAACAAATGACAAAAGTGTAGATTTTTGTCCCTATTCCAACTCTGATTTTCTAACTTTTTGTATGGATTACATTAGGTTCATTAGATAGATTTTGTGTTGGTTGGAAATTTCATTCTGTAATATTTTCTATTTTGTTGATTAAATAGGTTGAATACCCCTTGTATTTCTTATTGATTCAATTACCTTTAGAAAAAAAAGGCAATAGTTCTATTTTTTTCAATAAACTTTTGATGTCTCACTCATATTTTTTGGTAAAAGGGAGGGCCAAAGGCCTAAGAAGAACACACTACAAGAACACCTCCCCAGGGCTGTAACCTCCCGAACAAATCATCTACAAGCAAATTCTCAATAAAAATAGGGGTAGTGGAAATCTAATGCATATTATCATTTAATCTACACTCGGCTTTAGCGAGGGCATCATCACATTGGTTAGCTTCTGTCAACGTATGGATGACAACAACTTCATCAAAACGATCTAACAGACTCTCAATCTTCTTGAGCAACTCCACCTCATCGCTTCTCATAGATCTTCTCTAATTTATTTTCATGACATTCTCAGAGGAATCCGAATTAACTTCGACTTTTATGAATCCAATATTTAAGACAAACATCAAACCATCAAGGAGGCCACACAACTAAAGGAGGCCACACAACTTAGCCCTCCAAGCCATCCCCTTCCTCATTTCTGACCAGGCCCCCACAACCAACAACAACATATTCAAAACAAGCAATATCCACATTAAGTTTCACCATCCCTACTCTAGGTGGTATCCACTTAACTATCATGATCTCTTTAGGTCTACCAATCATCTTTTTATTCATGGCCAAAGCATTACCACAATCTTTCAAACGTAATGATACATGCATACTCGAATTCCACGGCCTAACAAAATCCTCCATGTGCTTCTCTTTATTTCGCAAGTACCAAATCGAATGACAAGCGATTGCCCAAAAGTGATTCCACCCACCATCTTTATTAGCTCTCCAGTTAATGTTCACGGTGAACCACTCTTCCAAATCAAGGTTAAAGAACTCATAATAAATCTCCATTGGGACTGTAGACTTCCATACTTCTAAAGCTTTAGGACAGTCTCACATCACATGCATAGTGGATTCTATAGCATAGCCACACAACTTGCAAGCAGCTGACCCCATCCCTCGTTTATCCTTATTTAAGTTTGTAAGAAGACGGTCATGCTTCAACAATCAAATGAAATACTTTACTCTTTCTAGAACTTTTTTTTAATACTCAGACTTCATTAATAAGGTCAAAAAGGGGGCCCAAATTACAATTGTTAGTTCCTACAATTATGCAGACCAAACCAAATCTGCAGATATGCAGAAAACCGAAAAGGAAAGGTTCAACTATAAGGAATCCTACATTTCCTTATTAAGCCTAACCTCCTACCAACTAAGGAACATAAACAACAAGGCTAGATATATACCACACAACCCTCTTCCAACCATAACAAGATAATTATCTATTTAAGTCCAAGGGCATTTTATGCCACTCATAGTAATTACCAAAGGATTTCTTCTTCATGTTCAGCACTTTCCATATCCAAGTACAATGTATGATCTCATGAAAAATGGCATTTGGAGTTGCAACATAATCACCAAATAATACTTGATTTCTTAACCTCCATATACACCAGCACGATACCATCCATATATATCTTAATGGTGTTCCAATCTCAGGAATTTTAGCCCATCCTAGAAAAATTTCAATGCAATTAGATCCTCTAGGCAGTTTCACCCCCAGCCATGTTTCGATTTCCTTCCAAACCAGTTTGATTTTATCACAGGTTAGAAAGATATGAGATATGTCTTCAATCACCTGAAAACAGAAAACACATGACATCTGGTGTGGATCATTGATAATGACTCTGTTAACAAGATTTACACGAGTTGGTAGCCCTGTTCAGAAATAATCTCCAACCGAAAATCATAACTTTAATAGGAATCTTAGTGTTCCACATGAAATCCAAAGCTTCCATCAAATTGTTTCCTGTGATCTCCTCCTCCTCCTTCTTTTGATTCAATGCCATTGTTTCCTATGATCTCCTCCTTCTTCTTCTTTTGATTCAACGCCATACAAACTTCCAATCATTGTCCGCTTCATATTGATCATGCTTCGCAAGAAGATCATAAAAGTTTGTCACCGATCCATCAGCATAAAAACCTCCATCCATCACAAGCATGTTGACTGTAGTATCAATACTAACATTTGGGAATTGAAAACTAGTAATCTTTGTCCCTAATCTCAGCCGACATCCACTGTTGCATAGCTGCCCAGTTCCACTCACCCTCAACGTTCAATAAATCTCTCACCTTAGCACCTAGAAGATTTACTGGTATTGCCTGAACATGATCACAAATACACAGGCCAGCCTCTAACCAGCTATCATCCCAAGCATCTATACTCCTCTCATCTCCAATGGTCCATTTATCATGCTTCACCAAAACCGAAATGAATTTATTTATGGTTTTCCAAAGACTAGATCCATGGCACTTCTTTAAAGAGTTACGACTTAACTCCACCTCCTTGTAGATGCCCCTCATAACGTTACACCAGAGATCATCATCCTTATTGATCATCTTCCAGCTAAGCTTCATTATGCAAACAACAAAATACAATAAAACTTTGTTTCAGCAATGGTTTATGATTGGAAACCTAGTCTTATTTATTTCTAGCAAATAGCAGTTACAAGTTACAAATGAAATTTGATAAAGAAAAAAGTTACAAATGAAATTAATTTAGATCATCCCAACTAAGTTTTTATCCAGCATTTTCTCAATCAAAAGTTTAATATAAAAAAAAATTAAAAACATAAATAATAATTAACTTAACAAATCAAAAATAACATATAACTAGTCATATCAAGAATTTACATAAGATTAGGATATACAAAAATTAATATTTTATTTTTTTAAAATAACTTTATCATATTTTTTTCTTTAGAACATTTATGTCGTTTTATAAATATAAATATTTTTTCCTTCCGTCTTTTTTTATCAAACTATTAAATAATCATTATCTTCTCTTCTTTTTATCTTTCTTTTATTTTTATTATTTTTTATAAATCAAATAAAATGTAAATAAAATAGGGACTAAGTCCGGATTATTTTCTTCAAAGCCTAGGAATTTTTTGTATTTTTTTGAGAGACTACATTGGATCTTGCACTTTTTTTCTCAAAAATTAAATCTACACTTTTTTATTCTTTATTTAAAATAAAATAATTGAATTATATCTTAAATTTAAATTTTGATCAAATCAATATTCAATTTGATTCAATCCTAATTAAATTTTAAATAAAATTTTATCTTGGTCCAATCCTAAGAGAGTAAATATTATATTTAAAATTAAAATCCGATAACCATTACTTTCCTAATCTTTTGGCAGATAGTTTCCTAAAATATATTATTATTAGTTATAATCATCTAGCAATTATCTCCTATAAATTAACACAACCTAATCAATCATTCAACTTTCAAGCTTGAATCTCTCTTTCTCCACAAAACTGTCTCTTTCTCCAAGTTTGCAAACATCTATATTTTTCTTAAGTGAAAGATGGTTCCATCGCTTTGTATCAATGGTTGTGGTTTCTATGGTTCTTCTTCAAACAACAACCTATGTTCAAAGTGTTACAATGATTATCTCAAAGAAAACATTGAGAAATCAAATAATGAAAGCTTTGTTTTTGAATCAACATCTTCTTGTTCTTCAATGATCCCTAATATTGATAGTATTTGTGAAGCTGTGGCAGCTACTTCTCTTACCGACAATCAAAACATAAAGACAGAGAAAAATAGGTGCAAGAGTTGCAACAAAAAAGTGGGACTATTAGGGTTTAATTGTCGTTGTGGGAATGTATTTTGTAAAATGCATAGATATCCAGAAGAACATGCATGCAAGATAGATTTAAAGAAGCTCGGTCGTCGAATATTAGATAAACAAAATCCTTTATGTGTGAGTGATAAGTTAGGACATCGCATCTAAATATGTAGTCAGTTAATAGTGGATATTATTTTTAATTTTAATTTCTTATAATTAATATTGTAAATATATTATTCTTTATGAATATACATTTTTTATTATTATTCCTTCACTGCTTTTTAACTATTACAGATTGATATTTATAATTTTTTTTTATTAATTATTGTACTGGAATAATTTGGCTGACATGAGAGAGGGTGGTCCTAAGTAAAGACACAGCAAATATACTGGAGTCGGACGAGCACACAAGCAGCACCATAAGTTGCTCGAAACGGCGCCATCTTAAACAGTCTATATAAATGCCCAACTTTAAACTAGTCATAAAACTGTCAAATTATACCATAAACACAATATACATTCCTACAAACATAATACTACCTTTATTGTACTTTTTAAGAAGTGCAATTATATTTTAAACATTATCCTAGATATTATTTTTATATACAAAAAGTGTTAATAATTTTTTACCCACATACTAAATTATATAATGGTATATTTTAAAATAATTGTATTATAATTTGATACTGTTATGTTAGTTTTGGAAACATCTTTATTAATATATACGTTTTTTTTTTTTAACAATCAAATATCATGTATATTGTCAATACATTTTTAATACAAATGACAAGAATACTCTGTTGAAACTTGACCAAACATGACAATATGGCCAATGGGAAACTGAGAAAAAAACCTGCTAAAACAGCTTACATAAAACAGACTGCTACAAACCAACAAATACCAGCAATTGCAACCTAATTACAAGGCCAAGAAACAACAGCTTATTTCCAAGGGAAAAGAAAGCCACTCATAAAAGCTTCCCAACATAAGCTTCCTTTTCTTCCGCCTTCTCCAATTCCACGAGGCCTGTTGAATGTCCTGCAACATAATCATCGAGTTTGCTATACCGTCTTTGAAGATAACTCCATTTCGCGTCTTCCAAATAGACCAGTAAGATATCAACCAGAAAAATAAAATTGAAGAACCTATACCATCTAAATTGGCCCATGTAAGAACATATCCAAGCAAATGTTCCCTCTAGGTAGCTTCACACCTAACCACTTCTCCATATCCCTCCACATAATCCTAGTTTTATCACAACCAAGAATGTTATGATTAATATCTTCAATCTCCTTAAAGCACAACACACAAGACAATTGATGAGTTTCAGTTATGATTCCTTTATTCATAAGGTTCCTTCGCGCCGGTAAACGATTAAGCAAAAGTCTCCATCCAAATATCAAAACTTTCAAAGGTAATTTGATCCTCCACAATAAACCGAGCGCTTGCATCATATCATTCTCCAAAGGGATCTCATCTCTTGTATGAATCCATCTGTTATAGCAGTCTTTAACACTAAATGAATTGTCCACATTTCTTGGCCAAAGTACAACATCCTCCTCCCTATTGTTAAGACTGAAATCAAGTAATATAAGTTGTAGTTCCCGAATGGATTCCTCCTCAATGCCAGGCGTGACAACATTCAAACCAACAATGTCCCAGACCCATTCATTGCCCACCCAATAGCCACAATCCTTAACTAGTAAATTTTGATTTTGCGAAGACCTAAACAACACAGGAAACTGAGATTTAATGGCATTACCACCAACCCACCTAGAATTCTAGAACAAGGTCTTGCTACCATTTCCAACTTTCCATACCAAATTGTTCCAAATGCCCTCCTTATTTGAAAAGCTAGCCAGATTACATAAGTCGGACCACCAGGCCGACCTCTGATAATTAGATACCTCAGATTGTATCAGAAATAGACTGTTAAAATTACCATCATATCTTGACTTAATAATGTTACTCCAGATTGCATTATGTTCATATGAAATCCTCCACAACCATTTGGACATTAGGGCTCTATTAAAAGTACCTATATCTTTCACACCAAGGCCCCCTTGAGATTTAGGTTTACAAATTAAGGATCATTTAACCCAAGCTATAGACTCCTTATTTCCATCACCAGACCATAGAAATCTTCTCTGAATAGCCTTGAGAGTCTTCACCACACTAACAGTAGCAATATAGAAAGCCAAATAATGAACAGGCAAATTCGTAAGAACCGAATTTAATAAAGTTACCCGACCTGCTATTGAAAGTAATTTGCCCCTCCAAGTTGCCAATCTATTCTTGAAAGAAGAAATAACAGGATTCCAGAAATCTTTGGTTTTGTGCCTACCACCCACTGTCAGACCCAGAAACTTAAATGGAAATTTCCCAACTCAACAGTTCATAAAAGAAGCAACAACTCTAATACCATTCTCCTCAACACCAAATCCCATTATACCGCTTTTGTTGTAATTAATTCTCAGTCCAGATAAAGCCTCAAATCCTCTTAAAACTGACTTTATTCCCCAGATATTAGACCAAGCATTGTCACAGATGATAAGTGTATCATCCGCGGACTGAAGAAGAGAGTTGTCAGTTTCACCTCCAATCTCTATACCATGAAAGTAACCACATAATTCTGCTTTCTTGAGCAATAAAGGCAAACATTCAGTAATTAACACAAACAAAAATGGAGACAAATGATCTCCCTGTTTTAGTCCCTTGTGAATCCTAAAATCTTTGGAGGAGCTACCATTAATCAATATTGAGCCATAGCAATTACTTACCAAACCTCTAACCCAACCAACCCATTTAGAACAAAAATTCATTGCCTTCAAAACCTTAAACAGAAAACTCCAATTAACGCAGTCGTACGCTTGAGCAAAATCAACCTTGAACATATATCCTTTCTTCTTTTTCTTTTTAACAAAATCCAAAATTTCGTTAGCCACCAAAACTCCATCTAGGAGTTGTCTTCCTGGGACAAAGGCTGTTTGTGAAGGAGAAACAAGTTTACCTACGACCCTTCTGATTCTAGATGCTAGGATCTTAGAAACGATTTTGTGAAAACAGCCAATAAGGGCAATTGGTCTAAAGTCCTTCACATTTTGGGGATTATCTAACTTGGGTATAAGGACAAAGAAAGACGAAGAGAAGAATTTAGATAGGGTACCTTTCTCATAGAATTCAGCCATGCAATTAAGGAAATCCTGACCAATTATATCCCAGGCAGATTTATGAATTTCAAGTTAAAACCGTCCGGCCCCGGATTTCGGTCTCCTTCACATGATCTAATAGTTTCAAAAACCTCTTCATGAGAGAATGATTCAGTTAACCTCAAGTTATCTTCTTCAGACAATTTATTTAAAGAACTTAAATCCATCTCCAAGTTATTAGGCTCCTCCTCCTGAAACGTTTCTTCAAAATAACCATGTAAAAACTGTTTCACCTTCACTACATTGTCCCCTTCTTGTAAACCAATATTTAATGCAGAAATAGTATTAACTCTCCTCTTTCCCTTAATAACCGAATGGAAAAACTTAGAATTATGATCGCCCTCTTCAAACCATCTCAATCTCAATTTCTGAAAGAGAATACTCTCTTTAGTATGAAGCTTATTCCACATTACCTCCATGGACATTTGTCTTGATTTCAAGAGTTCCTCTGATACATCCCCATCAGCCTCAGCCATTTCGTCCTCAATTTCATTAAAGCACCTCACCTTCTCTTCTATTTCCAAGTCGCGAATTCCAAAGACACGAATGTTCCACCATCTTAGCCTTGTTCTAAGATGTCTTAGCTTCTGCATCAAAATATCCCCTACATTTTTTCCTGAAACATCAACAGCATTCCAACTTACTTTGACAAAATATAGGAAATGAGGATGATCCAGCTAAGCGTTAATGGACTTAAAAGGTTTCGGACCCCAATTACTATCGTTCTAAACCAAAGAAACATGTCGATGATCCGACACGTCTCTCACACCTACCTTCTGATTTACTAATTTCCAACAATCACATAACTCCTCACTGATTAAAAATCTATCTAATCTACTTTTACAGGACCCATTAGACTTAAACCAAGTAAATCTATTTCCCACATTAGGCAAATCTAATAAATCTATTTCTTCTATAAAGACACTAAACTCTTCCATCTCATTTTGATTATAACTACCCTTTCCTTTCCTCTCTTCTTTATTTTTGATTGAATTGAAATCCCCACCCAATATCCAGTCCCCTCCTTGGCAGACTGGCTTTCAAACTAAGGAGTTTCCCCTAAAGTAATCTTTTTTCAGCCATTCCACATGGAGAATATATGTTCACAATATACAAATCTCTTCCCCTGCTCTTACCAAAAACCCCAGGTATCCATTACCAGAAAAACTAAAGACAGATTTAAAAGAATTCCTCTTCCAGACAGAAATCATACCTCCAGACATACCTATTGAATTGGAAGCTGACCATTCAAAATCTTCCCTCCCACATAGTTTCCTCACGAAATCCTCCCCCGTCTTCTTACATTTAGTCTCCTGGAGCATGCAAAATTCAATATTGTTCCTCTTTATCAACTGTTTAATTCTTCTTATTTTGATAGAAGAATTACACCCTCTAACATTGTAAGTTGTACAATTCATGAGACACAGTTAGATGCCTCCTTCCCAATTGCCATTCTGTTTGTATCTCTGTTCTCCATTTTCCTCAGGATTCCTTCAAGCACCTCATCGTCTTCTTCTCCCTCAATACCAACCGTCTTGAGAATTGTCCAAAGTTTGCTAGAAACGTCTTCATTTTGTTTCTTTACCCTCTCATTACCCTTGACAACATCAGAATCCGAAATAGAATCACAGCATAGAATGGAACCGCCCGAGTATCTTGAATTGTCATCACCAAGGGAAGGGGAAGCCGAAATAATATCATCACTACAATCATTCTGGTCTTTACGTTTGTATAGATTGCAAGATAAATGAAGAAGCGTGGAGAAAAAAGACGGTTCGTACGGTATCTGAATCGTATCATAAACATCCTTCAAAGATTTCTTTTTCCTCGCAACCTTTGGACCGAGTTCAAAATTTGTCTCCTGGGCCCCCAAGGAAAGACCATTGGACCTATCAACAAAGCCCAAACCAGACACCACGTTTGGGCCCACACACAATTTATTTGACAATTCATTATTTGAGACTTCCTTGGGTCCAACAAAATGTCCACTCGTACACGTTTTCTCATAAATGACTTTCTCTCCCCCTTTCTCCAATGCTTCATTATCACGTTCCATCAACCCCTCTTAGGCCATTCCCTCATTAAATGCCGCCACCCCCAGAACATGTCTCAGAGACATCACCTCCTGCCCCAACCTCGCCAAAAGTAACCTTTTTATTTTTGAATCCCACATATTCAGAAAATGACAGGTTATCTTTCTGTTTTTTGCTTGACACCTGGGAGCTACCCATAGTCCTAGGGTAATGATGCCTAGACTCTCTTTCCTCTACCCTGTCGTCTCCCAACCTATGATCTTCGATTGCTTCCGTGGCATCATCCATGGCAGGGATACCACCATTATCGTCTTCTTCTTCTTCTTCATCGGAATCATCTTCCGTTTTTTCCACTAGGGACTCCTCAGACTCAAGATTTCTCCTCATAGACATGTTAGAGACTAAACATTTAGGGCCATGGTTATCTTCCACTAATTTTATAACAAACATAACCCCATTAACTTCAATATCTATAATTTAATTCAGATTACTGGTATATTTTGTTTTAATCAGAATCCTGGCAACATCAAATTTAGAATGGGACTTTGTTTCTTCATCACATCACATGAATTCACCAATCCTACTAGTTATATATTTGAAGAAATCATTCCTCCAAGCATGGCAGGGAATGCCAAATCATTTTACCCACGTTAATCTCTCTTTATCAACTTCAGCAGGAGACCATCCTCTAATGTCCTTAAATCAATTCTGTAACCACACTTCATCCTCCTCCACCAAATATTTCACGACATTATCCTCCAAATCCTCCAACAAACACATATTAGCACCCATTGGTGTAACCTTAATATTGAAGAAACCCTCTTTATGGAAGATTTCTTGTAAATTATACGCATTCCCAGATTTCACTACCTCCCCTACATAAGCCTTCTCAAAGCGAGTAATCTCATCATATTTGATTTTAAATAGTAAACCTCTCCAATCAGGAAAAGATCTCCCAATGTTCCAGCCTTTATCTCTGACTTTGTCATCTTTGTGATTCGTAATTTGGACTTTACCTTCCCTCATTGCTTCCACATAAGATCTTCCCTGAACCACCCTATTCCAACCCTTATTATTGAATCCGACAGAAGGATAAATCGCCTGCTTGTGGATTTCTCTACCCGTGTTACCCTCTGGTTCCATCTTTCTATTAAACCTAGAGATGTTAACATACAACTTCCTCCCATTGATTTGAATACTATCAAGTACCATAGCCAAACTTCTTTCGTCGTCCACCTGCCTAAATCTAACGAAGCCATACCGTTTTCCCCTCCTATCCTTCTTGCCAAGAATGAAGACCTAATTAACCACTCCAAGTTCAAGGAAAATCATCGCCATCTCTCTCGCATTGTAGTTATCTGGAAACTCCGTGAAAAAGAAGGAAGATATGACTACATTATCGCCCGGTGTCTTACCATTTCTCTCTTTCCAAACTGAAAATCTTAAGTTAACATTTCTCTTATTCTTTCTGTTCACAACTCTCCATTCCATTGTTCAACTAATAGATCTATCAACAGAAATCTAATAAACCTATAACAACGAATTCAAAATGAACCAGACACAAAGCATAAAGAGTGCCAAGGCCCCAAGCCATAAGGCTAGGAGTTTAAGCCGAAAACACTCTCAAACCTTAATCCAAGTAACTGAGATTTTGTTCATTAGTTATTCTTCCCATTTGTTTAGCTACGTTGTAAGATATAACATTGGATATACATGTAAAGACATGTTTACATACCTTTATACATATATATTTTATTTAATTTTTTATTATAAAAAATGTATATTTGAAAGAAAAAAATGAACGACACAATATGAACAAATGCCTTCAATTTTCAAAAATGTATCTTTAGACGCAATTCAAGAGACACTTAACCTAGGATATTTTGAGTGATGCTTTATTATTTGGTTATTTTTATTTCAGAAATACATCTCCGAAATGTTTCCGTAGATACATTTCCGTAACACAAAAAAAAATTAATTTTTCCAAAATAAAATTAAGATTCATAAAATAAAATTAGGATTACATTGATCATTTCAACATAAAATGCAACATTACTTCAATATCCAGGTTGACACTTCAACATCTTCGCAATATCTTTGACCAATCTTGAAATCGTCGGTTCCAACTCGAGTAAAACTTTTGTTTCGAAACGGAAATATGTATTCTACATAGCCCTTACATTTGCTTGCGTCTTAAGCTCAAATTTGTTGAACTCAATCTTCCCTCCGTTGTCAATCGACGGTGAACGGTACTCGAACTTCACAATCCTTCGATTGTCTCTGTAAGGTAGAAGATTATGGATTTCGTCTTTGATGTCTTTGAGAGAGGTGTACTCGGTGAGCTTAAACGTTCGTCCGGGTGTAGAGTCAGAGAATGTGACATTTGTGACATACCAGTAGATGTTTATTTGTGACATTTGAGACATTTTCAGTCTTTGTGAAATATAACATAAGAGCACCTTAATTTATAGAAGACATAGATCAATATGGACCACCAATAACAAGCATGTTGATTCCAAAGATATATCTCTGATTCCACACCCTTTTATCTTGTTCCGAGATGCATCTCCGAAACTTCTCCTAAACCAATTCCAAAACTAGACCTTTAAAATAGAACCTTTTGTTTTTTACAAAAGAACAAATATTGATATGAGGGAAATCAAAAATGCATTACGACACAATATGAACAAATGTTAAATATATTACACTTCATTTATATTGAGACACAATTACATACACTTCTTTGTCCGGCTAAACAAAAAATCCTATGATAGAGATTACAAACTCAAAACAAAAAACTCAATAAAACTAACAAAAATGACAAGTTTAATTTTGTAAGATCTGAGTCTTGACATGAAGATAGCCTCTCTTTAAATAGTAATATAGAACATCCAACATATAAACCCAGTAAGGTTTTGACCAAAAGTGACTGGCTTCCAAAAAGGGAAAGAAAATCAAACTCCGCAAAATCAATTATAAATCTTTGGGAATCAAATCTAAATAAATCTTATTTAAAATAAATAAAAATTCTAAAAACTTCATCAAAGGATTCAGAGTAAAGTCTTTTCCAAAACGAAAATGCATTATGAATCAAGTTCCTAATTGAACAAAATGGAAACAAATCTTGTTAAGAGAAATCCAATAAAATTAGAAACGCACCCCAAGTAAACATACCCAGACACAATGTCTCACCCCATGTCAAAACATCTTACTTAATAAGTTGCCTACAAAAATTTGCCAGTCAACTATAATAACAAACTCCCTTTAGGCTATTTTTTAGGCAAATCAACAACATCCAATATGTTATGCACATGCCTACACACACTCATCCAGTTCATTATCTGTAGATCACAACAAATTCAAGGATCACATAAGAATACTAAAAAATCATTGTTTCACTAATATCATATCACAACAAAACATATATTAGGTTAGAGAACACAAATCACAACATAGTTTAAAGAGGAACATGTAATTAGCTTCGTCTATAAAGATAATAGAAAATAATGAAAAACCACGTAGCCTCAAATATCATTGTAATGTTCTTTTTTTTCTCCCATATTTGCCAAAAAGGGACAAAGCAAGGAGACTAATGCCAGGCCCAAAAGGGCATACGAAAAACAACAAAACCATCCACATAAGGCCATAAGGGAATAAAACATCAACAAACAACAAATTATTCGACCCACATATATGTAGAGCATCAGGAGTGAAACAAATATATTCAGCCATACAAATGATATACATCTTCCTCGAAAGAAAAAATGTATTCAAAAGAAAATAAATCTTGAACCTATAAACAAGTTATTGAAAGAAGGCATCAAAGTCTTCATCAGAGACAATATCATGCTCAACATCTTCATCTTTATCACCACTGTCCATGTCTTCATCTATACCGAATGTCACATCATTTTTCTCAAGATCATATACAATAGCTTGAGATGATAAAGCACTTGTAGCTTTTGGACTCAACATTTGAATTAGCCTTTCCCACGTGTCGCTCCCAGGATTTTCATCCAGGTACAAACGCGAGAGTGGCGCGGAAAAACAGAGTCGCCAACCGTGTAAATTTATCCCAAGAAAGGGAAAGGGAACACCGCATAAACCTGAGGAAGAGGGAAAGGAATGGTCATCGCAACCATAACCTGGGTTCGGGAGTCGGTTACGCGAGGGGAAGGTGCTAGCACCCCACGCGTCCATCGTACTCGATGGGATCCACGCTTGTTGTCTAATCGAATGGTGAGTTATCCTATCATCTATGGTTGTACTAAGATGGGAGAGGGGAAAACAAAGACAGACTCGGTAGAACGTCGACGTCCTAGGCCTACGTACCCCCCTCGTGCAATGGGGAATTCAGAGTCAACGTAGTTCGGACCAAGTTCTTTTTGTGTTTTTTATGAGCGACGTTAAGTTCGCGTCTGGCAGTTAGGGTCGATGCCTGTTTGCGTCTCAGACAGAAGGTAACGTGCCCTTTTTGAAAATAGCCTTTAAGTTTGACAATCCCGAAGGACAAAAAAGTTTGAAGTTGGTTTGTGTTTATTAGGACAGAAGTTGCTTAAGTTAGTTCCTAAGTTGCATTGCACCAAAGTCTAGGGCACAGGGGCGAATACTTAACGCATCGTCCCAAGACAGGACGCTCGCTAAGCACTCTAGAGAGATGAGAGGAAGCCCCTCATTTCTCATTCCCTACGCTTAAGGCTCGTGCGCAATACACCTTATTATTATTAAGTGTTTTAAAGAAATTTGAGATGAGAAGAGAGAAGACACAAGGGTAACTCTAAGGGGGACTATGAATCCTAAAGTTATCATGCATGGGTGACCTACGGTTAGTGAGGTTTTGACGACTACCTAAACCTAAAGGAAAAAGATGAGAGAAGGAAAGGGTAAGGGTGACCATGGATACTTATCCATACCCTTAAAGAACTTACCTTAGTCCCTGCATAAAAGATTAGTACAGAATAGACACAAATAAGAGAAATGAGGTGAATGAAAATCACACAATGGCGAACAAAAGTGATTATCATCCAAACATGAATCAAAGAAACAAAGAAACAGCCCCAAAGCAAATGGCACAAGTGCCTTTTCAAACAGATAATCATACAAGGTCAAAGATGCGCCTGCAAGAAAATCTCAAGTGAAAACAAATCAGATAATTAGAAAAATCACTCCTAAAATTCCCAAATTAAACATTAAGGTTCCTCAACCAGAGGCAAACAACATATCAAAAGTCCCTGCAAAAAATCAAGATATTAGTCATTCAAATAATTAGGCAGAGTTCAGGTGGGAATTAGGGCTCAGTGTGCCAAAGGGAAGGACCTAAATGCAATATGAGATAAATTTAAAAATGAAAGAAAAATATTTTTATGCATTTTAGGATGTTAGTGAACAAATACAAAAATAACGGATCAAAAATATTTTATGGTTGTAGAGAAATAAAATAAATAAATTCATGTATGCATGATATGAGTAATGCAAAAAGAAATTAACTAAACAATTAATTTAAATGATAAAAATAAAATAAAAATAAAAAAATAAAATTTGTAAAAATTATTAAAATGATAAATATGATGTATGAAATTTTTTAGTAATTTTTTTATGCAATTAAATAATTTTAATAATTAATAATGAAATATAATAATTAATAGAAATAAAAAACAAGGAAATATGCAAGGGGGGGAGTGTCCAGCAACTTATTCACGTTCAGTACGCTAATGGCCTGAAAGGGGTGGGTGCAAGTAACAAAACACGCTGGGCCCATGTTACATAATAAATCAGAAAAAAAAAATACAAAGAACACCATACATAGGCCATGTGCACGACACATGCGATTTTAATGTGTTGGCAGCGTTATAATCGTCTGATCTAATCAACGCCCACGATTTGGTCAACTAAAACAAAAAGTAATTAAAATGGAATAACATGATTAGAAGGCACACGGTAAGAGTGTGGGGTAATAAGCATGTGATCAATAATTAAAAAACAGAAAAAAATAAAAGAAAAAAGACATGTGGCAGCGTGAGAGCCACACGATCAACCATATCAACGGGTCTGGTTCATCTTCTTCCTTGAAACCCTTGCCTCGCCGGACCACCATCCCTCGCCGGAGCCCCACCGCCGGCCACCACCTGCAACCACCAAACTGCCCAGAAAATGCGTATGGGTACACTATCCGACCCAGAATTTCGTCAGGAATCCAAATATGGCATCAAAAACCCCAAATTGTTAGTGTATAATAAAAACGAATAAAAAACCATTAGGGCACAAAACTTTAAATCCATATTACAAGCAATTCACACGTCCATAATTAAAAATAATTATACCAGGATATTCACCATTCATCACACTTCAATATAGACGTAAAAAAGGGGAGTTTTAGGAGCACGAAAAAAATCACCCACCTGAGATGGCACACCTCTAATCCTGGCTTTTGGCTGCGAACGGTGGTTGGTTTGTGTTCTAGAAATCCCCAGGAAGAGATTTGTGGAAGAACTTTGAAGAAAGACCTTGTAGATTGTGAGATTTGTTGAATTCAAGAATTAGGGTACAAGTTGTTGTTCTCCTTCAAATGCACGTGAATGAATCCCTAACCAGTGCATGGATAGGTTTAAATAGCCTAGGGTTTATCACTGATAAGGAATTGGGCTTGGGTAATCCATTGTTTAATGATTTTTGAATAATTTTAGAAAAATGCATAATGTGAATTAACCTTTCTCCTTGCATGGATACTTGAGAATTTCATGATGGATCACTTGCATTTGAGTTGCTAATCACACCATATTTAAATTGGGCCTTGAAACTTTTTGATTCATGACTTTTGAATAATTTGGCATTTTTGAATAATGGGAAGAAAGTGAATAATAAACCATGGAATTTCTTCATTCTTGGGCCTAAAATAATCCTCAAGGAAAGTCTTTTAATATTGGAAAGTGGCATGAAACAATGGAATTGGTTATAGGTCATTATGCCCAAAGTTGTGAAAATGGCACCATGAAAAACCCTAAAAACCACTTTGCCTTTTTTTGACCATAAGTTGAGTTTCACAAATGATATGGAGACCCACTAGTACTTGTTGGAAAGAGGAGAAAAATATCTTCAACTTTCATGTTTGAGAAAAATTCATTTGAAGCTTTCTTGATGGTGAAAAGTCAAGTTGAATGCAGTGCAGAAACTTGCCCAAAAAGGAAACTTTTCATTATAGGTCACTTTCCAAATTTAGAAACTTTGCACCAACTCCTGATTCCTGATAAATATGTATGAAACTTGAACCCTGGAGACCATATGAGGATGTGAGACCTTGCAAACCTTGTAGAGAACCTCAAAATTCCACAGTTGACTTCTCATTTCACTGTTGACTTTTACCCAATTCAACTAATTTTCAATCCATTGGCCAATTGAATCTCTCCTGAGATAAACTGATGGGAAACCTCCCATCCCTAGGTATTTAGGGACCCAAGGAGTACCATGGAATCAAGTCTTGCCCAAAAAATCAGAAATAAACTGACTTTATAGCAAACCCTAGTTGTGGTATCCTCAGTCTAGGAGGAAATAACACTGTCTCCAAATCCAAATCCCTCTGAATATGACGTGTATCCTCTCCAACAAAGATAATATATGCCATTTGATGATGATAAAAACCCAAGGAGCTTGTCCATTGAAGCAATAAACCCAAGAATCTCAAAACCCTAACCTATGCACTGGTTAGGAGAGGATGATCCACCTGAGCCCTCTTGGACAATACCAGGACTCTTGCTTGACCCTCTGAAGTACAGCCTCAGGCACCTTGACCCCATGCTAAGAACCAATGTTATGCACACATGATAATGCAAGATGCAATGCAACATAAGCCAGTTAGTAATAAAGTAAGGAGAGCAAATTTTGGGGTGCAACAGCTGCCCCTATTCAATCAACTTGGTCCTGAAGGTATGATAGCAACGACTCTCAGACATTCCAGGGTACACGGGGATTGAATACCGAAAAGAGCCCCGAAAATTTGCTTATGGTAAGAATAACGAGATAGAGTGTGCTGAAAAATAAGGAATATGCCCTCAACCATATCCACAAGGAAAAAACAAATACGACCTCAATCATACCCAAAAGACGAATACAACCTCACAGGGAGACTGACCTCAATCACTCTGCCCACAAAGAAAATACGAATACGACCTCGATCACATCCACAAAACGAATACAACCTCAATTGCATCCGCAAAGGAAGACTGACGTCAATCACTCTACCCACAAAGAAAATAAGAATACGACCTCAATCGCACCCACAAAACGAATACAACCTCAATTGCATCCGCAAAGAAAGACTGACCTCAATCACTCTACCCACAAAGAAAACATGAGTACGACCTCAATCGTACCCACAAAACGAATACAACCTCAATTATACCCGCAAAGGAAGACTGACCTCAATCACTCTACCCACAAAGAAAATAAGAATACGACCTTAATCGCACCCACAAAACGAATACAACCTCAATTGCATCCGCAAAGGAAGACTGACCTCAATCACTCTACCCACAAAAAAAACACGAGTACGACCTCAATCGCACCCACAAAACGAATACAACCTCAATTATACCCGCAAAGGAAGACTGACCTCAATCACTCTACCCACAAAGAAACACGAATACGACCTCAATCGCACCCAGAAAACGAATACAACCTCAATTATACCCGCAAAGGAAGACTGACCTCAATCACTCTATCCACAAAGAAAACACGAATGCGACCTCAATCGCACCCAGAAAACGAATACAACCTCAATTATACCCGCAAAGGAAGACTGGCCTCAATCATTCTACCCACAAAGAAAATAAGAATACGACCTCAATCGCATCCACAAAACGAATACAACCTCAATTGCACCCGCAAAGGAAGACTGAACTCAATCACTCTACCCTCAAAGAAAATACGAATACGACCTCGATCGCATCCACAAAACGAATACAACCTCAATTGTACCCACAAAGGATAACCAACATAAAGTGGACTTCACTGGGGATAACGTGAAACAAGACTCACAAAAGAAAAAGGCCAAAATGAGGCAAACACAGACAAACTTCTAACGGACTCCCGATCCACAGATAAGATGACTCCGTTGGGGGAAGGAGAAGTCTAAATAAAAGACTCTGCCGGGGAGCACAAGTATGAGGAACACATCCTTCCAAAATCTCCTGAGTTATGCCATCTCTGTTGGGAAAGAGAACGGGCAAAGAAAGTACCAAACCTGGCTTATGCTTTGGAATGTAAATGTTTGAATTTTGCCGTAATGCTCCACACGAAGTGGAAATGCTACGCGTTTTGAGGATGCAATGCTTATGATATGCAAAAAAGGGTCTTTCCAGCAACATAAATGCCGGAGAGAAAAAACCAATCAGCTGGGGATGACAAAAATAAATTATCCTCTGAATCCAGGAACTCTGCTGAGAAGGGTCACACTGATCGACTCCTTGGATCAACAATTTCTGCTGGGGATGAGATCCCGAAAGAACTACCGGGGCTACACCTGTCCTTTACTGAGGGTAACATCCAAAACCTGAGATTCCTCATTTGCTGGGGGATGAGAGTGGACGCCAATAACGGAACCGGAAGTTTGTTGCCGAGGATTGCCAACAACAGACGAGCTTAAGACCTGCTGGGGGATACCAACCCATAATACCATCCTGCTTGGGGGATACTTCTGAACTTAACCTGCTGAAGGGAAGAGTACCCTTACCCCCACCTTGCTGGGGATAAGAATATGACATTGTTGGTGAAAGTACGCTTCCTGACTGGATGGGGAAGTGAGCACCACGATTCTGTAGGGAGATAACGTCTTGATTCGGAGAAAATACTTTCCAAGTCTTCTGCTGGGGAAAGTCTGCTCTGCTGAGGAAAGTGTAATCTCAATGCTGGGGAGAGCAACCTGCTGGGGGAGTACAATCCTGTTGCCCTGCAAGTCAAATAACAACAAAAGAATATGCCACAACTTGGCTATCCTCGTTAACGCCTAAGTAACTTCTACTGCTTTTCGTTACGCTCTGCAAAGCTCGAAATTTTCTATGCAATGTTTATCAAAAATATCGGACGTTTTTTGCAAACAAAACAGTAAAAAGTAAAAGTAAAACAAACAATGGAAAGCTCTTTGAGTGAAATGAACATTTTATTGAAGAGTGGCCTATAAATAGGCATTTACAATAGGAAGCAATTCCTAAAAAGAGGTAATTGCGCAAAAGTGAAAAAGAAAATACACATGTCGGCAATGTGGGAACATATATCCACCATGATTCGACTCAGCTATGACCCCTATGACTTGCTTATCCACAAATGTCTCGGCCTTTGAAGAGACTAATTGTACTGATTCCTTTCTTTCAGAACTTCTAGGTATCGAGAATGTTCACAGATCGAACACAGACCGTAGCCTTTCGCTTATAAATCCCTAACTTTTGCTTGGATCGCCCTTTTCGGGTTTTCAATCCACCGGGATACCCATTTTTGCCAAAGTCGCCTTTTCAGGTTTTCAACTTTGCGGGTTTACACATTTCTTTTTACATTTTATCCCTAACTTTTGCCCGAACCTTTTCCTTTTCATGGTTCGCCGGGATGCCCCTTTTTGCCTGGACTTTCTTTTTATGTCCAGCGGGTCTCTTTTATGCGAAGTATTTTTTGACTACGTCTGCGTTCACAGGGGAGGTAAAATCTTCGCCATCCATAGTTGAAAGTAGTAAGGCTCCACCAGAGAAAACCTTTCTGACTACATACGGCCCTTCGTAGTTTGGAGTCCATTTGCCCCTGTGATCTGTCTGAGGAGGAAGGATCCTTTTCAAAACTAATTCGCCTGTCTGGAAACTCCGAGAACGCACTTTCTGATCAAAGGCGTGCTTCATCCTGCTCTGACATAAACGACCATGTGCGATGGCTGCCAATCTCTTTTCTTCAATGAGGTTCAACTGATCCAATCTGGAACGCACCCATTCAGCTTCATCAAGCTTCACATCTGCCAGAACTCTCAAAGACGGAATCTCGACTTCTAAGGGTAAAACTGCTTCCATACCATATACCAATGAGAAAGGGGTTGCCCCAGTTGACGTACGCACCGAAGTACAGTAACCATGTAGGGCATAAGGTAACATCTCGTGCCAGTCCTTATATGTTACCACCATCTTCTGCACAATCTTCTTGATGTTCTTATTTGGCGCCTCAACAACACCATTCATCTTTGGCCGATACGGAGAAGAATTGTGATGCTCGATCTTGAAACTCTGACATAGTTCCTTCATCATCTTGTTGTTCAAATTCGAGCCATTATCAGTAATGATTCTCTCCGGGACCCCATAACGACAGATGATGTCCTTCATTATAAACCGGGCTACCACTTGCCTGGTGACGTTGGCGTACGCGGCTGCCTCCACCCATTTTGTGAAATAGTCAATGGAAACCAAAATGAAACGATGCCCATTGGAAGCAGTAGGCTCAATCTTTCCAATCATATCTATACCCCACATTGCAAACGGCCAAGGAGATGACAACACATTTAGAGGCGTAGGCGGTACATGCATCTTATCTGCATAAATCTGGCATTTATGGCACTTCTGAGCGTACTTGAAACAGTCAGACTCCATAGTCATCCAATAATATCCTGCTCTCAGCAACTTCCTAGCCATGGTATGTCCACTGGAATGAGTACCAAAAGAACCCTCGTGAACTTCCTCCATCAATGAGCTTGCCTCGTGTTCATCAACACAACGTAGCAAGACCATATCGAAGTTCCTCTTATATAACACATCATCCTTGTTCAAGAAGAAGTTCCCTGCCAACCTTCTCAGAGTCTTCTTATCCTTGGTGGAGGCACCCTCCGGATACTCTTGTCTCTTCAGAAAAACCTTAATATCATGATACCACGGTTTGCCATCAGACACATCTTCAATTGCAAACACAAAAGCCGGTCTATCCAGACGCATGATCCTAATCGACGGAGTTTCATTCCAACGGTTCACCTTATACATGGATGCCAATGTCGCTAACGCATCGGCCATCTGATTCTCAGCTCTGGGCACATGATGAAAATCCACCCTATCAAAGAAAGGTAACAACCTTCTGGCATAGTTGTTATAAGGTACCAAATTTGCCTGACGAGTCTCCCATTCTCCTGTAATCTGATTAACCACCAACGCGGAATCACCATAGACATTGAGGTTCTTAATTCTCAAATCAATTGCTTCTTCTAACCCCATGATGCATGCTTTATACTCCGCCTCGTTGTTGGTACACACAAATGCTAACCAGGCAGTGAAAGGTATATGAGAACCCTTCGGAGTTGTAATGATTGCCCCGATTCCATTACCATACGAGTTGACAGCCCCATCAAAAATCATCTTCCACTGTGATCCAATCTCAGGTCCTTCGTCAGGCAGAGGCTCTTCACAATCCTTCATTTTCAGAAACATAACATGCTCGTCTGGAAACTCAAACTTCATAGGCTGATAATCTTCGACCGGCTGTTCGGCAAGATATTCTGACAGAACACTTCCCTTAATGGCCTTCTGAGAAACATATTGAATATCGTACTCTGTCAAAACCATCTGCCAACGGGCTATCCTTCCAGAAAGTGCTTGCTTCTCAAACACGTACTTAATTGGATCCATCTTCGAAATCAACAAGGTTGTGTGATTTAACATATACTGCCTTAGGCGTTTGGCTGCCCAAGCGAGTGCACAACATGTCTTTTCCAGCATAGAGTATCTTGATTCACAATCAGTGAACTTCTTACTCAGGTAGTAAATGGCGTGCTCTTTCTTACCCGTCTCGTCGTGTTGACTGAGCACACAACCCATCGAATTCTCAAGAACCGTAAGGTACATCATCAACGGTCTCCCAGACACTGGTGGCATAAGGACTGACGGTTCCTGCAAATACGTCTCTATCCTTTCAAACGCCTCTCGACAATTTTCATTCCACCTGACCTCTTGGTCGTTTCTTAACAACTTGAAAATTGGTTCACATGTAGCCGTCAGATGAGAGATGAACCTGGCAATGTAATTCAACCTCCCCAAGAAACCACGAACCTCCTTCTCTGTTCTTGGCTCAGGCATCTCCTGTATGGCTCTTATCTTTGCAGGATCAACCTCGATACCTTTTTCACTAACAATGAAACCCAGCAATTTACCAGACCTCACGCCGAAGGTGCACTTGTTCGAATTCAATCTCAATCTGAACTTCCTTAACTTTTCAAACAACTTCTGGAGGTTTACCAAGTGTTCTTCCTCTGTCTGTGACTTCGCAATCATGTCATCAACATAGACTTCGATCTCCTTGTGAATTATATCATGAAAGAGAGTCACCATCGCCCGCTGATAGGTTGCCCCAGCATTCTTCAATCCAAAGGGCATTACCTTGTAGCAAAATGTTCCCCACGGTGTTATGAAAGTAGTCTTCTCCATGTCCTCTAGGGCCATTTTGATTTGATTATACCCAGAGAAGCCATCCATGAAGGAAAACACAGAATATTGAGCAGTATTGTCCACTAACACGTCAATGTGGGGGAGCGGGAAATCATTCTTCGGGCTCGCCCTATTCAAATCTCGGTAATCAACACACATCCTGACCTTCCCATCCTTCTTAGGTACAGGTACAATATTAGCAACCCACGGAGGATAATTTGTTACGGCAAGAAATCCGGCGTCCAACTGCTTCTGAACCTCTTCCTTGATCTTGATAGCCATATCTGGTTTCGTCCTTCTCAACTTCTGCTTGACTGGAGTACAACCCTCTTTAAGCGGCAGCCGGTGTGAAACAATGTCCGTGTCAAGCCCAGGCATGTCTTGGTAAGACCAGGCGAAGATATCCACGTACTCTTGAAGTAATTCAACTAATCTTCCCTTAACAGTGTCTTCCAGGGCAGCCCCAACCTTTACTTCTCGTTTAACATCCTCGGTTCCCAGATTAACAGTCTCAACTTCCTCCTGATGAGGTAGAATAACCCTTTCCTCTTGTTTCAGTAACCTGGCTAATTCTTCTGGTAAGTCACAGTCTTTGTCAGTCTCTTCTTCGGCCTGATAGATGGGATTGTCGAAGTCATATCGAGCCATAGCTAAGTCATGGGTGGAATCTGAACAAAGGAACCTGCATGATGGATGTTTTATGTTCATTATGAGTGCAACAAACAAGAAAACACATTGCCATTTTGATGTGGGTTAATGCAAAAAGTAGAAAATAGAAAGACAGGGATCGAAATATTTGAATGAAAAACGTCCTTTATTTATGATAAAAATAGCAAATAAAACATCCAAGCCCTACAAATAAATATCACTACGCCTTGGGCAGAGCGTAGGACTCAACATAACAGAAAACAAAAGTAAATTACTCCGGGCGTGTCACTTGGATAACTTTCTCGGAGGACCAGTTGCCTAGACTCTGACCAGGAATGCAGGGACGGATCCATTCATCCATGTCACAATCACTATCTCCTTCATCCTCAATAGCATTGACTCTGTCAAAGAAAACACCGGCACTGGTGAAATGGACTGGACCATAGAACTTGGGAGGCTCTTCAGAACGCCTAGGTGGCTTGTAACCCAGTCCATGAGTATCTTGCTTCCTTTGAACATCAATAACACTGCCCACTTCTGAGAACCACCAGCTTTAACTATAGCACGCGCCTCTTTGAAAGAGGACATTGGAACTTCTGGTTGTATGACGACTTCAGGTTGGGCAACCGCCTCAGGCTGAGTGACTGCCTTTGGGGGTTCCTGGGGAATCTTCACAGCTTCAAAGGCTTGGCACAAAGTTTCCTGTATCTCACCATCTACCTCTACATACTTGAAGGTCGATAGGTGACTCACCATGATATCTTCTTCACCACAAACAGTCACAACGTGGCCATCCACCATATACTTCAACTTCTGGTGCAGCGTAGAAGTTACTGCCCCAGAACCATGGATCCATGGGCGTCCCAACAAACAACTATAGGCAGGCTGAATATCCATTATGTAAAAGATGGTATTGAAAACCTCAGGACCCACCTTGATCGGCAGAACTAACTCTCCAAACACTGACCTCTTGGAGCCATCAAAAGCACGTACCACCAAGTCACTTGGTGTACAAATCAACCCACGAGTATCCAACTTCATCAGAGCCTTCTTTGGTAACACATTCAAAGACGACCTAGTATCAACTAACACATGCGACATCAAAGAACCACGGCATTCCACTGAAATATGCAGAGCGTTGTTGTGATTCCTCCCAGCCGGAGTCAGATCTAAATCGGTGAAACCCAAACCATTACCAGCATTCACATGAGCCACAACCCCTTCTAACTGATTGACGGATATTTTCTGTGGTACATAAGCCATATTCAGAATCTTCAGCAATGCATTTCGGTGTGCCTCGGAGCACAACAGTAAGGATAGGATGGAAATCTTCGATGGAGTTTGGTGAAGCTGGTTAACAATCTTGTAATCACTTTTTCTGATCAACCTCATAAACTCTTCTACATCTTTTGAGAAAGTATCTCCACCTGGCTTTGTCGTAGAATTATTAGCTTCTTGCCTCTGTATAGACCCATCCATCATCTGCTTACCTTTGTCTTGTCTTGAACTGCTAGCTTGATTCTCGGAGGGAATAGAGACTCTACCACTCCTAGTGATAGCCCCTGCTTCAACAAGATTTTCCACCCCTGTATTCACAGCTGATGTCTTTTCCAATTCCAGCTTCTTACCATTAACAAACACCTCGGCCCCATAATTCCATGGGATGACCTTGGTACTCTCATACGGAACTGGTCCGGGAACAGTGATAGTGACCGGCGCTGGTCTCGCCGGCGCTGATATAGTTATCGTCTTGAATGGAATTTTTGTCGTGGCAACATCAATCTCTCTGTCAGTAACAATACTCCGCTTACAGCCCCTGTCAAACTGTAATACCCCTTCGCTGATCATTTTCTGAATACCTGCTTTCAATAAATCACAACTGCCTGGCTGCGACACATATTCTACACAACCTTCATCACAACCGGGAAATACCCCTCCCTTTAACAGTCTTTTCTTCACCACACCCAAGGGAGTTTGGATTTCGTTCACACCTGAAATCAAACTCAAGTCTTCACAGTCTTTAATAATAGCATTGACCTTCGGCCCACCGTGATTCGGCATCGGATTCTGATTCACATTCGGGACGTCATTGGAGAAATTGATGGCTTTGGAATCCAGCAGATCTTGAACCTGATGCTTAAAAGCTTTACAGTTTTCAATATAATGTCCGGGTGCCCCAGAATGAAACTCACAGTGGGCGTTGGCGTCATAGCCGAGAGGTGGATTACCAGTAGGTGGAGCCAATGTTCTCTTCTGGATTAACTGTAGCTGTAGCAAGTACTGAAATAATTGAGCGTATGGAAGAGGTGGAGTGTCAAAATGCCTATCCCGCCTAGTCAGAGGCTGAGACCGGCGAGGAGCCTGATTTTGTTGCTGAGTCACTGCTGGCTGCTGAGGTGCTGTTGGGATGGTTACAGAAGCCACCTGCTGATTGTAGTTCTGACGAGGTCCATCTCTACCAAGATATGATGACACAGAGTTTGTATCTCCCTCCTTCTTCTTATAACCATTGGCATAAGGCTTCTTGCTTCCTCCAGATGAGGACCCATCACTGCCTGATATCTTCCCCGCCTTGATTCCGCTTTCCAGCATTTCCCCCACTAAGATCAAGTCAGCAAACTTTCCAGTCATACATGGTACCAGCTTTTCATAGTAATGACCCTGCAAGGTGGCCATAAACATAGTTATCATTTCACGTTCCAACATGGGAGGCTGAACCCTCGCTGCCAGTTCACACCACCTCTGAGCGTACTCCTTGAAGCTCTCATTGTTCTTTTGTGACAGATTCTGCAGCTGTGTTCTGTTAGGAGCCATATCAGTGTTATATTGGTAATGTCTGATAAATGCCCCTGCCAAATCTCTCCAACTACGCACATCCTTCCTTTCCAATTGCATGTACCACTCCAGGGATGCCCCAGATAGGCTATCCTGGAAGCAATGCATCATCAGCTTTTCATTCTTCGCATATGCAGCCATCTTGCTTGCGTATGCTCTCACATGGGTCCTCGGACAAGTCATACCATTATACTTCTCGAAAGTGGGAGTCTGAAACTTGTGCGGAATAACAACGCCTGGAACCAACCCCAAATCCTCTAGATTCATTCCCACAGAATCCTGATTCACAACACCCCTCAGCTGTTCCTCAATCAAACGGATCCTCTAATCCTGATCAGTCTGGGGACCAGCATCCCCACCTGGCAAAGAAAATGCATCATCCTGAACATCATCATACTGACGACCCTGAACTGCACCAGTACCAGTACCACCTCCCCCTGCAGTGGGAATCACAACACTTTTTACTCCGCCCGGAGGAATCACAACACCAGAAGCAGGAACACCTCCGCCAGTAAGACCATTCTGACCATCATCAGTAACACTAGTCTGAAGTCCTTCGTGAAGGACACCATCATTATCAACCCTCGCAATCAGTGGTTGAACGAGAGTTCTCAACTGTTCTTGTCCCTGAGTAACCCCTTGCATTAATTCCATAAATTGGTTCATGCGAGTCCGCATCTCAATGATCTCATTCTGTAGCTGATCCATGAGTCTCTTCCGATTCTGCTTAGTAGGATACCGGTGAATACGCTGATCTACAATTCTGAGATGAGAACAAGATAAGAATACCGGAGATAAACACCTGTCATGCAAAATGATTATGCAAAATGATTATGAATATGCAAATGCAAATGGACGTGTTTGAAAATTCACAGGGCGATCCACCCCTTGATTCCGATTTAATAACAAGATATAATGGAACTTCTGCTCATATATTAAGAAAACCATAGGAAAACCAAATGTTGACAATCACGAATCCAAGATAACAAATCTGAACACATAAATCATAGAGGTCCCAACCAACAAGCCTGGTGGTGATCCAAATACAATAAAAGAGAAAAGGAAACTATGGCATGTCATCAAAGTTTACAAGTGTCAATCCTCCCCATCCATTATGCTTTCTGCACCAGTCTTGAATCTCCTTGAACATCTTTCTGGTGTCGGGATGCTTTGGCCTCTGAATTAGCCCTTGAATGAGAAGGTCTCTCCTGTGTATGATCCCATCCAAGTATCGGCAATGTAACTCCTAAGCGTCTTCTCCAGAAACACCATCCATGCTAGGACCCTCATGTCTAGGTTTCTTCACTTCAGCTTGGACTTTCAGTTCTTCAATGGAGGCTATGGCTTCCTTGAGTCGATCTTCGACTACTTATCTCTTGAATATCCCTGATAAGATCTCGGCGTCTTTCTTCTTGAGCGTCGACTTCAACTGATCAATCTTAGCTATGTAGTCGTCTTCCTTTCTCTTATTCTCAGTCATGGCAGTTTCTTGGTGATCATTGAACCTGTGAATCTTCAACAAAGCCTTGCCTAATTCCTCCTCCTTGGACCTGAGAACGCTACTGATACCATCCAAAGCTTGTTTCATTCTTTCTCTGGATGCGACCATGTCAGCAAGCTCTCTTTCTGCTTTAGCAAGGAGCTCTGTCTTCAACTTGGCGGTATGAACAACTTCACCCCGCTCATGCTTTCACTGATAAATTTCTCTCTTTAGCTCACTATTTTCTTCCCGCAACCTTTCCTTTTCAGCCCATAATTTGTTATACTTCTCCAACTCAACGGTGGTAGGAGGCTCGATCACCCAAGGATACAAAGGTGGTTCCACCGGGAATGGAAGAAGCTCCTCTTCTACTCTCTTCTTAATCCATTCTTTATAGGAAGGGAAAGCCCGATTGTTACTTTTCCCGAATGGAATTTTACCCTTCTTGGTCACCTGTTTCCAAGCGTTCACAACTTTCCTTATCAACCCTTGATCCTCAATACCATTGAAGAACAAGGACTCACGGACATCTCGCTCTTCGGGTGGATTCTTCAAAGGATAGCCAAACTGTCTAATAGCTAGGGAGGGATTATAGTTAATTCCACCTTTCCTCCCTATCAAGGGAACATTAGGGAATTCTCCGCATTTGCAAATAATCTCCATTCCTAGCAAGTCACGATTAATCCAAACGATGTTATCAGCAGTTAAGCCCATAACCCTCTTAGACCACTTCAGAGAATCTTTCGTATCAACGAAAGCGCCAGATTCAGGGAGACGACTCAAAAACCAAGTAGCTAAGAGTGGTGCACAGCAACTTACAGTTTTCCCACGCCTATTCTCATTCTTATAGTGGACCGAGTGATACACATCACCTAGCAAGGTAGGTATAGGATTCTTCGAAATAAAGATTCTGACGGCGTGCATATCCACCAGATCAGGAATATTCGGAAACAGAACAATCCCATAGATACACATAGCCAGAATAGCTTGGAAAGCAGTCCAGTTCTTCTCTTTGACATGTATGCAGGCCTGATCAAACAAGAAATTCAGCATGAAACCCTTAACTCCTTGTTTTTCTTCAACATTATTGCTCAGAACGGGCTCACTGATATGAAGAGCAACAACCATTTCTTTTATACCGGGGTGTTCTTCAGAAAAGAAAACTATATCATGACTGATAGGAATTCCCAAAATAAATGAGAACTCCTCCAACGTTGGAGCCAAGATGTAGTCCGGGAAAGTGAAACAACGCAGAGACGGATCGTAAAACTGAACAAGCGTGTGAATGGCATCCTTCTCATACTTGGAGATATTATAGACAAATTTCAGAATTCTCCCATACCTTCCACTGAACTCTGTACGAACTCCAGAACCAGCCATATTAATCAGTTTGTGAATCAGTGTCAAAGTCGGTTCTGGGAATGAATAAGCAACAGTCTTCTTTCTCTGAACATCTATACTGAAGTAACCTAAGAGAACCGGAATCAAAAGTAAGATGCAAGCCCTGAAAAATGTCAAACAGTCACAATGCAAGAAAAATGATATGCTCATGCAAACATGGGGTCAAGGCACACTGCTGGATGTGCTGTGCTGTTAGCTGAACGAGAAACCAGAAAACTAGAACTCTGAACCACTGAGGAACCCAAATAATCAGACATTGATGAGAAATCCAGAAAAATAGGGTAGGTTGAAGGTTTCGGTTACCGGCAAACCTGCAAACGACCATCCCCTCTCACATGTGGGTACTAGGATGTTCAGTATCCCGGGCTCTCAGGTCGAGAAATGATGATACGTTCACCATTTCTGGTTTGGCATCATCATCAATCGAGGAGGCCTCAACTGATTCTCCAAAGCGGAATGTCCTCAGCTTTGGCACTGAGGTCGAGAAACAATAGTACATTCATCCCTCGGGGTACAGTACTAAAGTCAATCAAGGAGTACCTCCACTGATTCTCTTCAAAATGTAGGGGCCGTCCTATGCGAGTTCCAAAGCGGGCCCTCGGGTGCGAATGGGTTTGCCACAGGATGTGGTCTGCCACTGTCACCGCTAAAGAGGGATATTTCCACTAAGGTCCTCAATGATCGGTCACCAGAGTCGACAGCTCTCTAGATCAACACCCCAACATGCGCAAGACACACACGTTAGAATGCGTCCCAAGATAGCCTCGTCTGGTTGTGAATTTTGTGAACACACAAACGTACCAAGCGGGCACGTAGGTCCCACTACTTTCCACTCTAGTCCTAGGGTATTCTCAAGCCTGGGTATTGGGCTTAGCTCTCGGTCCCACCCAACCTGCAAAACAAAGACAGCCAGCACAGCACAGCAGCATGACAGTAATAAAAAATGAAATGCAGAAAATGCGGTAAAAATAAAAAAATAAAAATAAAATACAACACAAAGCAAAACAAAAACAAAACACCCAAAGAGAACAAAGACAAGCAAGCGCTAGGATTGACTCGCTTAGGGATGGACCAGCATGGGTCAACCAGAGTCCCCAGCAGAGACGCCAGCTGTCGCTCCCAGGATTTTCATCCAGGTACAAACGCGAGAGTGGCGCGGAAAAACAGAGTCGCCAGCCGTGTAAATTTATCCCAAGAGAGGGAAAGGGAACACCGCATAAACCTGAGGAAGAGGGAAAGAAATGGTCATCGCAACCATAACCTGGGTTCGGGAGTCGGTTACGCGAGGGGAAGGTGCTAACACCCCACGCGTCCATCGTACTCGATGGGATCCACGCTTGTTGTCTAATCGAAGGGTGAGTTATCCTATCATCTATGGCTGAACTAAGATGGGAGAGGGGAAAGCAAAGACAGACTCGGTAGGACGTCGACGTCCTAGGCCTACGTACCCCCCTCGTGCAATGGGGAATTCAGAGTCAACGTAGTTCGGACCAAGTTCTTTTTGTGTTTTTTATGAGCGACGTTAAGTTCGCGTCCGACAGTTAGGGTCGATGCCTGTTTGCATCTCAGACGGAAGGTAACGTGCCCTTTTTGAAAATAGCCTTTAAGTTTGACAATCCCGAAGGACAAAAAAGTTTGAAGTTGGTTTGTGTTTTTTAGGACAGAAGTGGCTTAAGTTAGTTCCTAAGTTGCATTACACCAAAGTCTAGGGCACAGGGGCGAATACTTAACGCATCGTCCCAAGACAGGACGCTCGCTAAGCACTCTAGAGAGATGAGAGGAAGCCCCTCATTTCTCATTCCCTACGCTTAAGGCTCGTGCGCAATACACCTTATTATTATTAAGTGTTTTAAAGAAATTTGAGATGAGAAGAGAGAAGACACAAGGGTAACTCTAAGGGGGACTATGAATCCTAAAGTTATCATGCATGGGTGACCTATGGTTAGTGAGGTTTTGACGACTACCTAAACCTAAAGGAAAAAGATGAGAGAAGGAAAGGGTAAGGGTGACCATGGATACTTATCCTTACCCTTAAAGAACTTACCTTAGTCCCTGCATAAAAGATTAGTACAGAATAGACACAAGTAAGAGAAATGAGGTGAATGAAAATCACACAATGGCGAACAAAAGTGATTATCATCCAAACATGAATCAAAGAAACAAAGAAACAACCCCAAAGCAAATGGCACAAGTGCCTTTTCAAACAGATAATCATACAAGGTCAAAGATGCGCCTGCAAGAAAATATCAAGTGAAAACAAATCAGATAATTAGAAAAATCACTCCTAAAATTCCCAAATTAAACATTAAGCTTCCTCAACCAGAGGCAAACAACATATCAAAAGTCCCTGCAAAAAATCAAGATATTAGTCATTCAAATAATTAGGCAGAGTTCAGGTGGGAATTAGGGCTCAGTGTGCCAAAGGGAAGGACCTAAATGCAATATGAGATAAATTTAAAAATGAAAGAAAAATATTTTTATGCATTTTAGGATGTTAGTGAACAAATTCAAAAAGAACGGATCAAAAATATTTTATGGTTGTAGAGAAATAAAATAAATAAATTCATGTATGCATGATATGAGTAATGCAAAAAGAAATTAACTAAACAATTAATTTAAATGATAAAAATAAAATAAAAATAAAAAAATAAAATTTGTAAAAATTATTAAAATGATAAATATGATGTATGAAATTTTTTAGTAATTTTTTTATGCAATTAAATAATTTTAATAATTAATAATGAAATATAATAATTAATAGAAATAAAAAACAAGGAAATATGCAAGGGGGTGTGTCCAGCAACTTATTCACGTTCAGTACGCTAATGGGCTGAAAGGGGTGGGTGCAAGTAACAAAACACGTTGGGCCCATGTTACATAATAAATCAGAAGAAAAAAAATAAAAAGAACACCATACACAGGCCATGTGCACGGCACATGCGATTTTAATGTGTTGGCAGCGTTATAATCGTTTAATCTAATCAACGCCCACGATTTGGTCAACTAAAACAAAAAGTAATTAAAATGGAATAACATGATTAGAAGGCACACGGTAAGAGTGTGGGGTAATAAGCATGTGATCAATAATTAAAAAACAGAAGAAAAAAAATAAAAGAAAAAAGACATGTGGCAGCGTGAGAGCCACACGATCAACCATATCAACGGCTCTGGTTCATCTTCTTCCTTGAAACCCTAGCCTCGCCGAACCACCGTCCCTCGCCGGAGCCCCACCGCCGGCCACCACCTGCAACCACCAAACTGCCCAGAAAATGCGTATGGGTACTCTATCCGACCCAGAATTTCGTCAGGAATCCAAATATGGCATCAAAAACCCCAAATTGTTAGTGTATAATAAAAAACGAATAAAAAACCATTAGGGCACAAAACTTTAAATCCATATTACAAGCAATTCACACGTCCATAATTAAAAATAATTATACCAGGATATTCACCATTCATCACACTTCAATATAGACGTAAAAAAGGGGAGTTTTAGGAGCACGAAAAAAATCACCCACCTGAGATGGCACACCTCTAATCCTGGCTTTTGGCTGCGAACGGTGGTTGGTTTGTGTTCTAGAAATCCCCAGGAAGAGATTTGTGGAAGAACTTTGAAGAAAGACCTTGTAGATTGTGAGATTTGTTGAATTCAAGAATTAGGGTACAAGTTGTTGTTCTCCTTCAAATGCACGTGAATGAATCCCTAACCAGTGCATGGATAGGTTTAAATAGCCTAGGGTTTATCACTGATAAGGAATTGGGCTTGGGTAATCCATTGTTTAATGATTTTTGAATAATTTTAGAAAAATGCATAATGTGAATTAACCTTTCTCCTTGCATGGATACTTGAGAATTTCATGATGGATCACTTGCATTTGAGTTGCTAATCACACCATATTTAAATTGGGCCTTGAAACTTTTTGATTCATGACTTTTGAATAATTTGGCATTTTTGAATAATGGGAAGAAAGTGAATAATAAACCATGGAATTTCTTCATTCTTGGGCCCAAAATAATCCTCAAGGAAAGTATTTTAATATTGGAAAATGGCATGAAACAATGGAATTGGTTATAGGTCATTATGCCCAAAGTTGTGAAAATGGCACCATGAAAAACCCTAAAAACCACTTTGCCTTTTTTTGACCATAAGTTGGGTTTCACAAATGATATGGAGACCCACTAGTACTTGTTAGAAAGAGGAGAAAAAGATCTTTAACTTCCATGTTGGAGAAAAATTCATTTGAAGCTTTCTTGATGGTGAAAAGTCAAGTTGAATGCAGTGCAGAAACTTGCCCAAAAAGGAAACTTTTCATTATAGGTCACTTTCCAAATTTAGAAACTTTGCACCAACTCCTGATTCCTGATAAATATGTATGAAACTTGAACCCTGGAGACCATATGAGGATGTGAGACCTTGGAAACCTTGGAGAGAACCTCAAAATTCCACAGTTGACTTCTCATTTCACTGTTGACTTTTACCCAATTCAACTGATTTTCAATCCATTGGCCAATTGAATCTCTCCTGAGATAAACTGATGGGCAACCTCCCATCCCTAGGTATTTAGGGACCCAAGGAGTACCATGGAATCAAGTCTTGCCCAAAAAATCAGAAATAAACTGACTTTATAGCAAACCCTAGTTGTGGTATCCTCAGTCTAGGAGGAAATAACACAGTCTCCAAATCCAAATCCCTCTGAATATGACGTGTATCCTCTCCAACAAAGATAATATATGCCATTTGATGATGATAAAAACCCAAGGAGCTTGCCCATTGAAGCAATAAACCCAAGAATCTCAAAACCCTAACCGATGCACTGGTTAGGAGAGAATGATCCACCTGAGCCCTCTTGGACAATACCAGGACTCTTGCTTGACCCTCTGAAGTACAGCCTCAGGCACCTTGACCCCATGCTAAGAACCAATGTTATGCACACATGATAATGCAAGATGCAATGCAACATAAGCCAGTTAGTAATAAAGTAAGGAGAGCAAATTTTAGGGTGCAACACCACGCACCCTCTTTAGCAATGGACGAAGCTATGATTTCTCTTAAAGCCTTGGCTTCTTGCATAAGGACCTTAAGGAGATGGCTTATAACAGGTCCAGATAGGGGTGGTACATCATCAACAACTAGATTAAAGTCATCAATATTTCGAATATTGGGAAGAACAATGTTAGTGACATGTTTCCTAACAAATAACTTATAACTAAAATTTAACAATCCAGGAGACACAACTACTTTATTTCAACAGAAACAATATCATTCTTTTGATTGATCAAAATACTAGAAATCAGAGATGGAAATCCAATAGGAAATTTTATGGCATATGATTCTACATGTTTAACTACTTGCACAAATACATAGTCACCCAAATCAAAACTCTATGAGAAATTTATTAAAGAATGATGCCATTTTATATATTCATAACTAAAGGAACAAAATCTTTTCGTTTGATAGATTTGGTTTGATAGGTTTGATAAATGGACTAAAGACTTTGTTTTCAGGGTTAATTTTTTTTTGATAAGCAACTTCATTAATAGGAGATTAAGGCAATCTCAAACCAAGGAACTACAATCACCAATCTAATAAAAACGATTACAGAAAATCGAACGGAAATTTATACCACTCGTACAATCTACACTTCTTGCTATCCTCTTTATCTAAAATCAACCAATTCCACGAGGTGACTTTGATATTATTAACAATATCGTCAACATTACACATCGCATCATTGAACAAAATATTATTTCTAGCCCTCTAAATGTTCCAACAAGTGATAAACCAAATTGAATTTATCTTACCCACTATGCTTCGACCTTTAAGACTCGAGTGCCAAGCCTTCGCATGAAGACTACAAGTTGATTCCAATATTCTACCTATATCCACCCACTCGCATATCTTACTCCAAACCAAAGACGATCCCCCTTGCCATTAGGGCGAGATTTGGTTTTACCCCCTTGAAGTAATTTTTTTTTGAACGCCACCTTATAAAACAAAGAATACATTTTTACCACACCATATCCCTTGTTTGGGTGACTGTGTATCATGCAATTGGCTATGTATTTAGCAAATTAGAATATACACACAAATATATGATTTAATTATTTATTTAATTTTTAATTTTTTTTTCTATTTTTACGTTTTCTAAAAATATTTGTATTAATATTTTTTTTAATTTACCAAAATATCATATTTGGGCCTGAATCCATTTTTGGATCAATACTAGCCCATATACTCAACCTTGTTTTAACTCATTTTATTTTATGTGAAAATTATTTATAAACACTTGCATTTTATGTTAAGTTTCCAATGTAAGACTTCTTTATATCATTGCAGCCACAGCTCCACAAACAAACCAATCATCGAGTCAGTTCCTACAAAGTTCAATCAAAACCAACAAACTAACCTCATCCAGTGCAACGGAGTATGTTCCTCCAATTTCTTGGCAAATAATTGAACAAATATTAAACTTGAAAAACAGGGAACCAGTAAAAGAAAACAACAAATAATCAAAATAATCATTGAAAATATTCTGGTAAGATACTGAGATGTCTAAAAAATTTGATAAGGTTCAGAGGGTGTCATTGTGCCAAGAGTATATATGGTCAATCATGATTTGAATATAAGGTTCAGAGGGTGCCTCTATTGCTATTACTAATTTGTAATTTATTAATTTTTCTTTTCTGTTGTGATTCGCTTGGTTTATTATGTATGATTCTCTTCTTTTTTAAACCTTTGCTCATCTTTATTGTTGTGTTTGAATTTTTGAATCTGCTTCTTCAAATTTGTAAGTCCTAAATTGCAAACCTAACACAGATCTGCAAGCCATATCAGCGTCCTACATCATCCTAAGTGTTCTGCTTATGAGTGATATACGGATCCATGTGATAAAGAGGAGACACTTGTTCAATACTTTATCCCTTATGTCTCTGCAATATTCAAATATTCACTAGCCATACTTTCAGGTATTTTACTTATTTTTAAATTATAAATTCATAAAAACATATCATCACTGTGAGTTTGTTAAGTTATTCAAGTTTCGATCCATTCAAGGCCATTATTTTATAGTTCCCACCATCTTCCCACTTAATTTTTTTGATTTGTTTAATAATCTTGAAAATGACATTAGCAAGATTTAATATTGCAGTACAATTATAAAACATTTCTTGCCAAAAATATGTGTAAAAAAAAAAAATAGATACAAGTAACCTTTATTTAAGAGGGCTTGTTATTGTTAAGACATAAAAAACCACAATTTTGTGTTAATTATAAAGAGGTTTGTTGATGTTCCAGTTGGAGTTGTGGAGAGTGTAGGAATTTGTAGTAATGGTATTGAAGTGGAAGGTGATAGCAAGAGACCCACATCAATTGTAACTCCAATTGTAATAGTATTTATATACTAAACACACAAGTGTATTAATGAGTTGAAAACAAACTACGTGAATGAGTGGCTCCTAACTATGGACTTGTGTGTTTGATCTTAGCCCAAATATAGTAATTTTTAAAATAACAATTTTAAATAAATAATATTTATACGAAAATAAATTAAAATTAAATTAATAGATAAATGCCACATCCTATCCCTTATTCAAAAAAATTACTTCGAGGGGCAAAACCAAATCTCGCTCTAATGGCAGAGATCGTGATAGGATCATGGAGTTAATGTTAGGCAATTTAATTATTAAAGTTAGAAGTAGAATTTATCTTTATTGGGCTTTTGTTACTTATTTGAGCTTTAGACCTTTTTATCTCACCACCCACTATTAGGACTATATATGTACTCTCTTTGTGAGAATTGAAATTATCAATCAAAAATGAAAAATGTCTTTTATTCCATTTATTTTATTTTGTCATTTTTGTGTTCTTTCCCTTTTATTTTAGAAGCCCCTAGTTAAATAGATCTTGGTAGGAAAATCTTCCTATCAATTGGTGCTTTCATTTCGATCTCATTCTTGCTAAATGGGGTTCGTGTTGAATTTTTATGGAGTAGAAGAATCATATTGGTAGGATTCCTTTTTATTGAAAAATATTTTAGAGCAAAAAATATTATGGAGGATGAGGAGAAGATGAAGATAGCTGCAATGACAATGAGAGGTTGTGCTCTTAAATGGTGGCTATGGAGGATTCAACCTCATTCATCTATGTCTTGAAATACTTTCACAGAAAATATTTCTTTGGCGTTTTAAACCTAAATGGAGCACCCATTCTTGGAATTAGATGAGGAAGTGGAACCGATTGAAGAGTTGTCATCCTTGATAGAACAAACTATTAGGGTAGATGCAGATTTCTCAAATTTTGTTGAGGATTTTGGCAAATCAAAGAATGAATCATTTCCACAAGAGTCATCAAATGTAATTTCGATTACTGAGGAGGTAAATTTGGAACGAATCAAACCCATGACTGAAGTTTCTTTTCATGAAGATTTTAATTTGAAGCACCAGTTGGTCCAACCCTCTTATGTGACGTCTACACCATGTACTAAAATTGTAGATTCAGTTTGTGTGGCCAAGTATCATTCTACACACATGGGTTTTAAAGATGAAGATGAATTCTCAGTAATACTACTTCCACGAAAACCCCCTGATTCACCATCTTTGAGATATTCCAATGTCATAACTCTATTTCACTCAAAACAATTTGAATACATTCCTAAGGAGAAGCAACTACAACCAATTTCAGATCTGGGTATTCTCTCAAAATCATTTCCAGCCGAACTTCTTAGCTCCACAGACCCTCACAACTTCCAAAAAAATTTCGTTCACAAACCCTCGTTACTGGAGTTGGAGTCACAACATTCAACAATGTTCAGGTTTTTCCAACCGTGTCCACCTACCCATAACCTTGCACTCGGTGATGGCTCCAGTTTCATTGAAATACCTCTCCACGACACCACAATACACTATCTATATATCTTTCAGCCACATACAATCTCTGATATCAATGTTAAACTTGTGGTTGAGCCTCAATTCAAAGATGAAGGGTTTCAAAATGATGTTGATTTTGCGATTCCGCCGAAACCACCGGATCAAATTGTCATTCCAATATCGTCACCGTTCTCGACGTGTTTTTCAAAACAATTCATACAACGATGTCTGGAGAAGGATGATAGGGAGGTAATAATTGTTGAGATTGATAATGCAACTGTTATTTTGTTTCATCATTTTGATTTTTGCCAAAACTGTTCTCCATCTAGTACAGTTTGGACCGAGCTTAATTTTCTTGCCATTGTTGATTCATCTATGTTCCCATATGCCAATGATACCAGTAGTTATTGTGGCCTTTTTCTATATTTATATAGAACTTATTATGCTCCAGGAAGTATATGTTTCCCATACCATGCTTCCAGATATGGGGAGGATATTAGTGTTTCTACTCATTGCTTTGGTGTTTGGCTCAAGAGTGATAGCATTAGAGATTATTTAGATGCACATGGCCATTCCAATGTCAAGATGGAAGAAAGTGAAATCACTAAAGTGGCACAGAAAGTAGGTGATGATGATTTGAGTTTGGAGAAGATTTTTATTGCTGAAGCTACTGGTAGCACTGGGAAAAGAATAGTTGAACAAGTATTGGCAAAGAGATTTGCTGTTAAGGTTAGGGTTAGAGATTTGGACAAGGCAAAGACCACACTTTCATCTGCAATCCACGACTCAGAACAACTAATTGGGGTTTGTGCAGCCAAAACACACAACATTGGAATCATCACATATTTCGAAGTTATTAAGAAGGTCGTCACTAACTTAAGATCCTCTGATATCGATCCACTGTTGGAAGAACTTTTGATTGATGGTATTCTTTATGCCTTCCAAGAGCAGCCCAATTATGATACTAATGTGATGCTTAATGGGTTCGGCGCAGTTGTAAATTCACTCGGGCAGAGAGTAAAACCTTATCTTCCTCAGATTCGTGGTACCATCAAGTGGAGGTTAAACAATAAAAGTGCAAAGGTGAGACATCAAACAACATACCTTATTTCGAGGATTGTTGTTGTCATGAAGCAATTCCATGAGGAACAATTGATGGGTCATCTTGGTGTTGTCTTGTATGAGTATCTTGGAGAAGAGTATCCAGAAGTTCTAGGTTCAATTCTGGGTGCTCTAAAGTCGATTGTTAATGTTATTGGTATGACGAAGATGACTCTGCCTATTAAGGATTTGCTTCTCAGGCTGACTTCAATTTTGAAGAATAGGCATGAGAAAGTCCAAGAGAACTGTATCGACCTTTTGGGTAGGATTGCTTATCGTGGGGCTGAGTTTGTACCTGCCAGGGAATGGATGAGGATTTATTTTGAGCTTCTTGAGATGCTTAAGGCAAACGATAAGGGAATTCGTAGAGCTACTGTGAACACTTTCGAATATATTGCGAAAGCCATCGGACCACATGATGTCCTTGCAACTCTATTAAATAATTTCAAATTGCAGGAGAGGCAGAATTATGTATGCATTATTGTGGCCATTGCTATTGTTGCAGAAACGTGTTCACCGGTCATAGTTTTGCCAACACTGATGAATGAGTATCGTGTGCCAGAGCTTAATGTGCAAAATGGTGTGCTGAAGTCTCTTTCTTTCCTCTGTGAGTATACTGACAAAATGGGAAAGGACTACATCTATGTTGTGACCCCTTTGCTTGAGGATGCTCTTATGGATAGGGATTTGGTTTATAGGCAGACAACTTTATCTGCTGTGAAGCACATGGCACTGGGAGTGGCTGGTTTGAGCTGGAAGGATGCGTTGGACCATGTTGCTACCCTGCATCCCATAAAGTTTCTACTTCCCAAATTATAAAATACAAGTTGATGCAGCTAGTGGTGAAAATTGCAGGGGAGAACCTTATGAGGATGTGATATTCTTGCATGGATTTATGTGTTCTTCTTCATTTTGGACACAAACAGTGTTTCCATGTTTCTCTGAAAATGTAAATCATAACTCCAGATTGATTGTCGTAGACCTGTTGGGGTTCAGAATGAGTCCAAAGCCAAGAGATTGTTTGTACATTTTAAACGATCATGTGGAAATGAATGACAAATATGTGGTTCAAACCATTGCAGATAGGTAGTTTTCGTCTTGCACACTCTATAGGAAGCGTATCTACATTGGCTTTGGCTGCAAAGTACTCTAACTGTGTAAAATTCATTACCTTTGTTGCACCTCCATACTGTTCTTTTGAGGAAAATGATACTTGTTTGAAAACATTTGAAAAGCTTGCTGGAAACAAATTGTGGCCAATGTTATCAACAGGTTCTTCATTTATGCAATGGTATGAGCATTTGGGTCGAACTATTTTCCTTATCTATTGTAGATATCACAGGCCAAAATTTTACAACCTTGAGGACAAGGTTGTTTTTGAAGGGGTAGGTAATGATAGGATCATGGAGTTAATGTTAGGCAATTTAATTATTAAAGTTAGAAGTAGAATTTATCTTTATTGGGCTTTTGTTACTTATTTGAACTTTAGGCCTTTTTATCTCACCACCCACTATTAGGACTATATATGTACTCTCTTTGTGATAATGGAAATTATCAATCAAAAATGAAAAATGTCTTTTATTCCATTTATTTTATTTTGTCATTTTTGTGTTCTTTCCCTTTTATTTTAGAAACCCTAGTTAAATAGATCTTGATAGGAAAATCTTCCTATCAGATCGTATAATTAACCCTTGTTTTTATAAATCGATGGTCTTTCTTAATTTGCCAAGCTGCTAATGAAATTGAACTGAAAATTTGTGTACTTGCCTGATGTAATTCCTTGTCCGGAGTTATTAAAACTTGATGCTGAATTTCATAATGATATGGAGGAACTTTAAAAACCTCAAAAGTATGAATATAAGCGGGCAGTTGAAAGCCTTCATACACATGAAGAGAATTTACTTAAATAATTGATTAGCTGCTTAATTACTTCCTTGGAGAACTGCCTAGAAAAGTGGTCTTGGGTTCAATGGTTGTCAAATACCTGATGCAATCTGGATACTGGAGCTTTTGAGTGCAGGTTAGACTATTATATTCTTATAGATCAATTTATTCTACATCTTCCATTAAAATTATGCCATACACTTCTAGAAAGCTTATGATGTTCTGTTTGATTGTCATCTTCTTTCTGACAAGTGCATCATTGAAATTTACAATGTTAAACCCGTTGGGTCAAATTTAGACTATGGTTGTTGGAGGAAGAACCAGTGTGATCTACGCTGATACGGTGTGTGTTTCTATTTCTTCAAAGCTAAAATCATAGTTAAACATTATTGTATTGCAACATTAAGTAACTAACTTCTTTTAAACAAATTTATTATAATAAGTAGGAGATCTTGGTTATGTTCCAAAGCTCGGAATTTACGCAGAATACAGTGGCACGCCAAAGGAAGATGAGGTCTTACCGTATGCCAGAGTTGTAATCGATGTATGTTGTAACCATGGAGAAACTCAACTGACTGAACTTGTTGTTGAACAAGTGTTGCAGTTGGATAATCACATTCACAGTAGAGTCTATGTTTTGCTTTCTAATCTGTATGCAGCATCTGGGAAACAGAATCCTTGCTAGAAGGGTGAGAGATATCATGACAATTAAAGGAGCAAACAAGACACCAGGTTGTAGCTCAGTAAAGACTGATGGTCCTGTAAGCGGGATCATTTCAGGCGAAAAAACACATTCACAAATGAAAGAAATATAGAGTTTTTGGAAGAAAATGCTTATGCAGTTAGACTATAATCAATAGGAATTCAAGGTTTAAATAGCTCATATTAAAATTATTATTCTATTTATTAATATAGCTTGCCGTGAGTCCTTTTTCCAATAGTGATTTATCTTTGATGATCTCATGTAAAAACTTATATTTTTTTATTCAAGAGTGTAATCTTTCCTTTGATTTCATAATACTCTTACATTTTTTTTACATATAATAGTAAAGGTTGGTAATACAATTAATGTACACATTTTGTGTTTGATAATTACTAAATTGTTAGATATGCCTTTTCCTTTATCAAACAAAAATTAGTAGTATTAAAAAGGAGAATGTTAGAAAAAAAAAATAATTAGCAAATGAGGGTTTTTGTATTTGGAAACATGTTGGTGAAAAACTTAGAGAGCATGAGGCAGGCATAAAACATGTTCACAACATGACTACTTGGTATGAGTTGCGTAAAAGAATGCAAAATTTTTAAACTATTGATAAAACAACTCAACGGTTGATTGAGAAAGAAAAGGAGCACTGGAAAAATGTTTTAAAAAAAATTATTTCAATAGTGAAATTTCTTGCTAAACATAACTTGGCCTTTCGTGGTTCGAATGAGAGATTCTACCAAAATAGCAATGGTAATTTTTTGGGCTTAATTGAAATGTTAGTTGAATTTGATCCAATTATCCAAGAACATGTTAGACGTATTACAGATGATAATGTTCATGTTCACTTTCTTGGAGATAAAATTCAAAACGAGTTAATACTTTTGCTTACTTCTGCAACTAAAAATGAAATCATTAGAAAAATCAAACAAGCAAAGTATTTCTCCGTGATACTTGATTGTTCTCTTGACGTTAGTCACCAAGAGCAAATGTCTTTGATAATACGATATGTGGATGTTTCTTCAAATTCTGTTAGTGTTGAAGAATCTTTTTTAGGATTTTTGAATGTGAATGATACAACTGGTCAAGGGCTTTTTGATGTTTTACAAGATGAATTGAAAAATCTTGATTTGACATATTTGATGTGTAGGGACAAGGTTATGATAATGGGTCAAATGTGAAAGGAAAACATCAAGGTGTACAAAAGAAATTTAAGACATAAATCCAAGAGCCTTTTATACTCCTTGTGTTTGTCATAGTCTTAATTTGACATTGTGTGATATGGCTAACTCTTGTCCTAAAGCTAAATATTTTTTTGGAGTTGTTCAACGCATTTATACTATTTTTGCTAATTCTACTAAGAGATGGCAAATTTTGAAAGATAATGTAAAATGGTTGACTCCAAAATCATTGTCATCCACTCGTTGGGAGAGTCATGTAGATAGTGTCAAAGCTATTAAAACTCAAATGTCAGATTTTAGAGAAGCTTTACTTGAAGTGTCAGAAAAGGATCTTGATTCTAAAATAAGAAGTGAAGCTAAATCCTTAGCGACAAATGAGCTTGGTGATTTTCAGTTTTTTATGTCGATAATTATTTGGTTTGAAATTTTATCCGCAGTTAATGTGGTTAGCAAGCTCTTACAATCAAGAGATATGGTTATTGATGTTGCTATGGAGTAAATAACAGGGTTGATTTCATTTTTTATAGAATATAGAGAAACTGGATTTATAAATGCCTTGAATTATGCTACAAAAATTGCCATTGAATTGAATATTGATCCAGTATTTCCTCAAAGGTGTATCATTCGAAGAAAAAGACAGTTTGATGAGAATTTGAATACCCCACCAATTAAGCTATCTGAAGAGGAATCTTTTAGAGTTAATTATTTTCTATATCTTGTTGATCAAGCTGTTGTATCTCTTAATAAGAGATTTGAGCAATACCAACAATATGAAAGTGCTTTTGGTTTCTTATTTACTTCTCAAAATTTACAATAATTGGACAAAGCAACTTTAGAGTCTCGTTGTAGTCATTTTGAAGAGACATTGAAACATAATGAGCAATGTGATATTGATGGGAAAGAATTATGTGTAGAGTTAAGGTTACTAAGAGATATATTGCCTGTAGAAAATATTGGACCTATTGATATATTAAGATTTTTGAAAGGCATGGATTTTTTCCTAATACACTCATTGCATATAGAATTTTATTGACTATTCCTGTGACAGTTGCCCCGGCAGAAATAAGTTTTTCAAAATTGAAGTTGTTGAAGTCTTACTTGCAGTCTACCATGTTACAAGAAAGACTTAATGGATTAGCATTGATAGAAATTGAGAATGATTCGTTGGAGAATATACAGTACGAAGACTTGATTGAAAAATTTGCTTCAAAAAATGCTTGAAGGGAGACTTTTTTTAAGTAGCTTAAAGTTATTTTGATAAGATTGAATAGAATATGTCTTTTTTATGTTAGTTACATGGATAAACGATTACTTTTGATGTAGTTGATGTTATTTACAATTTAAATAGATGATTTTTTTATTTTAAAAATAATATTTTTTTATAAAGGGTCCATTTTTATTATTTGCCCCGGGCCTCTAAAAAGTCAGGACCGGCCCTGCATAAGGACCTTTAGGAGATGGCTTCTAACAGGTCCAAACAGGGATGATCCATCATGAACAACAAGATTAGACTTGTCAATATTTCGAATATTGGGAAGAACAATGTCAGAGACATGTTTCTTTGCAAATAACTTATAACTAAAATTTAACAAACCAGGAGACACACCTACTTTATTTCAACACAAATAATATCATTCTTTTAATAGAACAAAATATCAGAAATTAGAGATGAAAATCCAATAAGAAATTTTATGGCATATGATTCTACATGCATAACTTCAAAACTCTGAGAATTTTATGAAAGAGTCATGTCATTTTATATGTTCATAACTAAATTAAAAAAAAAAAAAATTTTAAAATTAATTTTGAGACCTAAAGCCCTAACTTGAGCCGCCTTACCCTTGGGTTAGCCCTTTCTATGAGTTCCTCTCTTTCTACTCCACAAAATCCACATTTTTATTTCTCAAATCTAAAATGTTAAAAATCTTGACCACAAAATCCACACTCTTTTAAAAGAACTGTTCGAGACCTTCCATTGTCATCAGTTATTTTTGTTGTCATGACGTTCTTGTTCTTCAAAAGTAAGTAGTAATCTTTCACTATCTTGCTCAGATTTCACAATCAGATTATAATTTAGTGAAGTGACCAGTTTTAAAGCTTGTAAATGAAAATTTTGAATATCATATCTTCTTTATGATTAAGTGTTCAGAGTTTTCATATTCATATTGAAATATCAAGATAGGGACAATGTCACTCTGTTGTAGTTTTACTAGTAAAAAAAATAAGTGTTCTGAGTTATCGTATTCACGTGGATTCATGTGATATTAATGTCTCTAAAAAAATATTATGGTTTAAATATTGAAATTGTTTGATTTGTACATAAAGCGAACAAAGAGGCATGACAGTCTCAACCTTTAGTCCAATAAAGTATTTGCTTTAGACCCCCCAAATTTTAATTTTTCTAATTATATATATATATATATTTTGTTCTGGACTGGACTGATCGTCAGACACGGCCCAATCCACTTCTGCTCCCAGAACGGCCCAATTGCCTAAATCCAATCCACAAAGGGGCAAAGGTGACTTTTCTGCCCCTCCAACCGAGCAAGGACTGCATAGATCCTCCCCGGGAATGCTGACCGTTACGCACGGTGTCTCCACTCCCCGAACAGCTAAAGGCATGTTCCCGAAACTAGGGGTGGCAAAACGGGCCCGGCCCGTTGGGCATGCCCGTTTTACCCCGCACTTTAGTGCGGGGTGGGCCAAAGATTTAGGCCCTCACCCTCTAATGTGTCTGCCCCGCCCCCGCCCCGTTTTCTTCGCGGGCTTTTGCGGGCACGAGCATATACCTAAAATTTTGCATTTTTAAGCTTAAAAGGTGCAGTGCCCGCGGGTTTTCCCCGCCCCGCCCTCACTTTCTTGCGGGGTGGGCCTAAGTTTTAGGTCCGCATCCTCAACTATGACCGCCCCGCCCCGCCCCGTTTTTTTACCGGCATTTGCGGGGCGGGCCTAAACGGGGCGGGCATGCCCGTTTGCCACCCCTACCCGAAACTATGCCTATGCCTGACATAACGGCTAGTTTTGGGCACCCAGCCTGATATAACAGCTAGTTTGGACAGTTACCTATTCTTCGGGACCGTTGGCCACGCGCTGGGGGCACTATATAAACCCTCTCACGTGAGAGGGTCAGGTATCAAATATTCACCCTACGAACTAATACTTTGTACTTGCCCCTTTTCTCTGACCCTTTCTTACTTGAGCGTCGGAGTGCCTTGCAGGTACACCCCCTCCTCCTCTCCATACGCCCAGCATCTCAGACATACTTGGTGGCCCACTTCAACAGGATCTGATCCAGCCCTCACGATCAGTGGCGCCGACTGTGGGGACTTGTTCTCCCCTTCTTTATTTCCCCGGAAACCAAATATTAAAGCAAATTTTCAAGATCATCATCATGGCCTCTCAAGATCACGCTAAAGGTGCTCTCTAATCCGCTGTCCTCCCCGTCAACAAGACTGCCATTGACGGTCCATCTTCTCTCCTCGGAGATCCCCGTTTTCTGCGAGACGGGGCCACAGCCTCTCCTTCCCCTACTCCTGCTGATCGAGATGACGACCAGCCCCCGCTGGCCATCCAGCCTGTTCCTGCTCCACCCAACGCCGACCCGACCGTGGTGGCCCTTTTGGGGGCGCTTAACAAGACCAACCTCCTGATCCTTCAACAGAACAAAAGGATCGGGGCTTTGGAGGAATCCGCCCGTCCAAGATTCCCACCTCCGAGGAAGAACCATCGACGACCCAAGAGCCCGCAACCTCGGCGAGAAGTCGACCGAAGGCTACGCCAAGAACCAGAATCTCGTGCTGTTCAGAAATGCGACCAGGTTTCCCCGCGGAACCAGCACTCTCCCAACCACAAGAGGACCCGAAGAGACAAACAGTCACCTCCGATCAGGTCAAAGGGTCGGGCCCGTTCACCTTCCCCCCGAAGAAGTCGTCGACACGAGTGAGTCATCCGGTCCCCGTCACCAACCAGTTCCATAAGCGATGATGAGCCTCACGGCCCATTATCCCAAGAGATCTTGGCAACACGCCTCCCCAAGGGCCTGGAGAAACCCCTAGCAGTGGGCACGTACGACGACACGACTGACCCTGACGAGCACATCAAAAACATCGATGCGCTGTTGGATTATCGTGGCGTCCGGGGCGCCATCAAGTGTCGGTTATTTCCAACCACGTTCCGGAAAGGGGCAATGACGTGGTACAAGCAGTTGCTCGAAGAATCTATTACGTCGTGGAAGCAACTGGGGAGGATGTTCTCCCGGCATTTCACTGTGTCGCGACGTCACCCCAAGACTGAAGCCTCGCTTGGGGCCATAATCCAAGGAAAGGAAGAACCTCTTCGGGCATACATCGAGAGGTTCAACAAAGAAGCAGTACAGGTCCCTACAACGGACGAGATGAAAAAAAATTTGCTCGAGCAAGGACTCTGCCCAGGCTCAGAATTTTATAAAGCCATCGGCCTCGCACCTCCGAGGAACCTGGACGCCCTCCTCCTCAAGGCACAGTCGCACATTCAGTACGAGGAGAAGAAAGCGGCCAACTCCGTCCGAGCTTCCCGCCACCAACGAGAACGCTCGAGCCTCCAGAGGCGAAGAAGCCTCGACGTTCCGTCGAGGAGAAAGGAAGCGCGAGGATCGTCCACGGGACTTCCTCGACAGCAAGGGACCCTCCGGACGATTCCACGACTATACCCCCCTGACCGTCTCTAGGGAGAAGATACTGTCCGAATGCGCGAATTCGGAATTCAAGCAAGCAGGGGTCCGCTTCCCCAAGCAAATACCGGCCAAACCCAACGCCGACAAATTGAAGTACTGCCATTTCCATAAGAGTCACAACCACATTACCGAAGACTACATACATTTGAAGGATGCTATCGAGATACTGATTAGGGATGGCCACCTGAAATAGTTCACGAAAAAGAAAGATGCTCCCCGGCAGGAAGCCCAGGAGTCCAAAAAGGTAGAGGAAGAGGTGCCTTCCTCGGAAGAGGCCAACATCCAGGTCGCCATGTCCGTATCATGACCAGAGGACTTCTACGTCCCAGATGAGCTCAGTGCTCCTGCCTACTTCGTGGCCCACAACCCGTGGGAAACATTCCCCTCCGCCATGGTCATCTCGGGCGGGGGCTTCAATAAAGTCACGGTGGGCTCCGTGAAAAGGAAATTCGAGCACCTAATCAGCATGAGCTCCAGCAAGATAACCACGCTCGACCAAGCCTAGACGGGCTCTGTCCCAATCTCCTTCTACCGGGAAGAGCTCCTCAAAGGATCTCCAAACTCGAGAATACCCTTACTCGTCAGAGCTCGAATGGCGAACTTCGACGTTCGCAGAATCCTCGGTGACCAAGGCAGCTCAGTCGACATTATGTACTCCCAGCTGTTTTCAACACTTCAGCTGGACGAATCACACCTCACCCCCTATGTGGGGTCTGATTTGCGAGGATTCAACGGATCAGTGACCAAACCTTGGGGTACGTCAAACTGATCGTAACCCTTGGATCGGCAAAGACGACCAGGTCCGTCAAAGTGTAGTTTCTGGTGATCGATTGCTTGTCACTGTATCAGTGTATCTTCTAAAGACCAACATTGGCTGAGTTGGTAGTTGTGCCTTCAACCGTCCACCTCAAGACGAAGTATTACACCTCAAAGGGGATGGTCGTCACCCTCCACGGCGACATTGAAGCCGCACGACGATGTTTCGAAGCAGCCACGAAGGGGCTCAACGCCATCACCTCCAAGCCAAAGGCATCGAGCAAGCCATCCATGCCCATCAGTTCCGAGGAAGCCAAGCCTCTGCCTTAGGTCGACTCCATTGACCTCGACAGTCGCTTCCCCGAAGAAGACCAACAGGAAAACCAAGCAGCTTCAACCAGCTTGTCTACCCTGTCAGCAGCAGCTCCCATCCGATGCGCCCATTCCCGGATGGCAACTTTGAGCTCATTTTGTTCGGCGCGACATCGCAGGAAAGCCCTCAAGACCCAGGCTCTGGCCGACTTCGCCGCAGAAATGACGTCCGCAGACTCCCTCGCTCGCGGAGCACGCAAATGGACCATTTTCGTGGACGGGGCCTCCAGTTCGGCGAGAAGCGGGGCGGGCATCATACTGGAAAGCGACGAGGGAATCATCGTTGAAGTATCACTCACCCTGTCCTTCCTCACCTCTAACAACCAGGCTGAGTACGAAGCCTTCCTCGTCGGGTTACGCTTGGCCGAAGACCTTTGCGCAAAAGAAGTCGTTATTTGCATAGATTCACAACTCGTGGCCCTTCAAGTCCGAGGAGAATATCCAGCCAAAAACGACAACCTGAACGAATACTTAGCCCTGGTCAAGAAGAAGATGACGAAGTTCGCAGCGGTAAAGGTAAAGCATGTTCCCCGCGAACACAATGTCCGGGCAGACGTTTTGTCCAAACTAGCCAGCACGAAGAAGAAAGGCAGAAACAAGTCCGTCATACAAGAAGTACTTCCTCGACCCAGCATTGAGAAAGCTTCCCCGACCTTCGACGTACAAGTGATCGGCGACAGCAATTGCTGGATGACCCCCGTTTACAACTACCTCGCTAGAGACGAACTCCCCGTCCGACCCTAAAGAAGCTAGCGTAGTCAGGCGAAGAGCCTGCTCCTACGTCCTGTTCGAAAATAAACTCTACAGACGAGGATTCTCCATCCCGCTGCTCAAGTGTGTCGAGGAAGAAATGGTCGCCCATATCTTGCGCGAAATCCACGAAGGAATCAACGCCCAACATATCGGAGGAAGGTCCCTTGCCCGAAAAGCCCTCCGAGCAGGATATTACTGGCCAACCATGGAGCATGACGCTAAAGAGCACGTGAAGAAATGCGATAAATGCCAACGGCACGGGGACATGCACCTAGCTGCACCTAACGAGCTCAAATCTATGTCCTCCCCGTGGCCATTCGCCTGGTGGGGCCTGGACATCCTGGGACCATTCGTGGTAGGATCAAACCAGAATAAATACTTAATAGTAGGCGTGGACTACTTCACAAAATGGATAGAAGCGGAGGCTCTAGCCAAGATAAGTGCCCTTAACATACTGTGTTTCTGCAAACAAAACATCCTCATGCGTTTTGGCATCCCCCGGGCGATAGTCATAGACAATGGAACACAGTTCACGGACAGGAAGTTTCAAGACTTCGTCGTTCAGCTAGGCACGAAGCAACACTTCGCATCCGTCGAACATCCTCAAACAAACGGGCAAGCTGAGGCGGCGAACCAGGTCATCCTTCGAGGCCTCAAACGGAGGCGGGACGAAACGAAGAAGGCTTGGGTCGAGTAGCTGCACAGCGTCTTATGGGCATACCGCAAAACTCCACACTCTTCAACCGGGGAGACCCCCTTTCGCCTGGCTTACGGGACCGAAGCTATGATCCCCATCGAAGTTCATGTACCCTCCAGGCGGACAGAATCGTCCCTAGACAAAGAAATAAACGACGAGGCACTAAGGGAGGAACTTGATCTCATCGAGGAAATCCAAACTGGGGAAACCCTCCGCGAAGCCTCGTTAAAACAAAAAATTGCCATTAGGCACAACGCCAAAGTCATACGACGAGAGTTTGACGTGGGCAGCCCCGTCCTAAGGAGAAACCATAAAGATTCTCGCGAAGGCAAACTAGCCGCCAACTGGGAAGGACCCTATCGTGTTCGGGCAAAAGCGGAAAGTGGGGCCTATTACCTAGAGCGTCTCAACGGGGAAGAACTTGCTCGACCATGGAACGCCGAAAAGCTGAAACAATACTACAGCTAAGGACTTAACTATTGGTTCGATCCGTCACGACGACGAGCATCGCCTACCGGCCATGATGCGTGCCTAAGTACAAGCATCGCATGCCAGTGAAGCAGAACCCCGCTCAGGAACGAGCCGGGTCTCTGCTCGACAACGGTCCCTCAATCGAGTACCGCCGTCGTCAAAGTACCACGACAGGCAGAACACCCAGCTCGCGATGGGAGGTTCACTCCGCATCCTTGCCAGGATATTCCCCGGCTGTTCATCCAGTACCCGTCACTGCCGAACACGTCTACAACGAGCAATTCCCTGAAACTTAACTTAAATCGAAGTACTCCTTATCACGGGCACACATGCATAACGAGCATAAACACAACACTTAGCGAAATTTAAAGCAGATAAAGCCATGCAAATCACAAAACCGGCCACAAGGACCGGGCACATAATTAAAAGTAATAAGTGGCCGCAAGGACCACAATTGTGCTTGTTACATAAACTGGGGGCCACGCCCCCATCCAAAACAAGTTACAACAAATTACACGGCATGCAGGCCGGACAAAATTACAACACAATAAAAACCTTCACTCATCCATCTGATCAGTCTAATGGGCCTTAGGCTGAGGCTCATGGCTTTCCACGGGCTGATTCTCGGCATGCTCTTCAAGGAGGGAGTCCGGCCATCTTCGACGTGCGCCAGATAGTGGGTACCCTCGGTGGAAAACTAAAGTTTGGGGTTTACCAGCCGCAGTTGAGACACGACATTCCTGAAGGATTCGTCCGCAATGACGATGTTGTCATCCTCGGCCGCCAACATACGGGCAACCAGCTCAGACCTTGTCCTTAGCTCCTTCACGTCCTCGGGTTCATCTTCGTCTGGAGTATTGGCCGCCCTCAGCTGCTCGACTAGTTCCTCGGCCGCCTTCTTCTCTGCAGCCAGCGTAGATTTCTCCCCCTTCAGCTTTGTCACCTCCTCGTCCGCCTTCTTCCGGGCATCCTCAGCACTCCTAGCCTCCTCCTTGGCTTTTCTCGCCGTCTCTTCCAAAGATGCTATGGTGGCCCGGGCAGCCCTCAGTTCAGACTCAGTTGCAGAGTTCCCTTCAATGTAGATGGCCGCCAACTCCAAAACTCTTACCAATGCAGAGACATCTTGGGCCACCAGTGCCCTCTTGCTCGGGCGATCCATGCCTTTCAGGCGTAGAGATTCTGCCCGCGGCACAACCAAGGATGTCCCCTCAAAGAACTTTCTGTCAAGGATGCACGGAGGAAGCTCAAACTTCCCTTTTTCTGGTGCCCAGCTGAGATCTACCCCTTCAGTGGCCCTGAATCGCATGGACCGTGAGGCCAGAGGCAAGGGAGATCCCTGAAAGGCAAGAGTGGGAGAATAGGTCACCGCAGCAGGCTGAGGAGTAGTAGGGGCACGCTAGTCAAATTGAGACTTGGGAGCAGCCGTTCCGGACTTATTCCTCGCGAGAATGTTCTTTACCATCCTTTCGTGAGCAAGAGGCATCTCACCTGCACAAACAAAATAAGAGCGTTAGACGAAGAAGAAAAAATAATGTCAGACAAGTCAAATAAATAAGACTACCAAGCAATTTATAAGCTTCTGCGGGTGTCTTGCACTCCAAGACCGCCTTGGTGTTAATAAAACGATACTCCACCCTCTGGCTTCCATCCTCCTCGAAGAAGGGGTTACCCTTCTTCGTCCAGCATTCAGCAAGCCGGAACGAGTTGACATATTTCACCAGCGTATCGTAAGCAACGACATCCTGCCCGTTGAGGTCGTGCGGCTGGAGAACGTACTCATTAGGCACCTGGGTAAAATGGTCAGGTCCCTAGTGGATAGGGAACTTGAACACTATCTCCCCGATGAACCTCCCAGCCTCATCGCGCAGGTCGTTACCCTCCTCGTCAACTTCAATCACCCAGGCATACGTTATATCCTGGGCAGCTTGCGATACAGACTCTATAATGTAGAACCTCTCCTTAAAAGTCTGAATCGACTCCGAGAAGGGCTTGAACAGCTTGCGAGGCTGTTTCAACGAAACCCAACCATACTTCTTCCCCGTCAACTGCCGCTGAAGATGGAAGACAGTGAAAAACAAAGGGAGAGTAGCCCCTATCCTCAAATATTCGCAAGTCAGCTCAAATGCCAGGATGAAGGCCAATGAGTTCGGGTGCAGTTGCGTCGGGGCCAAATCCAGATGCACGAGCACTAACTGCTGGAAATCAGTAAACGGCAGCCTTAGTCCCAGCTCTTTGAAGGCGTACTCGTACATGGCGAAACGCTGCCCGAAATTTGTGCAGACCCTATCATCCTCGGAGGGAAAGTGCACCTTTCACTCCCCCTCTGACCCGACAATCGTAAAGACATCCCCCAGATACGTCGCGAAGGTGAATACATGCTCGGCTGGCTCAGCCACCATCCACTCCTCTGTGGACCCTTCAACAGTATCCTCTTCCATTTCCTCCTCCTCCCCGGCTGCGCTGGGGACACTCGAGGATTCCGAACTACTGCTTTCCTAGGAAGTCGCTTCCTCCTCCAACGAATCTATTATAATCTCCCCGTCTGGCCCTGTCGCCATGTCAATCACCTGAAAAGCAGAGAAAAAAGTGAATTCGACAAAAAATCAAATCCACCCTTCCACCGCTAGTGAATTGAAAGGGCGCGCAAAGGGCTGAGGACGACGTCCCCGGCATAAGCCCTAACATCGAACGAAAAGCTCAGAGTCTCCCCACGAGGAGGCACTCGGGACGAACCACTCCCGGATGAGGAACTCCATCGAGCCCATTCCCAGTTTCCGTTTGAAGCCTCACCGAAAACTGTAAAGCTTCACTGGAAACTGCAAAGGCTCGCCGAAAACTTCAACGCTGCTCCAGAATCTGAACAGTCATGGCGGTTACGCATACATCATCGTCGCAATGACATCGGAAACCACCCGACTCACAAGAATATCCTAAAAAACCAGCGGCCTCTCCGGCAGCGGAAAATGGCATAACCACCGTCCACCACCAACAACCGCCGGAAACGAATCTATTTCATATTCTAAACCTAAACCTAACCGCATGCAATCTACAAATGACTGTCAAATGGATAAAAGAGCACGAAATCAGTAAACTTACTTGGTTAGAAAAATGAAAGGCGGTTGCTCGAAAACTGGTACGGCGGCCGGAGCTGCCAACGATGGCAACGGACAGAACCTCTGAGGAAGACGAAGAGAAGAAAAAGCGAAAGCTCTAAATGAACTGAGTCTTCCCCCTTTTATATTGAGGGGCACGTGAAATGGCACACCCTCATAGGTCATCATGACTATTAACTAGCCATCATTGCCTAGTAACTGCAGCACAAGGCCGAGGCGCACGTGGCACGAACACCAAGGGTCACGGGCACCACGAGACAACTTTCTCCGTCACCAAACGACGACTTCACGCTAGCTCCCCGGAGCCACGAGCTGTCTTTAAGTCATCACTCACATGCTCGGGAGCAACAACTTGGGGGGCTCCTGTTCTGGACTGGACCGATGGCCAGGCACGACCCAATCCACTTCTGCTCACAGAACGGCCCAATTGCCTAAGTCCAACCCACAAAGGGGCAAAGGTGACTTTTTCGCCCCTCCAACCGGGCAAGGACTGCATAGCTCCTCCCCGAGAATGCTGCCTGTTACGCACGGTGTCTCCCACTCCCCGAACATCTAAGGGCATGTGCCCGAAACTATGGCTATGCCCGACATAACGGCTAGTTTTGGGCACCCTGACCGACATAATGGCTAGTTTGGGCAGTTACCTATTCTTTGGGAAAACAATTATTTCGCCCCAAAAATAGGACCATTGGCCACGCGTTGGGGGCACTATATAAACCCTCTCACTTGAGAGGGTCAGGTATCAAATATTCACCCTACGAACTAATACTTTGTACTTGCCCATTTTCTCTGACCCTTTCTTACTTGAGCGTCGGAGTGCCTTGCAGGTACACCCCCCTCCTCCTCTCCATACGCCCAGCATCTCAGACGTACTTGGTGGCCCACTTCAACAGGATTTGATCCAGCCCTCACGATTATATATATATATGTGTGTGTGTGTGTGTGTATCATTTGCTTGTAAAAAATATATAAATACAACATCAATCGATTGTTATAAATTACAGTTTCTAAATTTTAAGAAAGAGTTCATTTTTGTGTAAAAAAGGAATTTGCCAATAAGATCCCCGAAGGGGTTTTATTCAATCTCTTGGAGGGGGCTGCCATAAGACCTCAAAAATATTTGGAGCTCTCAGGAGCCGGATTATAACCTTAAATCTCTTAAAGATCACAAAATCATGCATACTAAGATGGGAACCAACACAAACTACATTACCAGCAGTAAAGACAACAACCATAATAAAAGAAATAAAATAAGTAATAGGAATTGAAGTATCATTAAATATAAACATGTTCAGAGCCTTCCAAATTGAGTTGAAAATGGAAATGATTGCTACTTTAGAAATTATCGTGTAATGATCAGCATCTGCTTTGTCAAAAATACTCTAAACATCCGACCAACCAAGAATAGAGGAAGTGATATTAAGCATATTCTTCAACCAACTACAAAGCTTCGAAGCATAACGACAATCAAAGAACAAATGAGTTTACGTTTCCTTTGCCAAACCACAAAGATCGCATCTAGAAGGGAACAAGATACTTCTTCTTTTCCATTGGTCATCCATAGGCAACTTATTATGAAGAAGCCTCCTCACCATAAAGCCTCCACACCATAAAGAATTATTATGAAGAAGCCTCCACATCTCAAAAAACAATTGAAAGTGTTGAAGAGTGCATATGATCAACTGAATCAGACCCCTTCGAAGATTTCAATTTTGTCACTGTTGATGTGTTCTGACGCGCATCGGGAGGCTTTGTTGAAAGTGTTGAAGAGTGCATATGTGCCACAAGAAATCACTGTTAATCAGCTTGAGGGAGTAATTTCCAATGTTAATGTCAGCCATGGTCTGGGCTTCACAAGTAGGGATTTGACTGCTGAAGGAAGAAACCACAATAAAGCTTTGCACATCACAATGGAGTGTAAGGGTGCAGTGTTGTCTCATGTACTGGTGGACACTGGTTCCTCACTCAATGTCTTGCCTAAGAAGGCACTAATGAAGCTGGAAGTTGATGGTTTGATTTTAAGGCCTAGTGAATTGGTTGTCAGAGCATTCGATGGGACTAAAAGATCTGTGTTTGGTGAAGTTGAATTGCCCGTGCAAATTGGACCGCAGGTGTTCAAATCTACATTCCATGTGATGGACATACAACCTGCGTATAGCTGCTTATTGGGTCGCCCTTGGATTCATTCAGCTGGGGCTGTTACATCCACCTTACACCAAAAGCTGAAGTATGAGTTTGAAGGACAGGTTGTGACAGTGTGTGGTGAAGAAGATATCTTTGTGAGTCATTTGTCCACGTTTAAGTATGTGGAAATGGACGGAGAAATTCACGAGATGCTTTGCCAATCATTTGAAGCAGTAAATATTGACAATGTGCCTGAGTCTTCCGCTGCACCAGTTGGAGCCGGTACCTCCATTTCATCCTACAAACAAGCTGTTGAGGTCGTCAGAGCTGGCAATGCCCAAGGCTGGGGCAAGTTGATAGAGACACCAATGAAGGAGGACAAATTTGGCATTGGTTATCATCCCTATATGACTTCAGAGGCGGAAAGCAGTGGACCCATCACTTTCAGTAGTGGGGGAATTATTTTCACAGATCAGTCTTGTGCAGTTATAGAAGATGGTGTTGACAGTGACTGTGACCTGGACAACTGGGTACGCCCACGTGCTCCGGGACAACAAGTGCAGAACTGGTCTGTTGAAGAAGTCGTTCGGGTTACTCTTCAGACAGAGTAATTTTTTTTCTTTGTTTTTCTAACCATAATGCATGTCAAAATCTTGCGCTCTGCCCAAGGCGTATAGATTCATTTGTAGGGCCACCCTGTTTGCATTTGCAATTTTAATCATCAATAAAGGACGTTTTGCACTCAAATTTTTGTTCTCTTTCTTTCAGTTTTTATTTTTGCACAAAAATAATAAAATGGCAATGTTTCTTTTCTTTTTTGTTTTTAAATAATTCTAAAATAAAGCATGAACCCGTTCGTGCAGACTTGATCCTCCGGATTCCATTGATAACGATTTTGCTATGGCTATGAATGACTTTGGCAAACCGATTTATCAAGCCGAAGAAGGGGATGAGAAGGATTGTGAACTCCCTGAGGAACTGGCCAGATTGTTAAAACAAGAGGAAAGGGTCATCCAGCCTCATCAGGAGACTGTAGAGATCATCAATATTGGTACTGAGGACGTCAAGAAAGAGATCAAGATTGGTGCCTGCCTGCAAGCAGATGTGAAGAGAGCTTTGATTGAGTTGTTGTGTGAATATACTGATATCTTCGCCTGGTCGTATCAAGACATGCCAGGGTTGGATACTGATATTGTTGTACACAGGCTGCCACTGAGAGAAGAATGTCTGCCTGTTAAACAGAAACTTCGTCGGACTCACCCCGACATGGCCATAAAGATCAAAGAAGAAGTTCAGAAACAATGGGATACAGGATTTCTTGCTGTGACTCACTATCCTCCCTGGGTTGCCAACATTGTGTCGGTACCGAAGAAAGACGAAAAGGTTAGGATGTGTGTGGATTATCGAGATCTTAATAAAGCTAGTCCGAAAGATGATTTTCCACTGCCACACATTAATGTACTGGTCGACAATACAGCTCAGTTTTCAGTGTTCTCGTTTATGGATGGTTTCTCCGGGTACAACCAGATCAAGATGGCACCTGAAGATATGGAGAAGACCACGTTCATTACTCCGTGGGGTACATACTGTTATAAGGTGATGCCTTTTGGGTTGAAAAACGCAGGGGCAACGTATCAACGGGCAATGGTAACTTTGTTTCACGACTTGATTCATAAAGAGATTGAATGTTATGTGGATGACATGATTACCAAGTCGTGAACAGAGGAAGAACATCTGGTTAACTTGAAAAAACTGTTTGAAAGGTTGAGGAAGTTCCGCTTGAGATTGAATCCAAATAAGTGCACTTTTGCGGTGCGTTCTGGAAAGCTGCTGGGTTTCATTGTGAGTGTAAAAGGGATTGAGGTTGATCCTGCCAAAGTGAAAGCAATACAAGAAATGCCTGAACCGAGAACGGAAAAAGAGGTTCGTGGTTTTCTGGGTAGATTGAACTACATTGCAAGGTTCATATCTCACCTAACAGCCACGTGTGAACCAATTTTAGCAAATCCTTTTATTTTCCCTACATTTTCTCTCTTTCTCTTTCCATTCCTTTTCCGGTTCTCTAGCTAGCAGTTCCTTTTCCTTTCTAGTAGCAGCGGAGCTCCAGTTGACGACACCCTTTGATCAAGACAAGCAAGCGTGGATCCCATCGGGTACGATGGACGTGAGGGGGTGCTAATACCTTCCCTTCACGTAACCGACTCCCGAACCCAGTTCTCTTGGTCGCAAGACCATGCTCTTTCCTTCCTTTCCTTCAGGTTTACGCAGTGTTTCCTTTCCCTCTCTTGGGATAAATATACATTGCTGGCGACTCTGTTTCGGTGCCACTTTCGCGTTTGTACTAGGATGAAAATCCCGGGAGCGACAGCTGGCGACTCTGCTGGGGAATGCCTTTTGAGAGGATTTTACAGAAGACCAAACGTCCTCAAACTCTACTGGGGATAATAGACCCGGAATACCTCTTGCTAGGGAAATCCAAAATGCCCCACGCCTGGGAAGGTCAACAACGTGCTTCCTGCTCCATGATACCCGACTTACCTGAAGAAACGTCCTAAAAGGATTTTACAGAAGATCAAGCATCTTCAAACTCCCGACGAATTCACTGGGTATTAATCACAACTTCGGTGTCTGCAAAACAAACTTTACTGGGGAATTCACAACCGCTATCGACACAGAAAAGCTTGTAGCTGTTGGAAGTACTGAATGAGAGAATTGACTTAATAAGATACAACGATACCCAGTTGAATTCCATTCCCTAATATCGAGACATCGCGAACGACCGTCAATAATCTGATGGACTCAATCAGTAAACGTTGTGGCAAAAGGGTAACAAGTAAACCCTTCCCCGAACACGATTGGCCCAGTCCCCTGTGTGGGAATAAATGATTACTTGTCTTGTGCTTAAAATCATCTGAACCTGTTACCTGCAATCAAAAGGAAACACACACATGCCCCAGAATATTGCGTGGTTTGAATCCACCATCCAGGATTATTCAACATTCAAAGTAATTCTAAATGTTTTTCTGCACGTGTTATTGTGAAGCCACCATGTTTTAAAATGCAATGTTTTATCAAAAATTCGGACGTTTTTGCAAACAAAGCAGTAAAACAAAATAAGAAGCTTTTAACTGAAATTCAATTTATTGATCAAAAGGCCCAGAATAGGCAATTACATCAGGAAGCAATCCCTGGAAAGAGGTGATCGCTGAAAATTGAGAAAAGAAACTATCCTAATGGCAATGTGAAAACGGCGTTCCACTGAGTTTCAATTCTGCTATGGCCAGTATGTCTTCAAGACTCCCCGACCTTGCCTTCTGAGGAATGATCAGACCGATTTCTACCCTTTGGAATGTCAGTTGTTGAAACGGATGATGGAGTACAGATAAACTCAGATCGTAGTCGTTCGCTTAAATCCCTCTTTTGCGTAGACCGCCCTTTCGGGTTTTCAATCTACCGGGATACCCTTTTTTGCCTGAGTTGTCCTTGCGGATTTTCAACTCACCGGGTGTAAAATTTTTTTATTTATATCCCTAATTTTTGCCCAAATCTTTTTATTCTGTTTTTGTGGTTCGCCGGGATGCCCTTTTTTGCCTGGACTTTTTCTTCTTTCTTTTTTTTTTTTTTTTTGTCCAGCGGGTCTATTCATGCGAAGTATTTTTTGACTACGTCTGAGTTGACAGGGGATGAAAAGTCTTCGCCATCCATGGTTGTAAGTAACAAGGCTCCGCCTGAGAAAACCTTCTTAACCACGAATGGGCCTTCATAGTTAGGAGTCCATTTGCCCTTGTGATCTGTACTTGGAGGAAGGATCCTTTTGAGTACCACATCTCCCACTTTGTAAACCCGAGGACGCACCTTTTGGTCAAATACCTGCTTCATCCTCCGTTGGTATAACTGTCCATGACACACAGCCGCCAGTCGTTTCTCCTCAATAAGGCTCAACTGATCAAACCTGGCACGCACCCATTCAGCCTCGTCTAACTTGACATCCATCATGACTCTGAGGGATGGAATCTCCACTTCAACCGGCAGTACTACCTCCATACCATATACAAGTGAGAATGGGGTTGCCCCAGTGGACGTGCGCACTGACGTTCGGTACCCATGCAAAGCAAACGGTAACATCTCATGCCAATCTTTGTATGTGACAACCATTTTCTGCACAATCTTCTTAATGTTCTTGTTGGCCACTTCCACAGCGCCGTTCATCTTCGGGCGATATGGAGAAGAATTGTGGTGTTTAATTTTGAAGTCCCGACACAGCTCAGTCATCATTTTGTTGTTCAGATTAGAACCATTATCAGTAATGATCCTCTCAGGCACTCCATAGCGACAAATGATATCCCGTTTCAGGAAACGAGCTACTACCTGTTTAGTGACGTTGGCATAAGATGTTGCTTCAACCCATTTGGTGAAATAATCAATGGCGACCAAGATGAAACGATGGCCATTTGAAGCAGTAAGCTCAATCTTTCCGATCATATCAATGCCCCACATGGCAAAGGGCCAAGGAGAGGACATGACACTCAACGGGTTTGGAGGAACATGCACTTTGTCTGCATATCCTGACATTTGTGACACTTGCGGGCATACTTGCAGCAATCTGACTCCATAGTCAACCAGTAATATCCTGATCTCAACAATTTCTTAGCCATTGCATGTCCTCCGGCATGGGTACCGAAAGAGCCTTCATGTACTTCCTGCATTAACAAGTCTGCCTCATATTTATCCACACATCTGAGGAGAACCATGTCAAAATTCTGCTTGTACAACACATCATCCTGATTCAAGAAGAAACTACCAGACAGCCTTCTCAACGTCTTCTTATCTTTAGTAGATGCCCCTGGTGGGTACTCTTGACTTTTCAAGAAACACTTGATATCATGAAACCATGGCTTGTCATCAGATGTTGCATCAACAGCAAACACAAATGCAGGTCTATCAAGCTGAGACACATCAATCTTAGGTACATGATTCCATCCTTGCACTTTAATCATAGAAGACAATGTGGCCAAGGCATCAGCAAACCTATTCTCATCTCTAGGAATATGGTACAGCTTCACTGTTGTAAAGAATGTCAGCAATCTCCTTGTATAATCTCTATACGGAACCAGATTTGCTTGGTGCGTGTACCAATTCCCTTTCACCTGATTAATTACCAAAGCTGAATCACCAAAGATATCAAGGGTCTTAATCCGTAAATTAATCGCCTCCTCAATCCCCATTATACAAGCTTCATACTCTGCTTCATTGTTGGTGCATCTGAAAGTTACTCGGGCAGTGAAAGGCATATGAACACCTTCCGGCGTGATAAGAACTGCTCCAACTCCGCAACCATTCATATTGACGGCCCCATCAAACATCAGACTCCATTTGGATTCAGGGTCTGGCCCCTCCTCCGGGAGTGGTTCCTCGCAGTCTTTGGCTTTGAGAAACATGATGTCCTCATCAGGGAAATCAAACTTCATGGGTTGGTAATCATCAATCGATTGTTGCGCAAGATAGTATGACAAGACACTTCCTTTGATGGCCTTTTGGGAGGTGTACTGAATATCATACTCTGTCAAAACCATTTGCCACCGTGCAATTCTGCCTGTTAGCGCTGGTTTCTCAAAAATGTACTTGATAGGATCCATTTTGGAAATCAACAAGGTTGTGTGCCTAATCATATATTGCCTCAATCGCTTTGCGGCCCATGCAAGTGCACAGCATGTCTTTTCAAGCATTGAGTAACGGGACTCACAATCATTAAACTTTTTGCCCAGGTAGTATATAGCATGCTCCTTTCTACCTGTCTCGTCGTGTTGACCGAGAACACAACCCATAGAACCTTCAAGCACTGTCAAATACATTATCAAAGGTCTTCCGTCAACTGGAGGTATGAGAATTGGAGGTTCCTGCAAGTATTCTTTTATCTTATCGAATGCCAACTGGCAATTGTCATTCCACCTGACCGTCTGATCTTTTTTTAGCAGCTTAAAAATTGGTTCACACGTGGCTGTTAGGTGAGATATGAACCTTGCAATGTAGTTCAATCTACCCAGAAAACCACGAACCTCTTTTTCCGTTCTCGGTTCAGGCATTTCTTGTATTGCTTTCACTTTGGCAGGATCAACCTCAATCCCTTTTTCACTCACAATGAAACCCAGCAGCTTTCCAGAACGCACCCCAAAAGTGCACTTATTTGGATTCAATCTCAAGCGGAACTTCCTCAACCTTTCAAACAGCTTTTTCAAGTTAACCAGATGTTCTTCCTCTGTTCTCGACTTGGCAATCATGTCATCCACATAACATTCAATCTCTTTATGAATCAAGTCGTGAAACAAAGTTACCATTGCCCGTTGATACGTTGCCCCTGCGTTTTTCAACCCAAAAGGCATCACCTTATAACAGTATGTACCCCACGGAGTAATGAACGTGGTCTTCTCCATATCTTCAGGTGCCATCTTGATCTGGTTGTACCCGGAGAAACCATCCATAAACGAGAACACTGAAAACTGAGTTGTATTGTCGACCAGTACATCAATGTGTGGCAGTGAAAAATCATCTTTCGGACTAGCTTTATTAAGATCTCGATAATCCACACACATCCTAACCTTTCCGTCTTTCTTCGGTACCGGCACAATGTTGGCAACCCAGGGAGGATAGTGAGTCACAGCAAGAAATCCTGCATCCCATTGTTTCTGAACTTCTTCTTTGATCTTTATGGCCATGTCGGGGTGAGTCCGACGAAGTTTCTGTTTAACAGGCGGACATTTTTCTCTCAGTGGCAGCCTGTGTACAACAATATCAGTATCCAACCCTGGCATGTCTTGATACGACCAGGCGAAGATATCAGCATATTCACACAACAACTCAATCAAAGCTCTCTTCACATCTGCTTGCAGGCAGGCACCAATCTTGATCTCTTTCTTGACGTCCTCAGTACCAATATTGATGATCTCTACAGTCTCCTGATGAGGCTGGATGACCCTTTCCTCTTGTTTTAACAATCTGGCCAGTTCCTCGGGGAGTTCACAATCCTTCTCATCCCCTTCTTCGGCTTGATAAATCGGTTTGTCAAAGTCATTCATAGCCATAGCAAAATCGTTATCAATGGAATCCGGAGGATCAAGTTTGGACGAACGGGTTCATGCTTTATTTTAGAATTATTTAAAAACAAAAAAGAAAAGAAACATTGCCATTTTATTATTTTTGTGCAAAAATAAAAACTGAAAGAAAGAGAACAAAAATTTGAGTGCAAAACGTCCTTTATTGATGATTAAAATTGCAAATGCAAACAGGGTGGCCCTACAAATGAATCTATACGCCTTGGGCAGAGCGCAAGATTTTGACATGCATTATGGTTAGAAAAACAAAGAAAAAAAATTAATCTGTCTGAAGAGTAACCCGAACGACTTCTTCAATAGACCAGTTCTGCACTTGTTGTCCCGGAGCACGTGGGCGTACCCAGTTGTCCAGGTCACAGTCACTGTCAACACCATCTTCTGTAGCTGCACAAGACTGATCTGTGAAAATAATTCCCCCACTACTGAAAGTGATGGGTCCACTGCTTTCCGCCTCTGAAGTCATATAGGGATGATAACCAATGCCAAATTTGTCCTCCTTCACTGGTGTCTCTATCAACTTGCCCCAGCCTTGGGCATTTCCAGCTCTGACGACCTCAACAGCTTGTTTGTAGGATGAAATGGAGGTACCGGCTCCAACTGGTGCAGCGGAAGACTCAGGCACATTGTCAATATTTACCGCTTCAAATGATTGGCAAAGCATCTCGTGAATTTCTCCGTCCATTTCCACATACTTAAACGTGGACAAATGACTCACAAAGATATCTTCTTCACCACACACTGTCACAACCTGTCCTTCAAACTCATACTTCAGCTTTTGGTGTAAGGTGGATGTAACAGCCCCATCTGAATGAATCCAAGGGCGACCCAATAAGCAGCTATACGCAGGTTGTATGTCCATCACATGGAATGTGGATTTGAACACCTGCGGTCCAATTTGCACGGGCAATTCAACTTCACCAAACACAGATCTTTTAGTCCCATCGAATGCTCTGACAACCAATTCACTAGGCCTTAAAATCAAACCATCAACTTCCAGCATCATTAGTGCCTTCTTAGGCAAGACATTGAGTGAGGAACCAGTGTCCACCAGGACATGAGACAACACTGCACCCTTACACTCCATTGTGATGTGCAAAGCTTTATTGTGGTTTCTTCCTTCAGCAGTCAAATCCCTACTTGTGAAGCCCAGACCATGGCTGACATTAACATTGGAAATTACTCCCTCAAGCTGATTAACAGTGATTTCTTGTGGCACATATGCACTCTTCAACACTTTCAACAAAGCCTCCCGATGCGCGTCAGAACACATCAACAGTGACAAAATTGAAATCTTCAAAGGAATGCATAGCTCCTCCCCAGAAATGTTGCCCGTTACGTACGGCGTCTCCACTCCCCGAACAGCTAAGGGCATGTGCCCGAAACTATGCCTATGCCCGACATAACGGCTAGTTTAGGCAGTTACCTATTCTTCGGGAAAACGGTTATTTCGCCCCAAAAATAGGACCGTTGGCCACGCGCTGGGGGCACTATATAAACCCTCTCACTTGATAGGGTCAGGTATCAAATATTCACCCTACAAACTAATACTTTGTACTTGCCCCTTTTCTCTGACCCTTTCTTACCTGAGCGTCGGAGTGCCTTGCAGGTACACCCCCTTCTCCTCTCCATACGCCCAGCATCTCAGACGTACTTGGTCGCCCACTTCAACAGGATCTGATCCAGCCCTCACGATCATATATATATATATATATATATATATATATGTATCATTTGCTTGTAAAAAATATATAAATACAACATCAATCGATTGTTAAAAATTGCGGTTTCTAAATTCTAAGAAAGAGTTCATTTTTGCGTAAAAAAAGAATTTGCCAATAACATTCCCGAAGGGGTTTTATTCAATCTCTTGGAGAGGGCTGCCATAAGACCTCAAAAATATTTGGAGCTCTCAGGAGCCGGATTATAACCTTAAATCTCTTAAAGATCACAAAATCATGCATACTAAGATGGGAACCAACAGAAACTACATTACCAGCAGTAGAGACAACAACCATAATAAAAGAAATAAAATAAGTAATAGGAATTGAAGTATCATTAAATATAAACATGTTCAGAGCCTTCCAAATTGAGTTGAAAATGGAAATGATTGCTACTTTAGAAATTATCGTGTAATGATCAGCACCTGCTTTGTCAAAAATACTCTAAATATCCGACCAACCAAAAATAGAGGAAGTGATATTAAGCATATTCTTCAACCAACTACAAAGCTTCGAAGCATAACGACAATCAAAGAACAAATGAGTTTATGTTTCCTCTGTCAAACCACAAAGATCGCATCTAGAAGGGAACGGGATACTTCTTCTTTTCCATTGGTTATCCATAGGCAACTTATTATGAAGAAGCCTCCTCACCATAAAGCCTTCACACCGTAAAGAATTATTATGAAGAAGCCTCCACACCACAAAAAACAATTGAAATGTCTAGATATATTTTTTAAAATTAAAATTAATAAAATTCTATTCAAGATCAACAATATTTTAACAAAGATTAAATGAGTTAGCTTTACTATCCATTGAAAAAGAAATTTGACAAAAATCGATTATGATAATTTAATAAATGATTTTACATCTTATAAAGTCTAAAAAGTAAAATATATTTAAAATACTTATATAAAAAAATAATTTTATAAAAATTCAGTTCTTAAAATTCATTTTAGATCTCAATATTGATTGAAACGACACTACAAAATCGTAATTGTAATGAAAATAGCAGAGAGATGAGTTTTATACTAGATTTAGATTTGGTTAACCACTTTATAATGTGTTCTCTGGATATATTATATATTTTTGTTGTTTTTGTTATATTTTTGTTTGTCGCTCACAGGACATTTTCTTAGTACGACAAATGACAAAAGTGTAGATTTTTGTCCCTATTCCAACTCTGATTTTCTAGCTTTTCGTATGGATTATATTAAGTTCATAGATTTTGTGTTGGTTGGAAATTTCATTATGTAATATTTTCTATTTTGTTGATGTAATGGGTTGAATACCCCTTGTATTCCTTATTAACTCAATTGGCTTTAGAAAAAAAAGGCAAAAATTTTATTTTTTTAAATAAACTTTTGATGTCTCACTCTTTTTTTTTTTGGTAAAAGGGATGGCCAAAGGCCTAAGAAGAACACACTACATGGACACCTCATTAGGGGTTTAACCTCCTAAACAATCCTCTACAAGCAAATGCTCAATAAAACTAGGAGCACTGGAAATCTAATGCATATTCTCATTTAATCTACACTCGGCTTTAGCGAGGGCATCATCATATTGGTTAGCTTCTCTGAACGTATGGATGACAACAACTTCATCAAAACGACCTAACAGACTCTCAATCTTCCTGAGCAACTCCACCTCATCGCTTCTCATAAATCTTCTCTAATTTATTTCCATGACAATATTAGAGGAATCTGAATTAACTTTGACTTTCATGAATCCAATATCTAAGACAAACATCAAATCATCAAGGAAGCCACATAACTCAGCCCTGTAACTACTACAACTCCCCAAATTCTTGGAGAACCCTCCAAGTCAACCCCATTCCTCATTTCTGACCAGGCCCCCACAACCAGCATCTGCATATTCAAAATAAGCACTATCAACATTAAGGTTCACCATCTATGTTCTAGGTGGTATCCACATAACTAACATGATCTCTTTAGGTCTACCAACCCTCTTTTTACTCATGGCCAAAGCATCACCACAATCTTTCAAACGTAATGATACATGCATGCTCGGATTCCCTGGTCTAACAAAATCTTCCATGTGCTCCTCTTTATTTCGCCAGTACCAAATCGAATGACAAGCCATTACCCAAAAGTGCTTCCACCCACCATATTTATTAACTCTCCAATTAATGTTCAAGGTGAACCACTCTTCCAAATCAAGGTAAAAGAACTCATAATAAATCTCCATTGGGACTGTAGACTTCCATACTTGCAAAGCTTTGGGACAGTCTCGCATCACATACATAGTGGATTCTATAGCATAGCCACACAATTTGCAAGCACCTGACCCCATCCCTCGTTTATCCTTATTCAAGTTTGTAAGAAGACGATCATGCTTCAACAAACAGACAAAATACTTTACTCTTTCTGGAACTTTAAGCCGCCATACAAACTTTCAATCATTGCCGCCTCATATTGATCATGCTTCGCAAGAAGATCATAAAAGTTTGTCACCGATCCATCAGCAAAAACAACTCCATCCATCACAAGCATATCAGCTGTAGTATCCATGGCACTTCTTCGATGAATTACGACTTAACTCCACCTCCTTATAAATGATCCTCATAACTTTACACCAGAGGTCATCATCCTTATTGATCATCTTTCAGCTAAGCTTCATTATGCAAGCAACAAAATACTATAAAACTATGTTTCAACAATGGTTTATGATTGAAAACCTAGTCTTATTCATTTCTAGCAAATAGCAGTTACAAGTTACAAATGAAATTTGATAAAGAAAAAAGTTACAAATGAAATTAATTTAGATCATCCCAACTAAGTTTTTATCCAGCATTTTCTCAATCAAAAGTTTAATATAAAAAAAAATTAAAAACATAAATAATAATTAACTTAACAAAACAAAAATAACATATAACTAGTCATATCAAGAATTTACATAAGATTAGGATATACAAAAATTAATATTTTATTTTTAAAAAATAACTTTATCATATTTTTTTTCTTTAGAACATTTATGTCGTTTTATAAATATAAATATTTTTTCCTTCCGTCTTTTTTTATCAAACTATTAAATAATCATTATCTTCTCTTCTTTCTATCTTTCTTTTATTTTTATTATTTTTTTATAAATCAAATAAAATGTAAATAAAATAGGGACTAAGTCCGGATTATTTTCTTCAAAGCCTAGAATTTTTTTTTTTTTGAGAGACTACATTGGATCTTGCACTTTTTTCTCAAAAATTAAATCTACACTTTTTTATTCTTTATTTAAAATAAAATAATTGAATTATATCTTAAATTTAAATTTTTCTGAAATCAATATTCAATTTGATTCAATCCTAATTAAATTTAAAATAAAATTTTATCTTGGTCCAATCCTAAGAGAGTAAATATTATATTTAAAATTAAAATCTGATAACCATTACTTTCCTAATCTTTTGGCAGATAGTTTCCTAAAATATGTTATTATTAGTTATAATCATCTAGCAATTATCTCCTATAAATTAACACAACCTAATTAAATTTCAAATAAAATTTTATTTTTATCCAAGTAAAGAATATATTTATAATTAAAGTTAGATAACCATTACTTTCCTAATTTTCTGGCAAATAGTTTCCTAAAATATTGTATTATTAGTTCTTATCATCTAGCAATTATCTCCTATAAATTAACACAACCTAATCAATCATTCAAAACTTTCAAGCTTGAATCTTTTTTCCACAAAACTCTGTCTTTCTCCATGTTTGCAAACATCTATTTTTCTAATGTGAAAGATGGTTCCATCGCTTTGTGTCAATGGTTGTGGTTTCTATGGTTCTTCTTCAAACAACGATCTTTGTTCAAAGTGTTATAATAATTATCTCAAAGAAAATATTGAAAAATCAAATAATAAAAGCTTTGTTTTTGAATCATCATCTTTTTCTTCTTCAATGACTCCTAATATTGATAGTATTTGTGAGGCTGTGGGCTGTGGCAGCTAGTTCTCTTACCGACAATGAAAACATTAAGACAAAGAAAAATTGGTGCAAGAGTTGCAACAAAAAAGTGGGTTTATTAGAGTTTAATTGTCGTTGTGGGAATGTATTTTGTAAAATGCATAGATTTATTCTTTATGTGGATTTAAAGAAGATTAGTCGTCAAATATTAGATAAACAAAATTCTTTATGTGTGAGTGATAAGTTAGAAGACCGAGTCTAAATAAGATAAGTCAATAAATAATACATATTATTTTTAATTTTAGTTTCTTGTAATTAAGTTTATTAATATATTTATTCTTTATGAATATATATTTTGTATTATTAATCCTTCAATGCTTGTTAAATATTACATATTATGAATTATAATTCTTTTATTGATTATTGTATCCGAATAATTTGGCTTGGTACACCCTCCGTCCCATATTATAAGCAAAATTTGATCATTTTAGTTGTACCAAAATATAAGCAAAAGTAACTTTTTATCTGATACTATACCAAATTTACCCTTCGTATTAAATGAGTTAGTTTTTATAATGTAATTAATGTGCAGACACTAAAAATAAGCACAATTTTTTGAAAACCGTTGAAATGCTTAGGATTTTAATATTGACAACTAATGTGATTGGTTAGTATTCATTGAAAAATGGGTGGTGTATAATATCATTGGCGCGCGAAATTGAAAACTGAAAGTGCGTCATTCATATGTTTACGATACACAAAACGTTAGACAAAAATTGCGGTGCATTAAATATGGAAATACTTTTTATTTATTGCACAGAACTTGAAACGTTAAGCATACGGTTGTTTTGTGAGGATAATTTTAATATTTAAATATTGAAATGAGGACAATTTAGATATTAAAGGATAAAAATAATTACATTGACTAATTTTATTAAACAATGTGAAAAAGTTGAATTTGCTTATAATATGAAATGAGGTAGTATGAGAGAGGGTGGTTATAAGGAAAGCAAGACAAGGCAAATATGCTGAGGATTTCTTAACACACCACCCATGTTTCTTATACACCACGTGAAATTTCCACTTTGCCCCCAGATTCCAGATGTGAACATCCGGACGCACCGTTTTTTCAAAAAACGCTGATGTGTTCCTGATGTGCACATCCGGAAGCATGGAATAGCTTTATTTTTAACAAATACCGGATCTGCAGATCCGGAAAAAAATGTAACTTAATTTTTTTTTCTTAAAAATCGGTTTTGTCGGTCGGTCGCAAACGTTAATATATCAACGCAAGTCAATATACATTTGAATAGAAAACTCTGTTCTCCGTATTTGTACAAATACGGAGAACAAAGTTATTGTGAAAATAATAGTAGTAGTTTCAGGGTCTAATAAAAAAAATTCTCTAATCCAAAGAGATAATTTGATAAGAGAAAAAGAAAAGTTGGCCTTAGAAAAAATTGTGAATATGGCCTTAATAGCAATGTTAGTTTTGGATTTGTTGAATTTAGTCAAAAATAGATACAATTAGTCTTTGCAAAGATGATAATTATGGATGAGTTTGTATTTAAACATGTTGAAAATTAAGTATTTAGGTATTTTGTTATTGTGGTTTGTTCTAGATTTAAAGTTTCTATTCAAGTCGTTGTTGCTCAAGATTGCATACTTTGTATAATGATGAGAGAGAGAATTTGAAAAATATATTGTCTACAAATAACCAAATGGTTTCTCTTACCATCAATTGTTAGATATCGATACAAAATTTAAATTACTTGTCATTACATTGATGAAAAGGTGGTAGTTGAATGAGAAAATATTGAGTTACATTGATGAAAGGTGGTAGTTGAATAAAAAAATATTGAGTTTTAATCTGATTTCGGGTCACTGATAAACCATTGGTAAAGGCTTAGAGACATAGGGAATTAAAAAGTTTGTTATGTAATTGTTTGATAATGAAAGTGCTAATAATGTTGCTCTCAAATATATATATATATATATATATATATATATAGCAATTCATTAATTGGGAGATTAAGGAAGTCTCCAACCAACAAAGTATAACATCAAAAGAAGAAGGGCAAGGCCCAACCTACAGCCAGGACAACCAAAACAAAATCAGTAAACTAAAACCAATCCCTAAATTAAATGAAATCACAAGGGAATTTAGTCCACTCGTACAAGCTGCACTTCATACTACCTTCAATACCAAAAGCCAGCCAAGACCAAGATACAACCACAATCCTATTGAACAAAACCTCCACATCAAATATTTCATCATTGAACAATATATTATTCCTACTCTTCCACAAGAACCAACAAGTGATGAACCAAATCGAGGAAAGAGACTATGTGTTGACTCTACCCTTAATCCGCGAAATCCAAGCAAAAATATGATTAAAGTAGTCGATTTTCGTAATCCTAACCAAACCTACCCAATCACATATCTTATTCCACGACATAATGGCTTTGAAGCAGTTGAAGAAAAGATTAGGAGAATCTTCAAGATTAGAAAAACAGAAAGCGCATACCATCTCATGAGGGTTAACAATTATACCACTAGCGACGAGAATTGACCGGGTGGGCAACCTATCAAGAATTAATCTCCAAGCAAAAATTTGGACTTTCAAAGGGATTTTAGACCTCCAAACCAGGTTCAGGACAGAAGCTTTATTAGCATCATCAACCTCCAAAACATCTGCCTCAAGCGTAATAAAATAGAACTACTTTACCGTGAACCCGTTGCCAAAATCCGGTCGCCAAAACCAACTGTCCACGGTCTGCCAGGTAACCATCACGTCGTCCAGCATCTGCTCCAAAGCTGCCAAAACAGAATCGGTGGGAGTTAACTGTTCGAAATCAGAACTTCGAATATCCCATCTCCAAATGTCGTCTTCCCAATATCTCATATCCAAAACAGTACTGCATTTGTTCAGTGCCAGAGCATACAACCCAGGAAACAGCTGACATAGAGGGAGATCACCAAACCATGTTAATGTCCAGAATCTCGATCCTGAATTATAGCCAACCCTGCAATGCAAATAGTTAATAAAACCAGTTTGGGAGAAGGGGTCGGAAATCGATAGAATGTCTCGCATCCATAATGAATCAGAACAAGCACAACCCTTCTCACAGAAATCTAGAACTTTGCCAGCCAGGTTACCGTATCTGCTAGTCAACAGCGATCTCCAAATCTCGTTATCGGGTTGAAAGAATTTCCATATCCATTTAGCAAGTAACGCCTTATTGAAGACTCCAATATGCTTAATACCAAGGCCACCATGTTTCTTAGATTTGCATATCGAACTCCAACTCACCCAATGAATTAACTTTCTATCATCGGATCCGACTCCAACTCTCTGCATCTCTCTTCATAAGTCTTTGTTCACCTCCTCTTCTACCTTTCAAACTACCTCCATTACCCACGTTCAAAGCTCCATTCAAAAGAGAAATCCAAGGAGAAATTCAAAGGAACTTTAAAACCCACTCACTAATTTCTCTTTATAAACCCCAAACATCTCAATTTCTCAACACAAAACTCCGCACACTCTCCAAATCCGAAAATCCTCTTCAAAACCCTAAACTTCTCAAAGCTTCACCAATGGCACCTAAACTTGACAAGGGTAAGAAGAAGATGACTGAAGGGAGCTCAGAATCCATTGAGGAAGAACATGCACCTATAGTCAAGTCTCGAAGATTGGATTTCACGGTTCGCACTCGACCTTTGATGGCGGTAAAGTATGTCGATTTTAGTGCTTTTCCTAATCATAGTTTTACTTTTAGCACTCTATTAGAAGAATCTGGTGTCAAAGAGCTTGTTGCTGAAAAGGGTCACTATTACCCGGATCTGATTAGGGAGTTTTACTCCACTTTAAAGTATGGAACTGATGATTTTGGAGATATTACAATTTCTGTTGTGGTCAAGAAGGTTGAAATTAATATGGATTTATCTGAAGTGGGAACATGTTTGGGAATCCCTTCAAAGGGGGAAGAACTTCAACACGGGGTTCTTCCGGTCACTCCCTTTTGGAAAAATTTTGACAGCTTAGATTACTTTATCTCAATCTGTAGAGGAACTTGAGGATGTTATGAGTAAGCAGTCTCATAACTCAAGCAGGATGGTGAAGTATGCAAACCTTCTGACAGTGAGCGACAGAATGCTTCACTATGTTTTGGCGTATATTCTGGTGCCGAAACATTCAAATCATTCGCAAATCAGTGAGCTGGAAACGGACTTAATCAGATGCATGAAGCTAAATATAGGAATTAACTGGGCTTATGTCATCGTGCACAATATGGCACACCAACTTTCTCTCAACGGCGGACTACCTAACGCTAGGATCATCTCAAGGTTTTTGGAGTATAAGGAAGTCTTGCTTCAAAGGGAACCAAAAAATGACATGGTTGCTAGGGTGTGTGAGATCAATGCTACAACGGCAACTAAGAACACCGGCATCATCGTTGTACCTAATGGGATGTTCCGCTACAAGGATGAGCTTGCTCCGCAAAACCCTCAAATCCAAGAAGGTGGAATTAACAATGAGTTCCTATATTCCGAAGTTCGCTTCATCAAGGAAACCATGGAAAGGAACCATCGTGAAACAACTAGGGGAATAAATGCTCTTAAAAAACTCTTTAGATCCATGAACCGTTCCCGGGCTATTATTGAAGAAAGTGATGAAGACGAAGATGGTGGAGATGAAGAGGAAGAAGGAAACCAAATGTCTGAGGATGACTAAAGACTTATGATCATTTTTTGCATTATGTTATATTTTGTGTTGCAGGTATGTTCCTAGTTTCTAAGACTTTTTGTTAAGTACTTGTTGTTTTGTGATGATCGTACAATGTTTCGTTGATCAAGTATTGTTTGTTTCTAATTATTGTGTAATGGTTTATGATTAGTTTATGCATGAGTTTCGTTTTATTCATAATCGTACTTTCGTTGAATGAAAAAACACTTAAATTTCAAAAAAAAAAAAAATCTTTTCCATCCTTTTTGTTAATGACAAAGGGGGAGAAGAATTAGTTGTGTTTGCATTTCTCTAACCTCGTGCAGATTTCAAAAGCTCTTTCGATTACTGGATTAAGGGGGAGCATATATCTAGGGGGAGTTAGTTAGAGAAATCAAGGTTGATTCAAACTTTCAAAGATTGGTTGTCATCATCAAAAAGGGGGAGAATGTGAAGACATGGCTTCTCAGAGGTTTTAATGAAGACACACCTACTACAGAGAATCCCATAAAGACAAGATGGATTAACAAAATGGATTGATCAAGTCTCTTGCTCAAGAATCAAGTCTCTACAATTTTTCAAGGCATTATGAAGTTTGGAGCCCAAAGGAATAGGTATAACACTTAACCTCTTTGCAATCATACAAGTGTTTATCATATTCCTCATTTATGCCATGATCATTAGAAACATATTTGGTTGCAATAAAAATGGTTTTGAAACTCTGGTTTTATGCATTTTTTCAATTCTGGTCTTGAGTAACCGGTTACTCTATATAAGGTAACCGGTTACCCTTTCAAAACTTTCAAATTTTTTAAATGTTACAGTCAAGTAACCGGTTACCCTATATAGAGTAACCGGTTACCACTGAAGCAGAGGCAAAAAAATTATTGCATCCCTTCATTAAAATTTTCTGTTATTTCTTCTGATCAACCATGGCATCCTTTCATGATTTGTAACCTTTTGTAGAGGTGTCATAGGCATATATAAACATCATTTTCTCAGATTTTAAATTCACCTCCTTACAAAATTTCAACTCAATTACTCATTATCTTTCAATCTCTAAAAAACTTTCTAAGTGTTCTTCAGAACTTTTCTAAAAGTGAAACTTTGCATAAACCTTCATTTTAAGTATCATAGTTTCATTGCATACAAAAGAACACTTGTATTATTGTCTTGAGAATTGAGTGATAAAAAGGAGAAGATCAATCTTGTGATTGATAATCATCAAAATTCCATCTGTCACAAATATTCAAAAATCAGAATTACATCATTGTTTGTTATCTTAATTTCTAGGATTGTAGGAATTAAGTTCAGTTGGTCTTGTAAATCCTTGTTATCCGGATTGTGGATACAAGAGGTCCATTGTGAGAGTTTGGTTCTCGGTTGGACTTTAAACTTGTAAAATCCAATAGGGTGTTTTTGGTGGTTCATAGTTAGTGACTTGTATAGAAAGACTAGGTAGATTCTTGTCTTGTCCAAAACTATAGTGAAATCTCTTTCAAGTTGAAAGGGGACTGGACTACTCTCAACCTGTGAGGGGAACCAGTATACTTCCAGGTGTTCTTTACTAAATTTGGAAAATAGTCTAAGTACCTAATTCCCCCCCCCCCCCTTAGGCACACTTATAACTTACATTAAAAACTTCGAACATATCTCTAGCACACATATTATCTAGTAATTCGGAAAAGAAGAAGGATGTTGTCATCTCGCCTTCCGCCGCGCCTTTCACTTTGTTTTCCTTCCAGACAAAGAACCGAGAGTGATTCCTCATTTGTCTCTTCTTTGCCACAACCTTCCAATCCATCTTCCCCAAACAGAACAAAGAGTGAAGAGCTAGGGACCTACCAAAGCTCAACGCAACCAAAGACCGAAGAATTAGAAAACTACCAATGCTCAAACAGATCGCCTCTCAAACACGATGAATCCAGACGGAGAATAACCCTGTGACAAGCTTGAAGGGAGGAAGGTCCCTAATCTTAGGATTAGGACTTTAAACCAAACCCTCCAAACTATCAGAGCTTCTTCACCGAACAAGAAACACCCGGCAAGACGACATTTTTCAGAGTTGTTGTAAAGAGATCAAATTCATAAATTATTTGAAAAATTTCTTGTTGATGCTCACTACAAACCCTAAACCCGAAAGCTCCACCTTCACCGCAATCAACTTTTTTCTACTTTAATTCTCCTTTTTGCTCTCAAATATCTAATCAGAAGAATAAGGGATTGAAATAATCATACTCTGTTAAATGGGAGTTCATGTATACGAGGTGCTCAATTACTGTTGTACACACATCATTCCAATCACATTCCTCTAATAAGATATGGGAGTGCAACACTATTAACACTTACATAATCAATAGTTACACAATAAACTTTTTTTTTCAATCCGCCACGAATTCAAGCATGCCTATAAGAACTTACCAATTGTTTTTGAGTTTAATGGTAGTGCACTATCAGTGTAAGACAGTTTTACACATGCAACCAATCAAAATGTTTACAATTGTCATGTAATATCAATATTTTAAAAATAAAAATATGTTTTATTCTGATATATAGTTATAATTGGTTGACAGGGTAAAATATTTTATGCATTTTCTTTTTTCTCATTGTTTTTTCCTTGTGATACGACATCATATTTAAACTCAATATTTTTCTTATCCAACTCTCACAAGATATACACATGTAATTCAAATCTTGTACATATGTCCAGCAATCAATGGAAAAAGAAACAATTTGTTTATTTGGAGACAATATGCTCCTTGACTTGTCTTTCTTATCATTTTACAAAAGCATCATTATTCAAAAGCATGCAATATTTAGCCACTCTGACACGAATAAAAAATTTAAATATAAGACAAGACACGGTAACATAATACCTAAGTCCTTCATTTCAACATATTTAAAAGAAAACCCATCCATAGTTATCATTTGTACGCAAAGACTATCTGTATAAATTCTCGACTAAATTTAACAAATTTAAAACTGCGAGAGATATTAGGGTTACCTTCACAATCTTTCCCAAGGCCAATATTTTTTTGTCTCTTCTCAAATCTCTTATTGAGACTTTCAAGACACTTCTTAAGATGTTTGCCTGTGTTAATGCTTATATTCCTAGAGCTAGTGCATGCATAAACTTTGTTACAAAATATACATTTAGCTTTATCATTGTGTGAGGTATAGTCAGACTTTAGAAAGGAATGTACAAGATTTTCTTTACCTTTTGTTGTTCCTAGTTCTGTCGGTGTTTAAGTCTGAGATGTTTGTTTTTCTCTTTATGATAAAAGAATAACACTTAAAGGAGAAGGGATAGATCCACTTGTTGGAGAAGAACAGACTTATGTATGATTTTTTATGACACTATCACTTGTCATTTGCCTCAATTTCCAAATACCTCTAAAAAAAACTTAGTAACAACACTAACACTAACACTTTTAAAAATAAGCAATGTGTTTAGCCAACGATGTTTAAACAATTATAGATGGATTCTACATTAATTCACAACTTAATTATTTAATTAGGATTAAATTATAATTGAAAATATAATATATGAAATGAAAACAAACATAATAAATCAATGATAAAACAAATCCTATTTTATATGCAGCAATGTAAAAAGTTTAACATTAAAAGCCTAAATAAGTGATATGTTAATAATTAACAGAAATAAAAAGAGAATAATTAATAATAAAAGGAAACATAGATGAAGAGAAAGATAGAAAGAGAATTAATAAAATGGAAAAAGATACAAGAGATAAAACAAACTAACCAACTAAATGTGAAACAAAACACGAGGACGACAACCGCTGGTGGTGAGTGTAATGGTGGCAGGAACCAAACAAAGGTTGTGATCGGCGACCACGACAAAGATAAGCAGACCGCTGGTGGTGAGTGGAACGGTGGCGGGGACCAAATAAAGGTTGTGATCGGCAAAATTTTAATTTTGGGGAGAAAAAACGGATCTTATCTTAAGGTTTGTTGTGGCTTAAACGGATCTTATCTTAGGGTTTGTTGTGGCTTGTGAAAGGAAGAAGTGAAGTGAAGCAACGCATATGTGTTATGTTTGTGTTACGTTGGGCAAACTATTCATAGCTAATGAGATAATTATACACTTCGGTTCATTGGTTCATCGCTTCATCAATTTTGTAAATGAAAAAAATCGAAAGAGATTGATATTTTCCAGGTTAAAAAAGTTTGAATTTTCAATTTGATCGATTTTGTCTGAGCTGCTTACACTCCAAAAACATATTTCATATTTAAAATAATATAAGCAAAAATAGCTCATTCTTTTTTTAAATAAAAGTTAAGCAAAAGTTTACAATCTTCATATTTAATTATAGTAACTATTTTTTTTTATAAGCAATAATCAATAATAAGATATTAAGGAAATCTTAAAACAAAGTACAGGAAATACAACCGAAAAGACGGAAACACCCTAAAACAACCCCAACAAAACAACTCTAATACAAAAAAAATCAAAGGAAAATTTGGTCCAATCATAAAGGCTACAACTCCGCCTTATACGATTACCAAAAATCAACCAATTCCAAAAAGAAGCTACAATTGCGTTAAAAATGGAATCGACAAAACAAACTTCGTCCTTAAACAAGATATTATTCCTAAATCTCCCGATATTCCAACAAGAAATAAACCAAATGGAATTAATAAATTCCTCCTTACATCTACCTTTTAGTCGTTGTAACCAGGCCAAAGCGTGAGAACAACAGTCCGACTCCGTGATCCGATCAATGCCCACCCAATCACACACTAAATTCCACACCGAAAGATTTAGGACAATTAAAGAAAAGGTGTGAGGAGTCCTCATTTGTCCAGAAGCAAAACATACAAACCTTATTGTGGGGATTGTCGATAACACCTCTCGCTACCAAATTCAGACGGGTTGGCAGCCTATCAATAACTAACCTTCAAGCAAAAACTTTGACTTTCATAGGAATATCCGTCTTCCAAATAATTTCCATTACGTGTATCGAATTATCGTCTTCTGAAACCAAGGATCCTATGATGCATAGGTACGGGTACGTACCCGGTGCGGGTACTGGTACCGGTATGGGATACGGCATTTTTTTAAAAAAAATCAAGATACGGGTACATTAATAAGAAATAAAAATTGTCTATAAAATGTATGAATAGAGGACTAAATTATTAGGTTCATAACAAAATATAAACTCTAAAAAATTGAAAAAACCAAAAATAATGAAAAGACACAATATTAAAAAAATTAAAATACATAAATAGACTATATAGATATTTGAGAAAGCTACAAATTTCATTCAAAACTAAATAATGAGAAAAAAAAATGAAGTATCACGAGTACGGTACGAGTATCCGGTACGGGTGCGTACCCGGTACCGGTACTTCACCATTTTAGAAGTACTCATGCTTCATAGCAAGGCTCCATAAGAGGAAATACTATCATAAAAAGACTTTACAAAAAAACCATTAATTAAGTCTAAACTGCAAAGTCATTTATCATGATCATTGAAAGACAATTGAACAGGCTCTAAAGCATGTAACAACTCAACCAAATCGTTGTTCATCTGCTGAGAGCTATTAGGAAATAAATCAAATAAATTCCATATCCACTTTTCTTCGACCCACTCACCCATGTCTGAAACAGTGCAGGATTTATTACTGCAAATCTGGAACAGGTTTGGATAAGAATCCTTTAAGAACCTACTACCAAACCACAAAGAATGCCAAAACAGAACCCATTTACCATTGCCCAAAACAGCATTGATGAAATTATAGAAAGAAACCTGAGGAACAGAGTTAGAGACAAATAGAACATCCTTCAACCATGAAGAATCAGAATGCATATTCCCAACTACGTTAAATAACTGAACTTTACGACTCAAGTTACCATACCTGCTAGAGAGAATAGGATGCCAAATTTCGTTACCTCCGTTGCTGAACTTCCACAGCCATTTAGATAAGAGAGTTTTATTGAAGAGACCAACATGTTTTATACCAAGGCCACCTCAACTTTTCAGTTTACAAACCGACTTCCAACTAACCCAAGAAATAAAACCTCTACTCGAGTTCCCCGCCCACAAGAAACGCCTTTGAATTGCGATGATGTCCTTCACGGCCTTTTTAGGAACCTTAAAGAAGGAAAGATGGTGGATCGGAAGGTTCGCAAGCACGGAATTAATAAGGGTGGCACGCCCTCCAATCGATAAATTACGCCCTATCCAATTGGATAATCTAGCCCTCATACATTCCACAACCGGACGCCAAAAGGATATCCTCCTATGATTACCTCCAACTCCAAGGGCAAGGAATTTAAAAGGCAGAGAGTCCGGTTTGCAATGGAGGAAATTCTCTGCAGCAATCAATAACTCGGGATCTATACTATTGAGTCCCTGCTTTTGAGATTGACATTAATTTTGGTAAAACTAACTTAGCAGAAAGATGTTGGACAAGATGTCCTAACATGTTGAACTAACTGCAGGTTAAGATGTTAGACAAGATGTCCTATCAGGAGGATTCGACATCTTTGTCTGTTACAGTTTTGAACTAACTGTTTTTGGTAACAAGTGTGATTGGAATATGACTAGGATTCCAGGTGGCACCTGAGATTGTGGAATCAGAGATTCTGATTCTAAATGAATTTGCGGTTTCCTTGTGAAGGAGACATTTTTGGTAACTTGGGATTGAAGAAAGAATTAGGTCGCTAATTCTGAGAAAGTTATTTTCTGCGCTTTTGAAGCCCAAGTCCAGTTGTGGTTTACATTATAAATATGTTAGAGTTAACCTAGTTTGTGATTGATTGTTGCAGCTGTTTTAGAAGTACTAAGGTTTGTACTTTTGTGAGCCTCTCGCGTATTGTGTGAATACCTGAGAAGGACTGTTTATTGAGTTCTAATTTTTTCAGTCACTGCTGTGATTGGAAGGGAATTGAGAAGGGACTCATACTTAGGAGAGTCTTAGGTAGAAATCTAGGAAGGGTAGTCTTTAGGTGCTAAGTTGTAAACATTGGAGTTTAGCTTAAAACCAATTCTACTTAGTGATTTCTTTCCTGGCTTGGTAGCCCCCAGACCAGGGCCGTCTCAAGCAATGTTGAGGCCTTGTTCTACTCTTAAAAACAAGGCCCTAATATAAAAGCACAAAAAAACACTTATATTTAAACTTATATATGTAGATAATGTACTTAATTTTATCCAAAAGGACAATCAATGTCTGAGATGTAAAATGTTCTATTGCTTGTTATATTTGTACTTAATTTTAAATGTCCGAATTAATTTTCCCTGTAGTTCTGCTCTTCCAATTCTTGCCATTGTTTTAGTGCCATTGTGTGAATGTAATGCTCAAGTGATCATTATTGTCTTACTAATAAGAAAGTCATGTATTAGTAAGAGGTTTGTCAATATGGAGATATTTGAGTCCAACATTGAATATTGATAAATCTAGTTTGTCAATATATTTTAAGTCCCACATTGAATACTACTTAACCTTGAGCAGATAAATTTGGCTATGAATAGATTGTGTTAACTAGTACAGTTTCTTAATAAATAAGATAAGAAACAATCACCCAGGCGGGCCAGGTAGTTCTACTCTTCCAGTTTCTGCCAATCTTTTAGTGCCATTGTGTAAATGTAATGCTCAAAGTGATCATTATTGTTGCATCTAAAAAAACCCGTGTACTAGTAAGAGGTTTGTCAATATGATATTTCAAGTCCCACGTCGAATATTGATAAATCTTAATCTAGTTTGTCAAATATGGAGATATTTGAAGTCCTACATCGAATACAGTTTAACCTTGAGCAAACAAATCTGGCAATAAATAAATTGTGTTAACTAGTACAGTTTTGCAATAAATAAGATAAGAAACAATTGCCAAGGTGCGCTCGGTAGACATATAAATCTAATGAAATGGATACTTTGCCACTTTCTAAATGGAGAGTTGGAAATAAATCATATTTTATTGGTTTAGTTTATATTTTTTAGGCTCCTTAAAGTTTGAGGCCCTGTGCTATGGGTCTGTCTGCACTACCACAGGGTCGGCCCTGCCCCAGACGTAGGTGTTGTTGTTTACCGAGCTGGGTTAACAATTTCTGGTGTTGTTTACTTTCTGCTGTTTACGTTTGTTCTTCCTTAGATCCTTGTGAGAAGCAGAGATCAAGTGTCACGACATCTTGTCTGACATCTTCGTAATTTGCTTGACCAGAATTTCAATTGGTATCAGAGCAGGCATCCTGCTCTGTATCTGGGTGAGATTCAGGGACGATACTTTTTGGTTCGATGGATATAGAAGGAGGAATTCTGAATAGACCACCAATACTGGATGGTTCCAATTATGATTATTGGAAAGCTCGCATGGTGGCATTTATCAAGTCTATGGATGGAAAGGCTTGGAAGTCTGTGATTAAGGGGTGGGATCCACCAAAAATCAAAGACAAAGATGGGAAGCTCACTGAGGAGCTAAAACCTGAAGAAGATTGGGATGATGAAGATGATAAGCTTGCTCAAGGAAACTCCAAAGCCTTGAATGCCTTGTTCAATAGGGTGGACAAGAACATCTTCAGACTCATCAAAAATTGCACTGTTGCAAAGAATGCGTGGGAAATCTTGAAGACTGCTCATGAAGGTACCTCTCGTGTCAAATCCTCAAGACTTCAACTTCTCACTACTAAGTTTGAGAACTTCAGAATGAGAGAAGATGAAAGCATACATGACTTTCACATGAACATTGTAGACATTGCTAACACATCTAGTCACCTTGGAGAAAAAATTCCTGAAGCCAAGTTGGTTCAGAAAATTCTAAGATCTCTTCCCAAGAGATTTGACATGAAGGTAACTGCCATAGAAGAAGCTCAGGACATAGCCACTATGAAAGTTGATGAGCTCATGGGGTCTCTACAAACCTTTGAAATGGGACTGAATGAAAAGTCTGAGAAGAAGAAAATCTTAGCCTTAGTGTCAGATCATGATGAAGAAAAGATAAACTCAAATGAAGTAATGTCTAAGGCGGTTGTGTTTCTTGGAAAGCAATATGGACAATTGCTGAAGAAAATGGAGGGGGGAACAAGATCTAATGCTAAGCCTCAATCATTCAACAACCTTAAAAGAACTGATCTTAGAAGAAATTTTAAGAATGAAGATGAGAAGGGAAAAGGAATCAAATGCTATGAATGTGAGGGATACGGACATATCAGGTATGAGTGTCCTACCTTTTTTAAGAAAGAAAAGAAAGGACTCATTACATCCTGGTCTGAAGATGAGTCTGCAAGTGATGGAGAATCGCCGAAACAAGTCTCTGCTCTTATAGGAATGTTTGATATTGGGATAAATTCAGAGATTGGAAGTCTATCTCATGAAGATCTACTAAAATCCTTCAAAGAGGTCTATAAGAGATGTACTGAAATCTGCCAACTAGGAGAAGGACAACACAAGATCATTATGCTTCTTGAGGCTGAAAGAGAGAAACATCTTGATGTCATTTCTGATCTTGAGGAGGAAGTGGTTGTGCTAAAGTCCAACCTGGAAAATATGACCAAAAATGTTAGGATGCTCAACAGCAGCTCTGGTATTCTAGATGAAATTCTTCAAGTCGGGAGAAATGCTGGAGATGTCAGAGGACTTGGCTACAATGATCCAGAGTGCAGTCTCAATTCAATCAAAAGAAAACAGACAATGTCAAATAGAATGCCTCAACATCATTATAGACATCAGAGAAGACAAAATTGGAAATGTCATCACTGTAGCAAGTATGGTCACATTAAACGATATTGCTACAAGTTACATGGATATCCCAAAGGCAGGAGTACTGGAAAGAAAAAAAGCTCCAAGGATGAGTCCATAGCCCTGGTAGTCCATTCCTATCAAAGTGAGTACCCTGAAGAAAGGTGGTACTTTGACAGTGGATGTTCAAGACACATGACTGGTGTCAGGGAATATCTAGTGGACATAAAGCCCCACTCTTCCAACTATGTCGCCTTTGGAGATGGATCCAAGGGAAAGATTAGAGGAGTTGGAAAATTGGATCACCCAGGGAATCCTAGACTAGATTATGTGTTGTTTGTAAAAGGATTAACTGCTAATTTGATTAGCATTAGTCAACTGTGTGATCAAGGCCTAAGAGTCAACTTCACCAGATCTAAATGCCAAGTCTTGAATAATAAAGGTAGATTTATCATGAAAGGACTCAGATCAAGGAACAATTGTTATGTGTGGACTGCCTCTCAGACGGAGAAACTTCAGGAACCATCCCCATATATGGACATCAGAAGATTAACCAAAATGACACATATGAGAATGCAACGTCAGACTATCGCAAGGATGGAAAATCTTCTTCAGAATGCCTCCAGGTTTAGGGAAATGACCGAAAATAGATGCTCTTATGCTATCCAAGATTATCCTCAAAATGTTGGAACCAAAAATGATGTTATACCAGATGTCACGACATTCGATTGTGACATCTTGAATTGCTCATGTGTTACAAAACTACCAAGAAAAATTCTGAAGGATGAATTAGGGTTTTTCTCTGTTTGTGGGAACGCTACTTAAAGGGTCGAAAATCAAATCACTAAAAACCACATCAACCAAACTTACTCTCAACTTGCTCTAAATTCCTCGAACTCGCTCATACTCACGATTGAAGAACAAGCATTATGTGCCCTGGTGAAGATGTCTCAACAATCTCCAACACGTGTAAGCAAGAAGGAAACAACTGATTCTAGGTCGAAGTCCAAGGAGTTACACACTGAAGATGAGGTTACTCCGCTTGCTATCTTGTAATGTAAGACGGACAAACTTCTGATTCGGCGATCCAAGACTGCCCTACCAGGTAATCCTTCGAATACCTCTGAGGCTTCCTTTAGTGCTAAGAACGGGATAGAGAGGTTCAACACAGAGGAAATGATCGATAAAATAGTAGAGAAACTCATAAGCCAAGGGGACAGGGTGAGTGTTGCTGGAATCACCAGACCTCTTGCTCAAATTATGCCATCAAACTCATCTCAGAATCTTGATGTTCCTAAGAAGAATGCTGACAAAAGAGAAAATGATGTTGAAATGTCAGAAGGGAATTTGCACACCCTTGTTGACTCTGTGATAAAAAATGCTAAGACAGATGATGAGACATCCTCATCCACACAAGGCGCCTCAGAACAAGCTGACAAAATCAACAATTTAGATGATATGCCCTCTGACAGTGAAGTAATTGTTACAAGCCTCCAGCCAAGTGTGTCGAACGATTAAAGAAAAGAAAAAATAAAGGTGTAGCCATCTCCAACAAGCTGACTAAGAAGGCAGCAGTTGGACCTTCAATGCCCTGGAGCAAGGTTGGTGTTGAGAGCAAGAAAAGGAAGGCATAATCTGAAAGTGAAACAGACTATGAAGGGATAGAGGATGGACAAAATGTCATAAAGAAACCAGCTTCCAAGAAGACTGCAGGTTCACTTCCCAAGGCTCCCATGGACAACATCTCCTTTCATGATGTTGTAAGTGTCAGTAGGTGGAACCATGTTTATCATATAAGAATTTCTTTAGAGAGAGAACTGGGACAAAATGTCCTCAAGTGTGAAGAAGTGATGAACTTGATTAAAGAGGTTGGGTTGATCAGAACTGTCTCTCATTTTGACTCATGTTATGAGCAGCTGGTGAAAGAATTTGTTGTAAACATACCAGAAGGATGCAATGATAGAAGGAGTGAGGACTACTTCAAAGTGTATGTCAGAGGAAAAGTTGTGACATTTTCTCCTGCTGAAATAAACAAATACCTTGGCAGATCTGAGTGTTCTCAAGCTGAAATTAAAGATACAAATGATCAAATCTGTAGGGAAATTACGGGGAACACCGTGAAGAGCTGGCCAAACAAACAGAAACTGCCTGCTGGGAAGCTCAGCATCAAATATGCCATTCTCCATAGAATTGGTACTGTAAATTGGGTTCCTACAAACCACACTTCAACTATCTCCACAGGACTTGGGAAGTTTATTTATGCCATTGGAAGAAGGAAATCCTTTGATTTTGGTGAATATATCTTTGATCAGATTCTGAAACAAGCTACCTCATCAGCTGTCAAATTGCCAATCTGCTTTCCATCACTCATTTGTGGAATGCTGCTTCAACAATATCCTAGGATAACTCTATCTGGTGATGCCATAATGAAAAAAAAGCTACCTTTGTCTCTACATCACAAGCTGATTGCTGGCAAGCATGTTCCAGACATTGCCTCGACATCTACAGTTACATTCTCAGAGGTGGATACCATTGATCAGCTGAAAGCCACTTGCAAAGAACTTGATGATATAATCAAGGTAAGCACTACAAGAAAAGAGAAGCTAGAAAGATTGATACAAGCTCTGGCTGCTAAGCAAATCAAAGACACTGAAGTCCATGCTGGAGATGCTAAGAAGGGTGATGAGGAAAACCGTGAAGCAGAAGAGGAAGATGCTGATAATGGTGCTGGTGAAAATGAGGAGAATTACTAACTTCACTAACCACTGCTGACTGCTGATTGTCTACTAACCATTGAGGGGGAGTGGATCTGAACTGATTGAGGGGGAGACATGTTTTGATTCAGCTGCTGCTCTGATAGTGGTCTCCCTGATATGTTTCTGCAGGTTAATGAAAGTTAGTTTTAGCCAAAATCTGTTGTTGAGTCCCTGCTTTTGAGGTTGACATTAATTTTGGTAAAACCAACTTAGCAGAAAGATGTTGGACAAGATGTCCTAACATGTTGAACTAACTGCAGGTTAAGATGTTAGACAAAATGTCCTATCAGGAGGATTTGACATCTTTGTCTGTTACAGTTTTGAACTAACTGTTTTAGGTAACAGGTGTGATTGGAATATGACTAGGATTCCAGGTGGCACCTGAGATTGTGGAATCAAAGATTCTGATTCTAAATGAATTTGCGGTTTCCTTGTGAATGAGACATTTTTGGTAACTTGGGATTGAAGAAAGAATTAGGTCGCTAATTCTGAGGAAGTTATTTGCTGCGCTTTTAAAACCCAAGTCCAGCTGTGGTTTACATTATAAATAGGTTAGAGTTAACCTAGTTTGTGATTGATTGTTGCAGTTGTTTTAGAAGTACAAGGACTTTTGTGAGCGTCTCGCGTATTGTGTAAATACCTGAGAAAGACTGTTTATTGAGTTGTAATTTTTTCAGTCACTGTTGTGATTGGATGGGGATTGAGATGGGTCTCATACCTAGGAGAGACTTAGGTAGAAATCTATGAAGGGTGGTCTTTAGGTGCTAAGTTGTAAACGTTGGAGTTTAGCTTAGAACCAATTCTACTTAGTGATTTCTTTCCTGGCTTGGTAGCCCCCAGACGTAGGTGTTGTTGTTCACCGAACTGTGTTAACAATTTCTGGTGTTGTTTACTTTCTGCTGTTTACATTTGTTCTTCCTTAGATCCTTGTGAGAAGCAGAGATCAAGTGTCACGACATCTTGTCTGACATCTTCGAGATCTGTTTAACTAGAATTTCATATACCAACACCATAAAGACAGCTCTTTGAATAATTAATCTTTAGGCCAGATGCAACTTCGAACCCACGCAAAATAGTCTTGAAAGCCCAAATGTTCGAAATCGAACCATCCCCAAACAGGAGGGTATCATCCGCAAACTGAAGGATATTTACCGAAACCGCGTTACTAAATTTAAAATCAGCCAGGATATTGAGGGATGAAGCTCTTCTCACTAAGCAAGCCAATCCCTCTGAAACAATCGCAAACATGAAAGGAGATAGAGGATCTCCTTGCTTTAAGCCTTTCGTCGCCTTGAAATCTTTAGAGGGACTACCATTAATTAAAACCGAAAGATTACTATTGAACACTGAACCACGGATCCACTTCAACCAATTGTTACCAAATCCCATGTCAGAGATACAAATCGCGGTCGCTCCCACCGCTATCCCGGGCGACCGGACCGGGGCGGGCCTCCGCCGCGCGCAAACAGTGGTGCGAGGAGCGTGTTGCAGGTCGCGGGCGCAGAAGACGCGATCGCGGGTCGCGGGTAGCGGGTCGCTCCCTGGGCAGAGCGGGTTATCTGGTTTTGCTTTTTTTGCCCTCAGATGCGGGTGGCGGCGACGGAGAAGAAAGGTGAAGGAGAAAAAAGGTGGAAGAAATGTGAGAAGAAAGTGAGAAAAAAGTGGAAGAAAGAGAGAAGAAAGGTATCGGAGAAGAAAGAGAGCAAAAAGTTACTGATTAGGGTTTTGTTGAATACATACATTTTTCAATGGGCTGGGCCTATGTTTGAGATCTCAATTATTATAAAAAAAAGTTCATATTAATCCATTAGTATTAGTTTTTATTATTTGTTAATACAACTTAATAAATATAATAACATTAAACTTAATACATATAATAACATTTAATAATAAAAATAATATTAACATATATTAGAATAAATAATTAAAATTTTAATTCATTTTTATTTTATTAATTTAATTTTTATAAAATTTTGTGTTACCAATTTAATATTTTTTTTAATATTCACCCAAAATAATTTATTTGTATAGATTATTTATATATTTAATTTAAAAATAGTCAATTCTAAAAAGTCAACAAAACTTATCCCGCTATCCGCTATCCTGCTATCTCATTTTTAAGGTCGGCCGCTCCGCTCCGCAATCCGCTATTAATAACTCTGTCCCATGTTAATCAACATTGATTCCAGAAAGTTTCAATCCACACAGTCATAGGCTTGAGCAAAGTCCACTCTTTTTTCTTCTTGCAAACTCGATGGTCTCATTAGCCACAAGAACACCATCCAAAAGATGGCGACTTGGAATGAAAGCCATTTGAGTAACTATAATATTAAAATTTAAGCAAAAGTTCACAATCTTCATATTTAATGATAGTAACTATAATATTAAAATTTTAATTAGAAATTACTAAGACCTAACCTTAAAACCTTAAGTTTATGGAGATTGGAACTAATTATATTTAAAACTTAAATAAATATATTTCAAATCAAAAAGGCAAAATTGCGTACATATTTCCTTACCTTAATAGGTCACATATTTTAAATTATAGACTAGTGATGTCATAAACTGTTTTCAAAACTTATTTCATTTTCATAATTTCTTTCAAACAGTCTCACAAAATTTATCCCAAGCCAGCTAATTAAACAAAGGACAAATCAATGCAGTTCTATAATGTTTTCATTCTATTGGAAACATTGCCCAGTAATATATGAGTAATAATATGATGCTTCTTTTTAATCTACTAATACAATAAATATACATGTCTTTAATATACATTTCTTTAATGGAAAGAAATATTGACAAATTTTGTTCAATTTTTTATCTAAAATGAAAATAAAAGAAAATGTTCAATTCGACTCACAATTTACCTATATTTCATAATGTTTTGGCATAGAGGTCAATGCTACCAATTTGTAGCCTGGAAGTAGAATGAATGTCTTTGACTGCCAGAAACCTGAACCTGCAAAGTCATTTCCATGTTTATTAATAATATGTCAGGAATAATTCTTTTGAACTAATTCCATAAAGCATAAAGCAAAATGTAAAACAGATTCCATAAAGCAAAATGTAAAACAGATTCCATAAAGCATAAAGGAATAATTCTGTTGAACTAATTCCATAAAGCATAAAATGTCCAATCATATTTTACCACCTTAACGCTGTGTAAACAGATTTTTTAAGAAATATTAAAATGTGCTAAAGATGATAAACTATGATCTGATGTTTGTATAAAATCATAAAACAAAATTTTAAATAAAAATTACCTGAAGAGATTAGATGGAAAACTTGATGAGTTGATCATGTATGTTTTACGTTGGAAACGGTTTTCAAAGAATTGTGACGTTTGCTTGTCCAAAACTTGCCAACTGACCCCCTCATCATTGCTCCCTTCAAGAATCCTGAGAAAATGGCCATGAATGTACAACACATGCTTTATTAACAGATGATTATACATGAAATGAAAACTCAATTATAGTTATGGGGAGTATACAGGATATAAAGACACATTTCCCAAAATTTGTCACATTCATTAGGGGATACACAAAAACCTTAATAATCAAAATGTCCATTTCTCTTTTTGAAGATAAAGAGATAATCTCTGCTCATCATTCGCTCATTACTTATAATAATAATAATAATTTAAAAATTAACTAAAAGTGAAACATCTTATAATCAAATATCCCGAAATCCTTACCAATCCATTGGATCCCTTTCTAGGGCATCATTGGCTGACATCAATTCATATGCTATAAGCTCAAACCTCTTGTTATCCAATGTTCTATACACGATCCAACAACCTACAGTTAAATATTTAACAATATTACTTTAGTATGAGCATCAAGAGAGCAATGTCTGCCTGCACATTTAGAATAGTAATAAAATGAAATCATACTATTGGTTGGCACTACTATTTAAAATGATTATAGTTGAGTATATTGCTCGATTATTTTTTGTATCATAATTATGAATTCTTTTTCATTAATCTTAAAATTGATGTCCTGAAGGACAGAACTCAAACAGAGCATAACTCCTAGGATTGAGTAATATAACATTGAATTATCAATTCTGAGAAGCTAGCTGGACAGTCAATTAACCAAAAAACATTAGCCTAATAGTAGCTTGAACTGTAAAGTTTATGTGAGTGGTTTAAAATCTGTCAACAAACTTCCGTAAGAGTTAAGGAATGTCAATGAGACGGTTTGAGTAATGACAGAAATATCATATACTAAGAAGTTACATATACATTCAATCAAAATCTTGGAATTACGTATGTTAAGTCTTTGATAGTGTAGGATAAAAAATCAACTAGTATAGTTGTTCCCTCCTTGTAACTGAATTCAACAGATTCATTCAATACAAAATATAATTCCAGTAACAATGTTTCTCTCCTTTATCTTAATTTCTAATATGACGTGAACCAAATTTTGTAACCTCAAAGAAGTTATTTAGTCAGTAAACAATATACCTTTTGCTCCATTTGGTTCTTCCCATTTTGATATTTGAGTTCCATCAAATGCTGATGTTATCTGAAATTTTATAAACCAAGAACAAAGTTATTGATGCTATATATCATAATTAATGTTAAAACATATAAAATAAGTCAGATATAAACTCACAATCCCTAACGGCAACTCCTCAGCACTTGCAACGACTGAACCGGAATGTAATCTATTTAACCTCAGTAAGGGCAACAGAAACATATCTTTCCCATAGTTTTCACACTTTTTAAGATTGTGAATCATATCATCTAGAGCGTCTAGTACAACGGGCAATGCTAAAGAAGTTACTACAGGGTTACCAGCCAAACAAATTTCAACCCTCCCATCTGTACTCACTTTTTTTTCAAGTGAAAGTGCATCAAGTAAACTGTGAAAAGATGGCAAAAGTTTCTGAAACTTTGGGTTGTTTAGAAGTGAATCAATGGAGGCCCTTCTTGATTTAAAAGGGGAACTGCGAAGATCCAAGAGAATTCCTTTCGTAATCCCAAGTACTTCGACAGCTTCAGCCTTTGTTAGTTCTTCCTCAATAAATTGATGTAGTACAGGACGGAACGCACTATAAATCTTAGTCACATGCTCATCTACACACAATCGAACTGGGCAATCAGATGAACTTAGGTTATCAGAACCAATTTCAGATCTGGATTTGCGCCATTGCTCATTCCCACTTCTTCTTCCAGGTAATGAGAGGGACTCGTCATCTTCAGAATGCAAACCCCTCTCAAGTTGTTGGTTTTCTTCCATATCCCGTGCTTCAATTATTGAAAGTAGTTGGGATGAAAAGCCTCTTCGACATTCTTTGGTTATATCAGCAAGTAAAGATGACTGAGAAGGCTCTGTAAGCATAGTTCGTCGAGCTAGGACCTTAAATTTTGAAGAAGGTACAAAAACTCATAATTAATTATTACCAAAATCAGGAACCTTGATTCCTTATGCAGTGTAGATAGCTTGTATGTAAAGAAAACATAAGGAAAGAGAATATAAATTGCAAAACCTACCTCGTGCCACTTCCTTGTGTACCGTTTGGTGACATCATAAGTTCCATCTTTCGCAATGGCAATAACATAATTTAATTTCTTATTCCACCTAATTCCACAGATTTAAAAAGTGTGAGGAATGCAAGATGAAAACTTTGAAAAACGACAAGAACAACTACTTTCTTAAGTCAATTAAAAGGTGTAACTGAAAATGAATAATACCCTTTTTCATATAATAATGGCTTGTCATAGATGGCTTCACATGGGTCAAGATGCATCCATCTGTAAGATCATATGAGCTCAGAACAAAACACTGTCCCGCCAGAAATAGTTTTAACAGCATATTACAAAAACAAGCAACTATTGTGTTAATTGTACCTTCCCAGGCAATGAGAGAAGCACTCTGTCCAAACATGGTCTGTAAAGTCCAAGATCTAGATATACCAAACAAAATTCAGTGACAAAAAAACTTATTCCTCACAACAAACAAGCACGTGTATTTGTGAATATAAGCAAAGAGTTCAGAAGACTTTAAACTCACAATAAATGAAATTTACTAGCAAAACTGTGAGAAATATTTAATGAAAACTGGCCCAATCATCCCACAGAAAACAACAAACACCAGTGTCAAAAACACCATAAGGGGCAAAGTGATTGCAATAAGAATGCAAGCTAATTTCAATAATTTAGTTCAGTTTTACATGCATGACTACTTTTTTCTTACTGATTACAGTTCAATAAGAATATCCAGCTGGAACTATTTTTCTATGTAAATCTGAACTTAACATGTATTACATCTATGTAAGACTAAGAGGCCCAAGAGGACTAACCCGAACACAAGGCATTATTGTCATGTAATGTTTGGCGTATGACATTTGGTATTGCATTTGTAATGTTAGAAATTAGAATCATCACGAGCTATATGACATAAAATAAGTACCGCAAGGCGAAGATTTAAATCATGTCTACAATTCTATACCATACATCCTAGCTATTAATGATACAGAACATCAGCATATTATCTGCTCTATTGTAGCATAAAAAACTCAGAAAGATTAGCACTGAAAAGACTAAATTTCATCAAGTATTCTCGTTACAAACCAGGCGTGACTCGTAGCCAAAAGCTCGACAATAGAGCGTAAAGCAATTGGCCCATTCTCCACAGCGGCCTTCTCTTGTTTCCACAAGCTGCAAATTGAAATTGAAAGAGAATAATGGGAGTGTCCAAAACAAATGTGATAGGCATTGCAGTCGATTTGAAATTTGACCAAGTGTATAAAATACATCATTAGCTAGCAGTTTAACGCAAGTTGAATACCTTTTTTGGATCATTATACCGAGGGAAGCGAGTCATTTTGGAGCAAACGGTGCAGCTGTGATGTGGAAATATAAACGTGAATAACCAACCAGAAAGTTAAGGAAGTCGGGGCAAATTGTAGAAGATAAAATTAATGAACATGACAGAAACCTATGAAAATGCTTTATAAGAGAATGGCCATTCAAACAGGAAACAGGATTAATTTAGTATGTGTAAAGGGGGGATAATTCAGTTCATAACAAAACACGATTATCTGGCACGGCCTGATCTAAATATATTCAAACAGGAAAAAGCTTCTAGATCTTGAAAAACATGATACTTTCAAATATAAAGAGACTAAAAATAAATTTTAAAATAATTAGGCAGACCAGTTGACTAACCATAGCTTAACAAAGGTTCAATAATAATTCAAAATTCAAATGCATGATATCATTCGAAAAAAGATATATATATCTTAATATGATAATTACCAAACCCACATTCCTGATCTCAGTACAAGGAAATACATTAATCTCACATTAAATTAAAACAAACATTCAATGGTCATACCGGTATATTTCAACCCTGGAAGCTCCATAAAGAGTTTCAGAAGGAATTGGAGCTGTCATACCCTGGCCTACAGTTTCGTTGCCACAACTGTGACAAGCTGGTGAATTCACCCATCTATTCAATGAGGACAAAACAGAAATTTAAATGATTAGAGGCAATAAAAAAAGAGCACAAGTACAAGTGAGGTGGTATTTTTTATGGGGGGAGAGAGAAACAAAATGTAACTCAGCTAAGCCACAAATCTATGTGAATCATGATTGAGTTAAATCATAAATAAATACTCTGTCCTTATGGAGTGATTAGCCATTGATGTATTTCATTCATTTGGCATGAATAAACAATATATAACCAACTTAAACCTGAAGGATCGCTTGAACCAGAAAAGCAGTTGCAGCAGGAAAGCGTGATTCGCGTTCTATTTTTGAAGGATTGAAATTCCCCTCCTGAAGAGTAATTATCAGGATTACACAGATTATAAGAACAGTTGTAGTATAGTGCCAGAGGCTGTTGCTTATGGAACCACGTGCAGAAAGAGAGATACCCATACATAAGTGCTTGTTAAAACAAAACAAAAATAAAAAGAGAACAAATTTGGAGTGAATGAATTTTTAGAATAGTAAGAGATACAGGTAAAAAAAGTTTGTTGGTTTAGAGTTAACACTTAACATGATAGGGACATCCTTTATACATAATTTTCTTTTGAAAGATAAATTTACAGGATCTTACTTTGGCCAAAGAAACCAATGCTTTCTCCTCAAGCTCTTCCACGGGAACAGACTTCCGAGCAGCCTCCTGGCGATTTTCATCTTCATACTGCAAGATATCACAACAATCAACACATGAAATCAATCATGATGTAACTAATTTTCTTAAGGACAACAGGGAAGCCTGTTTCTTCTACTCAGTCTCACGTGAAACCATTTAGAGTTGTTCTACTATAAAAATAAACCTCACTTTCGCAAACAGTTGTGTTATTTGAACATCCAAATACAAACACTATTTATGTTTATCTCTGTCTCTCTCTTACTTTTTATCAACTACAACTTACACACATTTCAAAAATACGCATAAAAAATCAAAGAATACCGTATTTGACATCAAAATTTTGATGTCAGAGTATCATTTCTCTTTGGAAAATTCTATATGCAGCTTCGTGAACTAAATGCCATGTGTTCCTCATTCAAAAAAACATAAAACAAAAACTACCACTATTGAATAAATTTGAATTTCGATCCTCAAATTATCAAGGTCGAACAATTTAGTCCCTCAAATTTACGAATTAGCAAATTAGTTTATTAAATTGAACAATGTATGTCAATCAATTTAGCCCCTCCATCAAAATATCTCACTAGTGAATATCAATCAAAATCAATGAAAGACTTGCACATTAACTTGAATAGTCTCCAGCATCATCAAAACATGTATAGAACAATAGAACCTTTAAAATTGTAGTATTAAATTTGAAAAGATGACAAAATTGACCTACATTGTTCAATTTAAAAGACTAAGTTGTTTTTTTCGCAAATTCGAGGACTAAATTGTCCGACATTCACAAATTTAAGGAATAAAATGCTGATTTACACTCTACTACAATGATAATGATGAATGATGTAATGTAATAATAACGTGAAAATTGTGAAAATTACCATGAGGACTTGAGTAACATAAGGTCTTACTCTACTCTCAAAATGCTGAGTATCTTCACTAGCAACATACTGCTGCAACATGAGTGCTTCCTCTTCAGCCTGAACAGATTTACACAAACAAACAAAAAGTGAAGAAAATATCATAAATAATAAAATCCATGTCAAGACTCGAGAAAAACCGAAGCGAAAATCGATAATCTTAGAAAACCTGCAAAAGCCTAGCCAATTCCTCATCGGATTTCAAGAACTGATTAGAGCTTGATTCAGGTTGTTGAGAATCATCATCATCATCGATGGAAACAAGCCGTAATTTATCGGAAATGCTTGCGAGATCAGAATCAGTGGAAATTTGGGAATTAGGTTCAGCTCCATAAATCTGTGCAATGAATAAAATCAAAGTATCAAATTATTTAAAACTCGAGAATAAAAATGAAATTACGAAGACACTGCGTTGCTACAATGAAGACCTTTTGATGATCGGGTGGAACGGAAGTGAGAGAGTAAAGCTGGAATTGAAAAACCTGAAACAGTGAATGAAGGAGTGAAATTGAGAGTGCGGTGAGAGAATGGAAGAAGGTTTTGAAGAAAGAGGCGAACTTCGAAGCCATCGTCGGTGTCGTATTCGAGATCAAAGTTGGAGTCGTTGTGAAGAACTTGGAATGTGCGAGCCACCATTTTGCCCTTTCTGTTGTTAAGGCTTGAGTTTCAATTTTGTTCTTAGCAGAGTATTGAAATTTGAAAGGGGGAGAAGAAAGGTATCTGGGGGAATAGTATTCCCGAATACACTGTGGCACGACACGGGTGCAAGGAAAATAGAGCAAAGCACATTCGATGATCGACCAAAATAGGGCAGATATATTTTATTTTATTTTATTTTATTTTAATAATTTAATCATCAAAATTTTATTTTTTTAAAATAAATATTAAAATACCGCATATTTGAATCTTTACTTTACAATATATTGATTTTAATAAGACTTTTGCCTCATTCATATAAATGATTTTTAATTTTTCCCCTTATAAAAAAGAATTTGTGAAACCGATTTTATTACTTGAAAATTCTATTGTTTTAGATTTTGTGGAAAAATAATCAACATGTTTTTTTTTTTAACTGAAACTTTAAAAAGTGAAAATATAAAAAATATTGCAATCAATGGGAGTTAAATTCAAGACCTCTCTTCTATAGTGCAAGCCTTTTACATTAAGACATACGAGGATTATTACATGTTATCATTTTGTTCTAAGAATTGCCAGAAAATATCTAATGGTTACGAGATTTATTGTAAATCATTATGCCCATCTGAGAATTATCGAATGTTGTCACTTTGTTCTGAGGGCATTTAATCGTTACAAGTATTACCGTAACTCATTTTCCTATCTAAGAATTTTTATATGAGGTCATCATTTTGTTGTGAGGATTTCTAGAACATATCATGGTTATGAGGGTTATCGTAACTCATTATCTCTATATGAGGATTACCAGATGTTGTCACTTTGTTTTGAGGATTGCCAGAATGCATTTCATTGTTATGAGAATTACCGTAAATCATTTTCTCATCTGAAGATTTCTAGATGTGGTTATCATTCTGTTATGAGGATTGTCAGAACGCATCTCATGGTTACGAGAATTATCGTAACTCATTTTTTTATCTCAGGATTACTAGATGTCAGCACTTTGTTATGAGGATTTCCATAACGTATTGAATGGTTACGAGGATTATCGTTTCTTATTGTTCCATCTGAGGATTACTAGATGTCAACGTTTTATTCTGATGATTGCCAGAACGTATCTTGTGGTTACGAAGATTACCGTAACTCAATTTTTCATCTGAAGGTTACCAGATGTCATCTCTTTGTTTTAAGGATTTTCAGGACTCACAATTTTGTTACGAGGATTACTGTAACTTACTTTTTCATTTGAGGATTGCCAAATGTCATCTATTGGCTCTGAGGATTGCCAAAACGTATCTCATGGTTACTAGGATGTAACTCCTTTCCATCTAAGGATTACCATATGTCGTCATCACTTTGAGTCCGAGGATTATCAGATACCTGTTGGTTTGTTTTGAGGATTTCCAGAACTCACCATTTTGTTACGAGGATAATCATAACTACTCCTTTGGTCTGAGGATTGCCAAATACTTGTTGGCCTGTTCTGAGGATTTCCTGAATTTACCATTTTGTCACTAAATTTTTCGTTCGCCACTTGGTTAGTCCTGGGAAAATCCGAAACTCACCGTCTCTTTTATTAAAAGCATCCCCAAAGAATATAATCCCCAGTAAGTCCACCCTACATTTCCATTCACCAATAAAGGCATTTAGAGTCTGTTTGGTAACACCAGAAAAAGAGCTTTCAGCTTGTAGCTTTTAGCTTTTCAGCTCATTTTTATTAAAAAGTTCTGTTTGGTAACTGCATTTAGCTTTTAGCTTTTAGCTTTTTAACTAGCTTTTAGCTTTTTTTTCAAAAGCTATTTAAAGTAGCTTTTGAGCTTGTAGCTTTTAGCTTATGACTTTTTATTCCAATTATACCCTTATTTATATATATATATATATATTCTATTAAAAAATTAATTTTAAAAGATTGAATTTAGAGAGATTTTGAAAAATGTTATAGAAAATTTTTACTAATTTTTTTATTTTATTAAACATTATTTTTATTTAATAAATATAAATTATATAATTAATTTAGAAATAATGTTGATAATTCTCAAGTTAGTGAAACATTGGAGGAAAATCAATGAAATTTAAAATATTAGACAATAAATTTGTTTTTGTTATTATTTTAGATTAATATAAATAAATTCAAAATTACATTGTTATTATTTCACATATTTTATTAAATTTCATTATAAAATTAGAAAGAAAAAAAAACTATATTTTACGAAAGAATGAGTTAACCAGATTGAGAATCGTAGTTATTAGGATTAATTTTACTTTTATGTCTTCATAAATGGCTTTATAAAATATTGTACTTATGTATGATTTGCTGGTTCTTTTATTCATACAAAATAGCAAAGCTCATAAAATTTATATACAAATTTATATATTTTGATGATATATTTAATTTTTCATATATATTAACATTGTTTTGTATTTTGTTATTAATACATTTATTTTTATAATAAAAATTAATTTAATAATATGATATAACAAGATAATAAAATCACCAATTTCTTAATTAAAATGTCCTTTTATGTCATTTTGTAATTATCAGCTAGTGTAACAGCTAATTTACCAAACACTCAAATTAACTTATCAGCTATCAGCCATCAGCTATAAGCTATCAGCTATCAGCTACCAGCTACCAGGTACCAGCTAGTTTTACCAAACAGAGCCTTAACCCTGCCTTTTTTCATTACATTGCATTTCATTTCATCGTTTTTTACATTCAAAGGACAAAATTTGTGCCCTTTGTATTTAATTATCTTTCACCACGATTATATGATGGCTATCATCATTCATACTCTCTGATTAAAAGTAATTAAATATGTGCAGCTGTCATACCCTAATTTTGTCCCATGTTTGTGATCTACTTTAAGTCAAGTATTACATCGTTTGAAATTTTCAAAAAATAATATTCTAAGTGCATTGCATACATCATATGTCATGCATCATTCAAAATTCGTTCATTACAAGTTAATTCTATCAAAGTCAACCAAAAGTCATTCTTTGATCATTTGCATAATTATATGGTTGTGTCATTCCAAATAAATTCATATCATCCATCATATGCATTTTATATTATTCAAAGTCAAAATGTCAACAAAAATAATGTTAAAGTTGACTAAAATATCTTTTTTATTTTTTGCATCATATGTAAAAAAAATTAAAAAAATGATAAATTCCATGGGAATAAAATCCAACCCAAATTCTCATTACATCATCATTTTAATTCATTTCATTTCTCATTTGATCTTCCACCATTCATTTCAAAAGTCAAAGAAAAAATCAAGATTTTTGGTATAAAAGATAAAAAATGATCGCACTTATTTTGCCTCATCACACTTTTCATTCACACCTCATTTGATCACATTTAATTACACTACATATCAGAATTTGAGATCACTCAAATTCACATTCAAATGCATTCAAGTCCATCCAAATTTACTCACATTTTTTTCATAATTGTGTTTACACGGAAATTTGGTAAACAACCGCTAGTATCTTATTAAAGGTTACATGTAGGATCAACTAAAGAATCCTAGGACATAGTGCTAAAGATTTCACTTTATAGTTTTGGTAGCAATGAGAAAATTTTTGACTTGGTTGAACTAATTGTAAAAAAGGGTGTGATAATGTACTTTTGACAATATTTAAATGGGAAGAATCTCGTAAAACAAAGATAAAGTAGCAATGCAGTTAAAGTAAAGATGAAGTGATTGGGCAAAAATTATAAATTGAAATGAAAACTTTGCATTGAAATGAAAATGTTGTTTCAAGATTTATTCATTCGCTTAGTGAAACTCTTTTCTCTAATGTTGGTACTTTGAGTATATGTGAGATTTTGTAGTGAAATCAAATGAACACCCCGAATCCTAAAAATAGAACCCCTATTTATACAAGTATGAAATAATTGCTTCCTAACGTTCGCTACTTCAGCTTTCGCCACATAGATTCCTGCATGCACTTCGTTTCTACATTTCATCCACGTGTCTTTCAGGATAAAGCTACGAAGTAGTTATTTATTTTGAACAAAACATCTCCCCGCGCCCAAATTACTATCAATTTGATGCGCCAGATGCTGTCGAAAACATTGACGTCGAAACGTCTTTCAAAAAACATTATTTTCATGAAAAATACTAAGTCCCATTTTCCTCCGCTTGAGACTTCAAACATATACACGTCATCATCGGCCTAGTTACCCTTGACTTTGACTTGTGCTGAGATTTTTTCCCTTGTCGAAAATCCCAGCTAACAAATTGCCCCCCCCCCCTAAAAAGGCCTCTTTCCACGAAAAGGATATAGGGGTGTTTTTTATCTTCTCAAACGCTATTCAGCTAATGGGCTGTTAGATGTCAAACATGTTATATATTTGTATTTAATACTTGGTATTTTTCAACATTTTCTATGTTTTAATTGTGGATTTTAGTAGTGAATTGTTATTGTTTTTCAAACATTGTATATTTACCTTTGGTGCTTGTAATATGTGTACTAATGTGCAGGAAAAGGAACTAATTGATCAAAGAAAGAAGACACAAAGACTTGATGCAAGCTGCCAAAGAACAGAGGAAAACATCAGCAAGTTCGCTTTGCGAACTTGCCAGCGAACGTTCGCTTTGCGAACACTGGCGAAGTCTCCAGCGAATGGTCCCAGAATTGGACAGTAGGAAAAGGGACTAAAGTTCGCTTTGCGAACTCCCAGTGAATGTTCGCTGCTTCACTCGCTTTGTGAAGGTCTTGGCGAAGAACCCTTGGCTAAGGCATTAAGAAAAGGAGTCTAAATTCGCTTTGCGAATGTTTTGGCGAGTAGTTCGCTTTGTGAATGAGAAGCTTGGGAGAGATTCAAGTCCATGCTCAGAAAGTGTAAAGGGCACGGTTTTGATGAGCCAACACAAGTTCATATTTTTAGAAATGGTCTTCAATTGGTTCATAAAACATTGTTGGATGCCACCGCGGGTGAATCTTTAATGGCTAAAAACGTCGAGGAGGCTATTTCTATCATTGACATGATGGCTCTAAATGACCATCAAGGGAACCATAACCGTGGCCCTTCTCAAAAGAAAGCGGGAGTGCTAGAGTTGGGGATAAATGATGCAATACTTGCTCAAAACAAATTGCTATCTCAACAGGTTGAGTTGCTAACGCAATAAATGTCAAAGTTACCTCAACAGATTAAAGAGATGCATGAGTTGCCGAACAAAAATGTGCATGTAGCGGTTTGTGAGTTATGTATAGGTGCTCATCCAACCGGCTATTGTCCTCCTTGTCCTCCAGTTGAAGAAGAAGTGAATTACATGAATAATCCAAATCAACAAGAAGGTTATAAAAGGCAACAACAACCTTATTAACAAGGGTATCAAAATCAACAACCAAGAGGAAATTATCAAAATCAACAAGGATATCAACAAACTCGACAAAATCCTTATTAACCTCAAGGTGGGAGTTGCAAGCTTGAAGAAACTCTTAACCAATTTATTCAAATGTCCATGGCAAATCAAAAGACAAATGAATCATCCATCAAAAATCTCGAGAATCAAGTTGGGAAACTTGCAAAACAAGTGCCGAGCAACAAACAGGACCTTCTTTTTCCGCCAATACTCAAAACAACCCAAAGGAGCATTGTAAAGCTATTGTTACTAGAAGTGGGAGAGAGTTTGGAGAAGGAGAAAAAATGAGAAAAATGATGATGTAATAATTGAGAAGGTTGTGGAGGAAGAGAAAGTTGATGATGTTGTAGTTGAAAATAATGATAAGGAAGAAGTTGAAAAAGATAACCTTGAAAAAGAAAAGATAGAAGAAAAGAAAAGAAGAGTGAAAAAGGGGAAGGAGATAATGAATCCAATTCCGATCCAAAACTTACCTTACCCTCATGTGCCCACAAAGAAAGACAATGAAAGGAATTACGCTCGTTTCATGGACATATTCAAACAATTGCAAATCAACATTCCGTTTGCCGAAGCGCTTGAACAAATGCCGAAATATGCTAAGTTCATGAAAGATATTCTTACAAAGAAGCGAAGATATTCGGAGCCGGAAACAATTATCCTTGACGCAAGTTGTAGTGCTATAATCCAAAAAACTCTACCAAAGAAAGAAGTTGATCTGGGGCGTGTTACTTTGCCGGTAACAATTGGTGATGTCTATGTTGGCAAAGGCTTAATAGATTTGGGCTTAAGCATTAATCTAATTCCATTGTCTATTGTGAAGAGGCTTGGGAACATTGAAATGAAAGCAATTTAGATGACGTTACAATTGGCCGACAAATCCACAGCTCATCCTCATGGAATGGCTCAAGATGTCTTAGTTAAAGTTGATAAGTTTTTTCTTTCCGGTTGACTTTGTTGTTATTAATATGGAGGAAGACGAGGATGCTCCATTAATTCTTGGACGCCTTTTTATGAAGACCTCCCGAATGATGATTGATGTTGATGACGGTCTTCTGAAAGTAAGAGTTCAAAATGAAGAAGTGAGTTTTAATCTCTTTGAAGCAATGAAGCATTCTCAAGATAAACATGATAGTTTCCGTATTGATGCAACGGAAGAAGCCATAGTAGAAGTTTCAAAGCAAGTTCATATAGTATCTCCTTTGGAAAGAGCTCTTGATGATTCATTTGAAGTATTTTCCGATGAAGAAGAAAGGGCACTTAAAGAATGTTTGAAGGAACTTGAATCTCTAAAAGAGTTACAACCATGGGAAAGTGAAACGGAAGAGTTGAAGAAGGAAGTGAATGATGATAAGTCTCAATTTAAATTAAAGGTGTTGCCTTCTAATTTAAAATATGTGTTCCTTGATGACGGTTGTAACAAACCGGTTATCATTAACAACGTTTTATCCGGAAAAGAGGAAGACCATTTGATTCAAGTTTTGAAGAAGAATCAAGAAGTTATAGGTTGGGTTCTTTTCCATTTAAAGGGAATTAGTCTGGCATATTGCATGCACAAAATCTTGATGGAAGTGGACTTCTAAGCGGTAGCCCAACCACAACACCGTTTGAATCCAAATATAAAGGAAGTGGTGAGAAAAGAGGTTGTTAAGTTATTGGATTCCGGTATGATTTACCCGATATCCAATAGTCTGTGGGTGAGTCCTGTTTAAGTTATACCCAAGAAGGGAGGAATGACAGTTATAAGAAATGAGAAAAATGAATTAATCCCCGACAATAACTGTGACAGGTTGGAGAATGTGTATAGATTATAGGAGGTTAAACACCACTACTAAAAAAGACCATTTTCAACTCCCGTTTATGGATCAAATGCTTGAGAGATTGCCGGGACAAGAATTCTATTTCTTCTTAGATAGCTATTCCGGTTATAACCAAATTTCGGTTGACCTGGAAGACCATCAGAAGACGGAATTCACATGTCCCTTTGGAATTTTTGCTTACCGAAGATGCCATTTGGCTTGTGCAACGTACCAACAACATTTCAACGATGTGTGCAAGCAATTTTTCTCCGGCCTTATTGAAAAAATTATGGAGGTATTCATGGACGACTTTCTCCGTTTTCGGAGCGTCTATTTTTATCTTTGTTTGAGAAATTTGGAGGTCGTTCTTGAACGGTGTGTTGAAACAAACTTGGTATTGAACTGGGAGAAGTGCAACTTCATGGTAACAGAGGGGATTGTGCTTGGCCACAAAGTCTCCTCTAAAGGCCTTGAGGTGGATCAAGCGAAAATTGAAGTGATCGAGAAGTTACCTCCTCCAACCAATGTCAAAGGCATCCGGAGTTTTCTTGGCTATGCTGGCTTTTATAGGCGGTTTATCAAAGACTTCTGCAAAGTTTTCAAGGCCATTGAGTAATCTACTCAACAAAGATAAGTCCTTCTCATTTGATGATGAATGTTTAAATGCCTTTAAACTTTTAAAAGAGAAACTCATTACCACACCCATTATCGTTGCTCCAAATTGGACTTTAAATTTTGAATTGATGTGTGATACTAGCGATTATGTCGTTGGTGCGGTGCTTGGGCAAAAAAAGGTCAAAATTTTTCATGCTATACATTACGCGAGTAAAGTTCTTAATGAGGCACAAGTTAACTATGCCACTACAGAAAAAGAATTACTCGCTATTGTATACGCTCTTGAGAAAATTTGGTCTTATCTGATTGGTTCAAAGGTGGTAGTCTATACTGACCACTCAGCCATTAAATATCTCCTTACCAAGCCAGATTCGAAGCAATGGCTCATCCGGTGGATCCTCTTGTTACAAGAGTTTGATTTGGAAATCCGTGACAAAAAAGGGTCAGAAAACTTGGTAGCAGAACATTTATCTAGGTTGGTCAATGTAGAGGTAACTCGCCGTGAGAATGAGGTCCGTGAAGAGTTTCCAGATGAAAACCTTTTTCGAGTACAAGTTAGACCGTGGTTTGCAGATTTTGCTAACCACAAATCAACCGGTTTTATACCGGAGGACCTAACTTGGAATCAAAGACGGAAATTCCTCTCGGATGCTAATTTCTATGTTTGGGATGAGCCATACTTATTTAAGTTAGGAGGTGACAATTTGTTAAGGAGGTGTGTCACTCTTGATGAAGCCAAAAGTATCCTTTGGCATTGTCACAACTCGCCTTTTGGAGGGCATTACAATGGTTTAAGAACGGCAACTAAAGTCCTCCAATCGGGCTTTTATTGGCCAACATTGTTTAAAGATACCAACCTCCATGCAAAAAGTTGTGACACATGCCAAAGTAGTGGCGGGATTGGAAAAAGAAATGAAATACCCTTGCAAACAATTTTGGAAGTCATGGTGTTAGATTGTTGGGGTATTGATTTTGTCGGACCATTCCCACAATCTTTTTCAAACGAGTATTTCTTAGTTGCGGATGACTATGTTTCCAAGTGGGTGGAAGCAATTGCGTCACCAAGGGCCGATGGCAAGACGGTGATAAATTTTTTAAAGAAAAACATATTCTCCTGTTTTGGCACCCCTCGTGTGTTAATCAGTGACAGAGGTTCGTATTTTTACAATGCACCGCTCGAAAAGGTCTTAGAGCATTACGGTGTAAAGCACAAAGTTGCAACTCCATACCACCCCACAGATCAATGGTCAAGCAGAAGTGTCTAATAGAGAGGTCAAAAGAATTTTAGAGAAAAACCGTGTCGAGCTCGCGGAAAGATTGGTCATAAAAAATTAGATGAGGCTTTGTGGGCGTATCGCACCGCTTACAAAGCTCCAATCGGTCTAACTCATTTTCAAATGGTTTATGGCAAGTCATGCCATTTACCCGTTGAATTAGAGCATAAGGCTCTTTGGGCTTTGAAAATGTTGAATTTTGATCCGAGTTTGGCCGGTGAAAAAAGGAAAGTTCAGTTGCATGAATTGGAAGAAATGTGCAATAACGCGTACCACTCAAGTAAGATCTATAAGGAAAAAGTGAAAGGATATCATGATAAAAAAGTTTCGCAGAAGGAATTCCGGGTTGGCCAGATGGTGCTTTTATTCAATTCCCGTCTAAAATTGTTTTCGGGAAAATTAAAGTCCAAATTGTCTGGACCATTTTTTGTCAAGGATGTCAAGCACTATGGTGCAATAGTCATTGAGGACTTGAAAAAGAAAGAAAGTTGGATAGTAAATGGCCAACGGTTGAAATTATATCTTGAAGGAGAATTTGACCGAGAGAATTGCAGTGTGTTTCTTGATGATCTTTGAATCATCTTGGACCGTCGAGCTTAGCCGACGTTAAACATACGCTTGTTGGGAGGCACCCAACATTGTAAGTATTTATGTTTTCATTTGCTATTTTTTTATGATTTCAGTTATTTAGAATTGGTTTAGGAAGTGCGAGTGGATGTAGAAAAAAATTTCAAAAACCTGTCATGTTTGCTGGCACGTTCGCTTTGCGAACCTGGGGCGAGCATTCGCTGGCTTGTTCGCTTTGCGAACTCAGCGAGACAGGCAAACATTTTTGTGTTACCACCTCATTAAAAAGGGAGTTATTTTTGGTGTGGGCCAGACATTTAGGCCCATGACCCACCCTTTTTTCTGAACTTTTGAGAGGCATTCCTAGTCCCTTTGTCACTCTCATTTTGCCTCTTTCACATTCACAAACACTCTCACAAGAAAAAATTCTCGCGTGCCATGTTCATCTCATTTTATTTCACCAAGTTTTTCCCCAACTCACTAACAAGTTCAGGTTTGAATCTCTTTTTCTCTCTGTTAATTCCTGATTAGACAATGTGTTTAGGGTTGTGGATTGATCATTAGAGACATTGTTGATTATAGGTTTTCACCTCTGTTTTAAGGTTTCTTCGCTGTTGCATGTTAGATTATATACAAACTTTAGAATAGAGGTGGTAATGTGAAAGGAACTCTGATGTTGGAAGTGTTGGATGCTGTTAATTTTTTAAAAAATCATAGGTTCGTTGTCCAGTTCGCTTTGCGAATCTGAGGCGAATGTTCGCCAGCCTTAGCTTTGCGAACTTTGCCGCGAATACATCAGAATTCTGGAAAAAAAATTTTATGTTTCAGTTTGTGATTTTGTTTTCGGCTCCCATTTCTAATGAACTATTTCGCTGCTGGTTATTGTTTTATCTATTGATTTGTGCAGATGGGTCCTAAAATCAATCTGCAAAGAAGAGAAAGGCCAACACTTCGCGACAAGTACCGATTCAGTTTGATAGTGATCGCTTTAGAGGAACCAAGCAGGCAGCAAGGTACCTAACCTTGGAGAAGAGAACCATTTTACCTGAAAAGAGATTTAACCTAAGTGAACATGGGAGTTACCGGTCGGTGGCTGCACTCCTAGAAGAGAAAAATTGGGGGCGATTGATAACTCCTATGGATAGTTACAATGTTGAGATCGCCCGCAAGTTTTATGCTAATGCCCTTCCTAATGATGGAGGACTAATTTGGGTGGACCACTTTCGTTGGGGAAAAAGTGGTGTGATTTGATCGTGGAACAATTAATACCGTTCTTGGAAATCCTTTACCTTTGAGAGCAAGCCAGATAGATGACTTCCATAGAGACTTGTACCTACACAGAGACATTCCGAAAATGACTAGAGATCTTTTACGAGACAGAAAAACTGTAGAGCTCAACCCATCTGGGGTTTCCATTAGATACCGTTGTGAAGACATGCAACCTTTGGAACAACTTATTTTGCTTTTGGTTATAACCAACATTAAGCCAAAGTCACATACATCGACCATCCCTATTCCCCTTGCCCATCTTGTCCACAACATTTTGACCAATGTACAGATTGATGTAGCTCGGATTATCGCGGATGAGATAAGGGTTATTGTTGAGAGTGGTCTTGGTTCTGCTTCTCGGATGAACGCTCCTCTTGCTTTTCCTTGTCTCATTATGACTGTGTGTGCGAGTGTTGGGGTTAATCTCCCCACGCGCCGTCAGGTGACTATCCCATCTGCTATCGATGACCGTTATGTGGATAAGTTCTGTAAGCCTAAGGGGGCGAGGGGTGAGACTTCTGGTGCTGGTGCTGATGTCGGCACAAGGGCTGGCGATGGGTATAGTTCTGGGTCGCAAGGTTTCTATCCTTATCAGTAGGAGATTTTCCAGTGTAACTGGTATTAGATGGCGACTTCTCAGCGCGCCATGATGTATTTACATGACTCTATGCAGGTACTTCAGCTGCAGATCCGTGAACCCGTCGTGGATCACTCGATGATGACAAGGGAGCAATTCCTACTCATGCTGGTTGGCCTGAGGCCAGGCCAGATTTTAGAGGGGGGGGCAGATGCGGCTGATCCTGATGATACTGATGCGGAGGAGGATGATGGCGATGGTGATGGTGTTGAGGTTTCTGGTTCTATATCTGGGTTCAGAGGAGGAAGAGATAGAGGTGTACGGATCCGAGTCCGAGGAGGACTGATTTTGCTGTTGTGATTTTGTACTTCCTTTGTGCGTTAAAGTGAAGTTTTCTTATGTTTTCTGTTATTATGCTTTTTGTATCAGTTTTTAGTGATGTACTGTATCCAATAAGTGGATTTGTTTTTTATTTTTGTGAGATATTTTGATGTACTTGTACCCGTATGAGGTACTTATGACTTTGTAGGTGTTTTCACACCATTACATTATTATGATATTATTAGTAATATTTTGTTTTTCAGTAAATTATTCTGTTTTCAATTTTACTAATATTTCGTTTTCATTGTTGTTATTAAGAGTTGAATTCTTCAGTTTACGAATGTTCAACTCTTAAATTGTTGGTATGCTTTTTATCGTTTTATGTTGGTATGCTTGTGGAAGTGGAAGTTTAATATTTCCAATTTTTGAATGTGATTTTGTGGAAGAAAACTTATATGTTGGTGTTATTGTGCATCAAAGAAGATTTTTCCAAGTTGGATGGCTATGATAGTAATTTTAAGCACGATTTTGTTGGCAAGGTACATAGTTACCTAGTTCTTGAATTTAGAATGTGTTAGAACTTTTTGTCTTTGTACAAATGAAATTGTGTTTCTTGTTACAACTTTATTGATTGCTTGTGTCATTTAGGTCCAAAAACTACAAAAGTGAGAAACCTCCATGTTATACTATATGCTTTGGATTGATGATGAATTTTGCTTTATACTTTTAATTCATGCTTTATCTTGTGATTTGTGTGATATTGTGGAAACTTTAGAAATGATCAAGGCACTTGTTGATATTGAGCACAATCATTTCCAAATAGTGCTTTACCCGTGAGTTGCGAGTATTTGTTTGCCCCTTGAGCCTAAATAGTTTAGATCTCGCTTAGTGATGAACTTTGTGTTGTACATAATTTGAAAATCAAGTTCATCATTGAATTTTTGAGAGTTTCTAACAATTTTTTCTTCTTGAACCTTGGAACTTTGTTTTATTGATTTCCTTGCCTTAAGAAGCAAGAAGCATTCACTTAAGGTTTAGTTGAAAATAAGTTGGGGAGAAAGAAAAAGAAGATTGGTAAATTGCTCAAACTTTTGAAAAATTTCAAGCAAGCATGAAAAGAAAAAGAGAATGTGAATTTAAATGTAAAAAAAATAGAAAAGGATGCTTGTTTGAATGAGAAAAATAGAAACCAATAATTGTGCATGAGGAAGTTTGAGAGGGTTTGTGATAAAGGTGTAAAATTGGTGAATGAAGTTGAGATGTGTGTGAATACCTTGTATAGTGAATGTTCCTTTGCATTGGAAACTTCGATCCAACGACCTTTAGAAATATCCCTTTGTTGTTAACCCGACCAAGCTACAACCTTAAAAGCCCTTAGTGATCTCTTGCTTCCATGATTTCTTATGTGATCGAGTAGATATTGTATGAATTGCTTTGTATTTGCATCATTTGTCATTTGAGCGAAATTGCCCCGCGGTTGCAAACGCGTTAATTTCCTTCAATCCTTTTTCGAAGAGGAGTGTTAGAGTGACATGACCATGATTTTTTAGTTGTCTCTTGAAACATTGTCTGAGATTTGTTTAAGAATCAAGTTCTTTTGCATTGTCGATTCTAGGATTGTGTAATTGTTGCTTTGTTACAATTGTTGTTTATTTGAGCCGTTTATCTTTTCTTGGTTGAATCAAATGCTCGAGCAAATCCTTTTGCTTTCAATGAGAGGCATACTTTGCTTGAGAACAAACAAAGAGTTAGTTGGGGAGAGTTTGTTAGATGTCAAACATGCTATATATTTGTATTTAATACTTGGTATTTTTCAACATTTTCTATGTTTAATTGTGGATTTTAGTAGTGAATTGTTATTGTTCTTCAAACATTGTATATTTATCTTTGGTGCTTGTAATATGTGTGCTAATGTGTAGGAAAAGGCATTAATTGATCAAAGAAAGAAGATACAAAGACTTGATGCAAGCTGCTAAAGAACAGAGGAAAACATCAGCAAGTTCGCTTTGCGAACTTGCCAGCGAACGTTCGCTTTGCGAACACTGGCAAAGTCTCCAGTGAATGGTCCCAGAATTGGACAGTAGGAAAAGGGACTAAAGTTCGCTTTGCGAACTCCCAGCGAATGTTCGCTGCTTCACTCGCTTTGTGAAGGTTCTGGCGAAGAACCCTTGGCTAAGGCAGTAAGAAAAGGAGTCTAAATTCGCTTTGCGAATGTTTTGGCGAGTAGTTCGCTTTGTGAATGAGAAGTTTGCATTGCAAACTTATGCAGACAACCAAGGGCGATTTAGATATCAGAAGGCACTTCAGGTGCCATTTTCTTCATTCTCTAGGCGAACAGATCATTCGCAGTGCGAATGCATCAGATTCCAAGTGTACTATAAATAGATTTTTTGCATTTTCTTGGGATCATAACTTCACCTTTTCACACCAAAACATATTTTTCTGAGTTTTCTTCATCTAAGAGAGATTTTTCACAAAGAGAAGTTGGATTTGCATCCGATCTCGATTCTTCGACGAAGATGTTTTTTCATCTCCTCACGAAACTTGTGAAGCAAGCTACCATGAATATATGTAGCTAAACACATCTTGTGTCAAGATTAGTGGTAGGTAATCCATCATTTTGTATGTATTGATCTTGATTATAAGTTTGTGAACTTTGTTGATGATAAATATAGAAGAAAAACTTTGTTTACATGGTTTATATTTTGTTTTAGTTCATGATCGAGAGATATGTATTAAAACTTGACCTAAGTTTCAATCCATCAATAATCATAAGGCTAGAGATAGTTTTGAAAGTTGATGTTCATAAATATTGAACTTGAAAGTTATCATATTGGTAGTTTGAGTGAGAGATCATCAAAGGATCAATATGATAAATCTCACAACAAGTGTTCGAGAGAAACTTGTTGAGAGGATATGTGGTTATATTTATTGTTAACGAGTTCACACGCTTTATCGAGTAAATACGTATAAAACGGATTATCGGACACTAATCTTGGCATGTTTTTACCAAATCCTAAAACCAATCTTTTTACCAATGATTTCTAAATTTTATGCAAACGATACGAAAAACCAAACTCTTTGTTACTATAAAGTTTGAAATGCTTTTGACTATCGAACGACGGCAATATACGTTCAATCCCTGTGGATACGATAAAACACCCCCGAAATACTTTTCAACATGGGTTGACGTCATGACCATCATCATGGCTCCGTCTTTCTAGGGTGGTGTAGCTAGGTGTATCATATCGTTTCGGTTTTTTCCTCTAAGAAGATGATATGTGTCAACAAAATTTGCTCCATTTGTCAAGCATAGGCTGGAGAGTTTTTTCTCCTGCATTATAAATACTCTTTCATTCGTTTTTATTCTCTTTTCCATCCACTATCATCATAATTTCCCCTCTAAAATTTCTTCTTCAAACTACCAGAGAAACTTTTAAGCTCAAAGCAATGGCCTCAAAAGTGAAGAACCCCAAAACCAATAAGGAGTCTCTCCTATTAGCAAACATACTCCCATGTGCCAATGTCGTTGGAAATCAAAAGTACGTTCCAGAACCACCCAACTATGAAGAGAAACTCTACATATACAAATATCAGGTAATCATCCCTACCTCTATTTTAGGAAAAACCCATACACTCATGGGTCTAATACATGATCCCTTAGTAGATCTTACTAAGCTAATAGACTTTTTTTTCCCATCTTACCATAGGACTAAACCCCTAGTTAGCATTAAGGAACATTTAAACTTAGAATACATGACTACCACCTTGCGTGTCTTTCGTTCGACTCTTCATACTAAGAAGCATGAGGATTACATCCTCTGGCTGAACAAGTTTGAGGCAAAAATGAGTGAAACATGGAAGGCGAGAGGTATTTTTGACCTGATTCAGCTGTCCAGAGCTGGCCCTGCTTATTGCCAAAACATGTTGGCCACGTCCCTGTATTTATCGGAAAGCACCACTAACATGTTCCAACTTCCTTGTTGAATCTTAACACCCAATAATGGCTTTTTTTTGCCCAAATAACTCATGGGCCTGAATGGTTTACTTGCAAGTTTCCAGCCACCGGCGAAAAGGAAGCTGATTCAAAGAGAATATGTGAAGCTTTCCGGACTTCTAAGCTTCTCTAAACCAGAATTAGAACCTCCAAGGATAATGTGAAGATTCTTTGTTACCAACCCGATTATGTGTCGCATCAATTTGGGATTAGCCAGACTGTGCCCAAACCTTTTTTTAATCGAAAAAGTGAAATATGCCTTTGCACTGTTGACTTCTATAAAGACGAATACCTTTGATGGCTAGCTTGGCATGTTGTTGATCGTCTAGTGCTCACTCCATTTGCTTTCAAACCATCATTATATTGTACTCCAGAATTTGACACTTGGTGGAAGGCCTACCATGTCAAAGAATTTCTGAATGCTGCATCATTATCTCAACATCTAGCTGATGTTTTCTCTTCTCTGCAGCAAAAGTTCAACAAAGGTAGAGCCAAACACGTCAAAGAGATATAGGCTTTCCATAAATACTTTGAAACTGTGTATGACCCTAATGACCTTAGTCGGACGATTCGTGAAGCAGCTGTTACTCTAAAAGAAAAAATGTTGGCGAAACTCCCAAACTTGCACATTCCTGACTATGTGAAGGATAAATATACTTTTGCCTTAAATTTTTATCCTCCTAAATTCTCCCATTTGCCCATCAGCAAAATGGCTCTGGCTTTTGCCTCATCGTTTCCCACAGTGATTCATTTGTGAGAAGTTTTTTAAGTTGCACAAAATTGAATGTCCAAAAGCTTCCCAGCGAGTGACTCCGAATAAGCATGACATATACAGTTTCAAAAGGCCACTTTCATGTTGACATAAACCATGTCAGGGTCAAAACTCCCATACATGAGGGTGAGGAAAGCAAAAAGATCTCTCCATAACCTTCTAAACCCCAAAAATCTTTTCTCTGTATTCACATTTGATTTTGTCTGTTTACAACTTTCGAAGACATAAATAGAACTAGAGATGCTGCCATTGCTAAAGTAGCGCTTAGGCAACTCAAAAACTGAAGCCATTTCATCAAAGCCTACACAAGTAAGTTCCAAAATCTGAAACTAACTTTAGATTTCTCAACATATTAAACTTACAGAATTTTACCACTTCAATTCCTCATTTTTTTTATGCAGACTAATGATGCAACCGTCGAGGGCGAAACTACTGAAACTATTCCTGAACCTATTCAGGTCAAGGACTCATCTCTTGAACCTCCTCAATAGAAGAAGAAGAAACTAAGAAATATTGGTGCTAGTACTAGGAAAATTGAACATAGCCCTAAAGTGTTTCCTACTCCTAAAACAAAAAGGAGAAGAAAGTTACCTCAAGGAAAGGTGAAAAAGCGACCATACACAACGAGAAAAGTTGATCTCCACTGAAAACGCCAATTCAAGCCCAGATGTAGACGCTTTAAAAGCGAGTTTACTCTTCTTTATCCTTTTTAGGTCATTTTTCTAAGTACTGACACCTGAATCTTGCAGGACAAGCCATCGACCAAACCTGTGTCGACCTTCACACACCCAACGCCCCAAGCTACCAATCAACCTACTCCTACTGTAGACATTGCTGAAGAGGTTAATAAGCACAAAGAAGTCGATGATAATATATCCCATAACTCGATTGACAAAGCTCAACCATCTTAATTAACCTCCTAAACCTCTGAGGAAAAAAATGGGCACGCAATGGATATGGACGAAACTTCTCTTGGGGAAAACTTCAAGCAACGAAAGCCCAAGAAAAACCCCTATTCCTGACAACCCTAAGCCAACTCAGGATGCTCACCACCAACCAGAAACCATTATAACTCTAACCAATGATAGATAAATAACCAAATGTGGAAACCACACCAAATGTAAAAAAAAAAGCTCAAAAAATTTCAACTACAAAACCAACCTCTTCGCCCAATAACATTATATCTCAAGAAGAACTGACAGCATTTAAGAAAATCCCTAGGCTTACATGAGAATGGTGCAGAGCAACAAAGGCAGTTCCACTGACAAGTGTTCAAATTCCTCAATTGTCTCCGAAGGAAACACTGGGCCTGAAACTATTGACGTGTTTCTAAAACAACTAAAATCCCAACTTGGAGGAGTCGATCTTTTCGAAGAACTTGAAAAAGACTTTATTTACAAATATGGTATCAAGTCACTGCTGAAGAAACTCGACATTCCTGATGCCCCCAACAAAATTGTTGATTTCATAGTAGCCTTTGGACCCCTCTTCGACCACATCTTTGTTGATTTCCAAAGAAAACATGATGCTTAAACAAATATGGTGCCTAAAGCATACGAAAGGTCGAAGGCATGGAACTTAGCTAATAAATTGGACCAACACGCTGAGAAATTGGAAAAAACCCTTCTCTTGGAAGATGGAGTTGGTGTTGCTTTGGATGCGAAAATACTTAATTGGAAAAAGGAGATTGAGGCATTACAAAAAAAGGTGCAAGAAATTGAAGGCGAAAAGAAAGCAATCCAATGATTTAGTCAACTGCAAATAGATGAAGAAACCCATATTGGAATCCAACACCTGGAGACTGTCACCATTCTTGACGCTGAGATCACAGGTTTCGCCTCGACAATTTCTAAAGTTGATCATCGACTGATTGCAGAAAAGCTTCAATATGATAGGCTTAAAGCTTCTTCCCTTTCTAGGTCAACAATATTTTATTTTTTGTTAAAGTTTCTTTGTCATATGCAATAACATTTTGGATCTTTGTAACTGTTAAATATGCCCTTTGTTGCATTTCAACAATTTAAATATGCAATAATATTTTTAGCCTTTTTAATTCCGAAGTAACATTTTATTTTACGTTAATATGTATCTCCTACAATATAGGCTTATATTAGTTTAAATATTTGCCATTTATCCACAAGATTCGACCTACAAGGGTCAATTCTTCAACTTCATATGCATTATTTGTGTATGCTTACAGAATTTTAAATGGCCCTTCCCAATTAGAGGACCACTTGTCCAAAGTTCTACCTTTTTTATCCATGGGTAGGATGACTTTCCAACCTAAGTCTCCTAACTTGAAAGTTTTTTATTTAACTTTCTTATTGTATGCCTTAGCCACTCTTTCTTTTTCTCTCATTAAAACATCTAATATCTCTTCATCCAACTCACTCAATTCATTAAACATCATACCCCAATAGTACTCTGTTGGGATCTCAGCTTGTCTTTGGATTCTAACTTATTGTAAATGAATTTCTAAAGGGAGTACGACATCATGCCCATAAACAAGTCAGAATGGTGTGGAATTAGTCGACTCTTTGGGAGAGTTTCGACACGCCCACAACACTTGATTTAAAGTTCTATGCCAGATTATTGGCTTTTGACCTACGTCTTTTTTTATTAAACCAATCACGATCTTGACCTAGTGAAGTTTGAATGGAGTCTTGTTGAATTGAGCGACGAGTTTGTAAGATTCAATGGGAGGAATGTATTGGCATGTCTGTTGTATCAGCATAGAGAAAACTTTGTTTATTGTAGGGAATGGCTGCATCAATATTATCTATGATCGAACCGGTGCATATTGTTCATTGAGACCTTTTAAGAACCGAATAACGTGGTCGTTGTCTTTGTAGCTTTTGATTATGGTGAGCATAAAACAAGAACAGAGGATGGCACAGACACCAGTGGGAAGAGGGTGAAAATTATCAAGTTCATGCCACATCTTCTTTAACATAATGAAGTATTGTTTGATGTTCTGATCACCTTGACGAAGGGCATAAATTTCCTCTTGGAGCTCTTGGCGCAGCAGAAACGTGGTGGACCCATAACCCACAGGTCTCTGGATCGGAACTAGACTCTAATACCATGTTAAAGTTTATACAACTGTCATCACAATAATAATTGAATGAGAAAAAAAGACAACAGAAATAATTCTCATTAAACCACAAAGGGTACTCTGCACCTATTTTATATACAGGATAACAAACTAACTAGAGCTAAAAAATAGAATACCGACTTTGTCAAACAAAACCAATTAAAACTAGAGACACTCGTGTGTGTGTGTCTATATATATATATATATATATATATATATATATATGTATATATTTGATGGATTATTAGGAGTTAGATATGTGCATTAACTTGACTTGAATAACAAACTTATACAAGCATGAAAATGAAAAGATTCACAAGATAGAAATTGATCATCATTCAGAATGAGCCAAAATATCCGTGCATGTAAATCATTATCCATTACACTTATTGATGGAACTTTAGATTATAAAATAATCAAAGTGCATTCAAATGTCATGTCAAAGTTTTAGGAAATAAATAGTTTTTATTAATTTTAGTTTGAATTGTTTAAAATATAAAAGATAGAATGGAGCTTAAATGAATGTATTTTATGGACTAATGAAGCCTAGATGAATGTATTTGATGGACTAGAGCATCAACTTAAGTCTCTTTGTTTCTAGCCTATAACTTGTAGTATATGAGATCAAATCAAGCTTTAGTAGATTCCATCATAAAAATATGGATTAAATATACTTTACTCCATGTAATGTGAACAACTTTTGATTTAACTCATGTAAATATTTTTTATTTATTCCCCCATAATAATGTAAAGATTTTATTTCTTTGCTCTATTAAGTGACAACTTGGTAAGGAATCTTCACGTCTACTGATGTAGTTTATCTAAGTGGATTTTTTTTATTCACAAATAACAAATCCTTCATTTTTCCCTTCCACGAGTGATAACTAGTATCATTAAAAAACAAATACTTCTATTTGTATTTGCATCCATCATTCAAGAAAGTCCAATAAGCTTTATTAGTTTGGATTTTTCTCCACTGTCAAACTAAACAACAGTTACATGTGATGTGATCATTATTACCTAGAAAAACTCAGATTAATTTTTTTTATTCAAATAGACTATCCAACAATTAGTTATCAAACTTTAAATATACTTCATCTTTTGAGAAATTTCTTTTAAAATTTATTCACCGTGTTCATATATGAATTTATTTTTATCTAGGCTAATAACCCAACAACGGAAAAATCTACTCCATAACTGCAACTCATTCGACAACTTTTATTTTTTCTATAATAGTATTGCCTCTTATTTTGTGACTCCTTATTTAAGGACAGTTGGTACCTTTTCAACAAGATCTTTAGCTTCTTTCAATCTCAGGTTTGTAAATGCTCTTGCCTCTTTCTCCCCAACCTTTGAACCTACACCACCAACTGAACCTAAATTCATGCCTTCAGTTGAAATTGGCTCCAACTTTGGGTGCTTTGATCTTTCTGACAAAATATGCATACTATGACAACATTTTTCTTCTGATAGTGTTGTGATACGTTCTGTGAGCCAGACGATATTATCTTAAGGTTGAGATATAAGATTGAGGAATTTTGTACTTAATTGTCCTGTTAGAAACTCTAATAGCAACATCAGGCTGGAAGGCTCGAGATTACAAAGGCATAAATTCTCCGGGCAGAGGGAGATAACGAATATATCTCGAAAGGGTGGCAGTCCTCATGTCTTTGTTCAATCAAAATGGCCACTAATTGTTGAGAAAAGATGCCATTTTAACAAGCCAGTTGTATCACCAATGCAGTGATCAACACCTGAAACAACTTCCTCACAATCAAAAGGTAAGTAGCAAGCTATATGAAATAAAACAAAAACAAAGTTGACACTGTCATCTAAAGAGAATCCACTTACTACAAAAAAAAGGTTATTCGCAACGGTCAGAAAACCGCGGTTATATGAAAAATAACCGTGGTTGAAAGCTTTGGCCACAGTTTGGCTACGAATAAGTGACTGTGGGATATGCAGCCGTGACCTAAATTATAAACCACGGTTTTCGTATTTGGGCCACGTTTTATATACATCCGTGGCTTGAATAGGCCACGATTTAGGTATCTAGGTTAAGGCTGCGGTTTATCATGCGCCGCGGTTCTTAACAGTGGCTGAATCTAGCCACGGTTCTTATTTAAAGTATAGGGTTTTAATTTATGGCCACTAATTAAAACCGCGGCTACATTTTACTCATGGTTTTACACCATTTTAGATCAATATAATGCCTTCCAACAAGAATACTCATTTTTGTAGATATTGATTAAAAAAATTAAAATATAATTATACAAGAAAATATTAAGCCACAACGTCAAAATCTTACTATATAAGAAAATCTAAGGCTCTGGAAAATCCAATTTTGCCCTTCCCTCTTATTCTGCCGCCTCATCAAATTGAGGGTATTTTGTGTCAAAATATTACTTTTTTCAACTAAACTAATATAGTTAACCAATTTGAATGGCAATGTTACTAATTTGTTTCTCATTACACACCTTTTTAAATTGTTTCACAACAATTGGTTGAATTCCAACTAAATCTTTAACATTTTTTTTACTTTTTCTCTATTCCCAATGTATTAACTCCATTTTACTCTTCTTTCTTTATCTCTTTCTCTGTCCTTCCTCTCTCTCACCGTGCTTTCTCTCTTTCTTTCTCTCTTCTTCCCCCTTTCTCTTCTTCCCTCTTCCTCTTCTTCTTCCTTCTTTCTATTTTTTCTATGGAAATCAAATAGAGAAATCTGCGACATTGATCTATTAGTTGATGGTAATAATCGCTCAAGTGAGATTTCTCTGCACCTCTCTTGAAAACATTTGTCCAGGCCCATTAGAAATTAGGGTTTCAGGTTTTTATATTTAAGCTTATTTTCTGTCTCATTTCATTGTTTTTGTGTCTGCTCAAATCGAACCTTCACTGTATCTGAATCGTTGGCTCCGTCAGTCGTAAGTTCTATTAATCTCTCTTTTGCTAACCATCATTTTGGTCATCTATGAATCGAAGTATCTTAAGATAGATTTTGGGTTATGAAAATTATTGGATTTATAATGATTTACAGAGATCTTCTTTTTACATTTACGTTTAACTCATGGTTGCAAGGTAAAATCCAACATTTTTACTACTTTAATATTTTGTTGAATCTTTCATTTAGAGTCTTATTTTTAGATATTTAGGATTCAGTTTATACTTTTTTATTTTATGGGTTTGGATGAAGAATCGTTGAATGTGTTAAAGATGTGAACTTTTTATAGACTAAATTTTGTTTTCATCTGTATGACAGATAAATTCTACATCTGCATTTTCAAGCTTCGCGAGTAAATCTTTTAAGGAAGGTGAGATTGATTTTAAAGAAGTATTGTGAATGGTGATATGTTTCAGAATCATCTAATCCTATGGAAATGTGTTTGTGTTCATCTTCTCTTTTTTCAACTAAGTTTGTTTTGTGTTTGATTGAGTTTTTGACATTAACTGTTTATTTCAATGTTTTGTCTTCTGTTTTCCAGGTTTTCATTCTGATTAATTATGATATGATTGATTTCATTTTGGTTTCATTCATATTATTTTATATGTCGTTACATTGTGTAGGCATTACGCCCATTGAATTTGTTGGTTGTTCCAATAAGAATTAAGGAGAAATAAGTTGTCGATAAAATCGTCAAAAAGGCGATTCTTTGATTTATTCTGGAGCCTATTTGCATTCTTTTTGGGTTAGTAATACACGTGACTTGTACTTCTGTATATCAGTTTGTTTTGTTTTTGAGAGCATGGTTAGTGGAATGACACACAGAAGAAGATTGAATGTTTTGGGTAATGTAGTTTGGAAGCCGCTACGCCGGATATTTATGAGTTCAGTGGTGGTCTCTCACCGGAGGATGAAGTTGGGGTTTACATTGGAACTGGTGATTTTAAGAATTACTTGGGACTTATGATCTCCCTACACAGGGTGGCAAGCAGATACATTTGTCTTTGGTGGCATATCCCACTCACTTTGAATTGAATGGATGTGCCTTGAGAGCCACTTCAGCAGATCTACACTTCACAACCTCTCATCTTCTTCTTCTTACTACTACTCAACAATTCTATTCATAGAGCTTCAAAGAAAAAATCAAACTTTTGAGCTTTAACAACCATGTCATTATCCATATCTACAACCACAACCACCAGTGGTCACTATTATGCACTTTCCTTGCCAATAAGAACAACCCAAATCAACAACGCTAAGCAAAACCCAACTTATTTTCTTCCCACCCACAAATTGTTTTCTTCAAGAAAACCATTTTTCTTGTAGTTTCTCAATACCCAGTTCTCAAAACCGTTCCTTTTTGTGGTTAAAGCTTCATCTGATGTTGGGTCAGAAGCATCCAAAGGAGAAGGAGAAGAGGAACTGTATGAAGAGTATGAGGTTGAGATTGACCAACCTTATGGACTCAAATTTGTCAAAGGAAGAGATGGTGGAACTTATATTGATGCCATTGCACCTGGTGGATCAGCTGATAAGGCGGGAGTATTCACTGTTGGTGATAAAGTACTTGCCACCAGGTTTTTGCTCTTCATGTCATTTTTCCTTTTTTTGAAGTTTCTTTTCTTAAGAAAATTAGACATGTGGTTGTTTGGTATAACTTTGTGATTAGTACTAGCGTGTCATCTTCATGATAGTTATTTGAATTGAAGTCTTAGGGTTTGTTTGTTTGGATTGATTTAATGAAGCTTATCTACTTGAATAAAGACTTTTGAGACTGTTTGAAAGCGTTTATGGAAACTATACATCACATTTTCACAAGTTATTTTCAGTTAATGTTCTGATAAACAAATTGTCCTATGTACATTATGTCTGAAGTAACCTGTTCATCATCTGTAGTGCTGTTTTTGGGACTGAAATTTGGCCAGCTGCGGAATATGGAAGAACAATGTACACGATTCGCCAAAGAATAGGCCCGCTACTCATGAGAATGCAGAAAAGATATGGCCAGTTTATTTTGTATGCATTTTAATGTTCCCTGATTGTGAACTTAACACATGGATACATGAAACCATAGTTTCCATTTCTTCACAGGAAAGATAGATACAGGTAGTGAGTTCACTGAGAAGGAGATCATCAGAGCGGAGAGGAACTCTGGTGTAGTCAGTAGCAAAGTCAGGGAAATTCAAGTAAGTTTCTTCAATTTGAAACTACAAAATTGTATTTCTTGAATTTCAAAACCCTTTTTTTTACATATGATGTTTTATTTTCTATTGAAAGATGTCACTACTGTATTTTGTTGTGGGGTTACAACCGTTTCATTCCTCAATTTTGTAAAAATTCCAGATGCAAAACTACCTAAGGAAAAAAGAATTGAAAGAGCGTCGGAAAATGATTTGAGAGAAGGCTTACGACTATACAAGTAAGACTCTGTCGACTCAGAAAATCGTTTTCTTTCTCTTCTTATTACGTTTTTTTAACAGTTTCCCTTCATTTATGTTATCCATAACAATTCAGAATGGAATTATAATGTTCAATCTACTATAGAGATTAAGTGCAATTTCTTGAATAGAACTGTCATTTCACATATGTCATTATTGGGCATTTTATGAAATTTTGGTTTTTAACATATAATCATGTAAATATACAAAAATAATGATGCTGAGCTGGATTTAGTAAATATTTCCCTTTATTACTGGTGATTTGAACACTTTAGAAAATTCTAACAATGATTTGAATGTCTTCAGATTGGAGATAGAGTCTGTGTGAAGCGTTCTTTCGCAGAACCTAGAAATGCTTGGGGTGGTGAGACACATCATAGTGTTGGAAGAATAAGTGAGATTGAGAATGATGGTCTCTAATAATAGAAATACGAAATCATCCCATACCATGGCAAGCTGATGCATCTGATATGGAGAAGGTGGAAGATTTTAAGGTGACTATTCTTTCTGCTGATAATGATCATTTGCTTCCATTTTAAGTTTATACCTTATATTTATTGTGTAATACCTCATTAGTGTTTTGCTGTATATAAGTTTTTAATATATATGAAAGCAGGTTGGAGATTGGGTCAGAGTGAAAGCTTCTGTATCTTCTCCAAAATATGGATGGGAGGATATTACAAGGAACAGTATTGGGATATTTGCAATGAAAAATGTATCCACTTCCCTTCTGTAAAAATTGTCTATAGATAGAAGAATTTTCAAACACTACTTGGTTTTTTTAATGACAGAAACTAAAGTAAACTAATCCTGTGATTTCATTTACGGATGTGGCAAGAGTACTAGGAGAGAAATGAAAAAAGATGTCAAGTATGGCTGGTTGGCAGTTGTTGCATTTCACATAGTTCTGTTTCCACGCAATGTCATTCTTTATCACTAATAATATTCTATCACAAGTTGTTACTAAGTTCTGCTATTTCTTTGTGTGGTGAATGTACAGGGGAGGAGAAGGAGCCAAACGAGGCAAAAGCTCCCGTTGATAAAAAAACAGTATCAAGATGAAATTAGTGGCTACTAGAATGCACAACCACAACCGGTGAACAATGATTCAGGAAATGAGTCTGATAGTACCTTAGGTTGCTTTAACAATGAGAGTAATTCTGTAAATTTATGTTCACATACAGTTTTCAGCTACGTGCTTCGAGAGTAACTATGCATTGGGGTTAAGGACTGTATCTGAAACATGATCCCTTAACATACTGAAGCATCTCCTATGATTGTGCATCCTCTGATTGTGCATCCTCTGATTGTTCATTAGAGTTGACTCAGCTGATCTATACTTTTCTGTAATACTGTAGGACAACAGAGGGCTCATAAATCACTGGCTTGGCTTTTCAGTTTTATTTTTGGCTGTCGAATGGTTCTTGGCTATATTAGGTATGTTGATACAATGATTCAAACCATTTTCTCTTCACAATCATCCTTTAGTTTTTAGCAAATCAACATGTATCCGGGTTTACTGATGCAATGAAAAAATTGTATTCATTTAACTTTTTGTTTTTAGGAATTCTTCCAAATAAATCTCTGTACACAGTCAGTTATATGCTGCTTAGTTTTGCAACTTCTAATCTCACATTTATCGATTTATACGTTCTGGTGAGTTCTAAATGCCGTGACAATAGAAAACTATTTCAGATATATTATGTAATGTTCCTTCTTTGTAGCAATGATCTCTTGCAATGGAAATTAAGGTTATATATACCACGTGTTCCACAATGCAGGTAGATATTTACGGTCACAGACGTTGATATTTGTAGTCACAACAAACAATTGACTATATGGTTCGTATGTAATTTTCTTCCTTACAGACACACTTGATCGTCTCATGATTTAATCAGAATTCGCATTTCATCATGGAAGAGCAATGTTGAATATAGAAAGTGAAATAGATACATACAGATTTTGTGCATATTTTCATGGCTGGTTGAGACTCAGTGCAGGACCATTTTTCCTGAGAGTTCTTACAATTTTTCTCTGCATTGTGGCTGCTCATGTATGTATTGTAGTAGTAATTTTCATTACAGGTTGTAAATAACACAAACTTAAACAATCTTTAATTAGTGCTAACTTGTAATTACTGATGATGATTATAGGCACTTGAACTTGCTATTGGGGCCACACTAATGGACTTGAAAATGCCAACAAGTTTGGCTTCACCCCACTGTCATGACTTTAATGACAGCTATGACTTGGACTTGCTATTGGGGCAACATTTTTGGTGACACCCCACTATCATGACTATCATGACTTTCGATTCTGCAGATGGTTGGTGTTCTTGTGACTTTGCTGATTATGGTTGTTTTGATTCTGCAAGTACAGTGAAGTTTATAGGTATGCTTCTGAATGGGGATTGGCACTGACGTTTTACTTATCGTTATTCCTGTCGCCTTTTTCAGGGGTACTTTGAATCAGATGAAGTTCAAGCTGCTATTGTTAAATGTGGAGGCATAACTGATTTGTCACAAGACATTCATGTGTAGTTTGTTGCATTCACAATTTCGTGAACTCAAATACTCAACACTACACATCATTATGGAGGTAGCTTTCAGAATAACTGCCGATGGTCATTTTCATAGAACTGATTGAAACTTTACATTGATTCCGAGTTCTACTAAAACTTTTTAGAATAACTTCCGATGGTCTCTTTGGTAATGCTTAAGTATCTCTGGTGTTGTATTCTATTGGGATATCTTCATATATTATGCGTTTCTCTTATTTGCTGCTTATGAACCATTATATGCCTTAAGAATCTGTAAGGTCATTGTGATTGTCTTAATTACAGGACTACTTTGGCATAGGTCCAATATTTCACAACTGTGGGATTAGGTAATAAGTATTTTCATTATTTTGCAATAACTTAACTGTTAGTTAATGGGCATAATTCAATTTTTGTGTGGATGTAGATTGGTATTCCATTTTTCATTAATAGCTTCTGGGCTGTGTTGCCATTCTGCAAAGCAATATTCACTTTCCCTTAAGAAACAACTATGTAATTAGTTAGAAACATGCATGAATTATATATATACATTACATACTCAAATTTAACTCATTAATTAACATATCATGTAATTAGTTAGAAACATGCATGTTAATTGTATTAGGTATTGTTTCATGTGGACTTAGTTGGTGGTTATTATGATACTGGTGACAATGTGAAGAGGATATGATCATATGTGTTGGGAAAGGCCAGAGGATATGAACACTCCGCGGAATGTGTATAAGGTATCACCTCAAAACACGGGTTCTGATGTTGCGGTCGAGACAGCAACTTCATCATTAGTATTCAAAGACTCGGATCTATCCTATTCCTCAAAATTGCTTCAAGCAACAATCAAACAATTGCTACTTCCTAATGTCTTCATTATAATATTTTGTTGAGATTAGCTCTATCTAAATATGTAACATGTAACAATTATGTTAATCATGTATTTCATGTTAACCGACACAGTATGCTAACTTAATGTTAAAAAACTACAACAAACTATATTATTATTTTTATTTGAAATTTATATAAAACTGCATATAAAATTAATTGTTTTGAGAACATGAAAAAGGGATACAAATTGTAAATAGTTGAGAAAGAATGACATTTAACTTTGATGGAATAAACAACAATTTAATTTTGCAAGATTCTTTCTTTATAATTATGCCTCCTATTATTTCCATATGCTTTTATACTTATATATTTAAAAAGTTATACATTTTAAAAGTGTAGTTTTGTAGGATATATCCACAGCTCTATAATATAAGAAAAGTTTATCTTCTAGAAAACACTATTATACCTCATACTCTTTATTTCATTTTATCAGGAGCTAAATTTGATCATCCTGATTCGAATCGTTGCCTTTACAGTTGTATGCCTTGCCTTTACAGGAGCAAAAACTTTTAATATATATTTTCTTAAAAATTTGACTTTCTTTCATAAATAATTAATAATTTTCGCAAAATAATATTGTTTTTCTTATTAACATTTTAATTATATTTTTAAAAACACAAGCATGCGTACCACACCGGGTATCGTGCGAACGCACGGGTCACACCAGTACCATATGAGCGCACGGGTAACCAGACCAAAATAAGTGTGAAGCACGGGTAATACACCAGTACCGTGTGAACACACGGATAATACACCAATACCGTGTGAACGCACGGGTAACCAGACCAAATGCACGGGTAACACATCAGTACCGTGTGAACTCACGGATAACACACAGTACTATGTGTATGCACGGGAAGCCAGACCAAAATTATTGTGAACGCACGGGCAGTACACGAGTACCGTGTGAATGCACTGACGATTTTTTATCTTTGATTCACTTATATTTTTATCTTTTACTACTTTATGTTATTTTTTTAATTAAATTTAAATATTTTCTATTTATTATTTGAATTTCATAACCTAACTGGTGACAATTCCGCAGTCCACTATCCTTTTACAATTTATAGTAAATATTTTATTTTCTTCTGTGCTTTTTTATTTTTCTTAATGGCTTCATATACCTAGCATCTTTATCTTATAATTTGAATTTTTTTTCTGTCTAACCTTTTGCGACTTATCAATATTTGATATTACATTTTTTTTATTAACGCAATCCTTTTAAAGTTGTAATTTAAAATTTTCCCTATCAAAATATATTGGTCCAATTTCAAAGGTCCGCAGCGGAACCCGTGCGTCCGCACGGGTATCCCACTAGTATTCATTAAGAAATAAGTAAGTCTACATCAAGTGACACTACCGACTAATAAAGTTCAAAATATAGATAAGTTTTGATATTATCATTCTTAAAAGAAACCAAGTTTCTCTCTCGAGAGTCATCCCAAATTCAAAACAAAGTTCTAAGAGATAGATAATATAAAACACGACTACTATTAATTAAACTCATGCATCATAATATTCTTCTAGATCATCTCCTCCTCTTTCTTCTTCTTCCATATCTTGGCTTTGAAAGTATCTTTGCAGCTCCACTTCATGATCATCTTCTAAGTTTGTCCTCACCAGTTCATGCAAAAAAAAAGAGGAAAAGAGGATTAACTCTAGTTTTGGAAATAGAATTTGACCAAACTAAATCATTCAAGGTCTGAAAATAAGTTGGAAATTAGAGGCGATGTTGGTTCAAAATATACTCTATATTTCATCCATGATTATTTCTGTTAAAATCAAAGGAAATACACATTCACAATCTGCCATTCAGCATGTTATTAGAAAAAATAACCACCAGTCTTCTTCCTAGTTCAGCTGCACCCTCAACCTCCTCATGATCATGAACTTGTCAAACAAAAATACTGACAATTATTAATCCATTTAGTTCACAATTCATGTGCAAATTCACAATCAAAATTCAAGATTCAATTCAAGTTCAAGTTTCATTTTCAACCAACTCTCCATCCAACCCAATGTCATAATCTAGTTCCATCATATTCAAAACAAAACCAGTTCAAGCTTCAAGAAAAAAAATTCAATTTCCTTGTAATTCCACATCAAGTTTCCCTACAAATCTCATTCAAAATTCAGTTTCATTCCAATTCTAAGTTGCATTCTAATTCAAATTTTGTCCTGTTTTATTTTAAGTCATCAATGCCAATTCATCCATTCAAACCACATCAATTCGGTACATGAACAACTTCAATACCATTCAAGATTTTTTTTTTCAATTAACATGAGCAGAATTCATAATTATGTCAAGAAAATTATGAAGGACAGAAAAGTAAAAAACCAACGGGACCGCCAAAATTCTGCAATACAGACAAATTATTCAAACCCCAAATTTTAGAAGTAGAAAAACACGACTGTTTATTCAAGATAAAAAA
>JALAZF010001119.1:0-155387 GCA_022829125.1 Lathyrus tuberosus
TGTGGTTACGAGCTCCACTTAGCCGAGTTACATTATGGTGAAGAAAGGAAGTGCTCGATAGGCGAGCTGATTTGGTCATTTGCCAAAAATAGGGTGGTTTAGAGCCCCACTTGGCTAAGTTACTTCATAGGGAAGAAAAGAGATACTTGCAGGGAGATTTGATTTGATTGTTGGTAGAAATTTCCTTTTCATCACTCCTATAAATAAAAGTCTCAATATCCCATTTGAAGCTTTCAACATTTTACATAACAAAAAAATAGAGAGAAACACAAAGAATAAAGGGAAAATTCTTGAGGAAATAAAGTTTAAAGGTGGAGGCTTCATCCGGTCAGAAAGATCAATCACTGATGCTTTTTTTATCTCTTTTCTATCACTTATGTAAAACTACTATGAGTAAGAGTAGCTAAACTCTCATATGTTGGAGTGAGATGTAATTATCCAAACACTCATGTTTTCCTTTTGATCACGATATTATATATGTTCCAGTTGTTCATTAATATTATTGATTATCCTCGTTCTTAATGCATGTGATAATCTAGCAAATTCTAACTTGATATATGGTTTTGAAATGCTATTGAGAAATACTTTTCATAACCAGATACATGATTTCATATGTTAAAACACTAAACTCTGGAGATAGATTTAGGTTTAACATTCACATACACCATCGATGCCCAATGTTCTCATATTGGTTTACTGAATGAGAGATCATCAGTTAAGCAATACAATTGATATCACATTGTTGTTTAGGCATAAATAACATTTTCAGGGCGATATGTAATAATATTAAGTATTAATTAGAATATGTATAACTGACACTACTACGAAATATACCTTTGGTAACATCATATTACTATGGCCATTGTGCCAACCATAGTAATATCTTATTTTTATGCGCCTGATTTTTTTTTATTAAAATACTTTTCATCACGGTTCATAATAAAAACTGTGGTGATAGATTAAGGGTTACAAGCTTCGAATTGCAGGATCAACATTTTTCAATTTTTTCTATAAAAAAGACTTGTGTCTCTTAACTTATTTTGTTAAATAAAAATTGAAAAAAATTAACTACGGTTATTTTAATCAACTGTTATTATATGTTCTATATTTCACTACGGTTGGTATTGAAAATCGTGGTGAAATTCTTTACTGCAAAATTAAAATATAACAGGTTCTTTATTTTCTTCATAACATATGCCCTAGCGAACCAGACGACAATGATAACGAAATCTTCATCTTCACCATTTTCATTCATTTGGAACGTCCAATCTTCACCATCTTCATTCATTTCTTAGAACGAAAATCATTTTTTGATCTCTTTCTCCTCTTCGATGTACGATACATTTCTTGGTCTCTCTCTCTCTCTCTCTCTCTCTCTCTCTCTCGTGTTGTGGTTAGTAGTAGTAGTAGTACATCTTTCTGAATGTTTATGTTCTTCTCTAGGGTTACTGGTTTCTTTTTTTAACACATCAATGATGTTGAATTTTGTTGCATTTCATGAATCAACCATTTGTGCATTGACATTGTGATGTGTGATGTTCCTGTTGCTATGCTCATGTTTTATTCAGGTTTTGTGACTATGACTTTGTGTAGTTGCAAATAAAATTGTTAGGTTGTTGATTGATGTTATGAATATGATTTACGTTTTGGTGTTGTTAAATGTTATATTATTGTGAAGGATATGCATATGCATATAATCATATTAGTATGTTGTGTGTGTAGCATTAGTGTGTCATTCACATTAGTCTTTTGCTATAAATTTCAGAATTTGTTATGGATCGTAGTTGGATGAAAGCGGATAGATTAGATTCGGTGTATGAGAAGGAGTTATTGAATTCCTTGAATTCGCAGAACACAATATTCTTGACAATAATGGTATCTTTTATCATCCTTGTGTTTATTTTAGGAATATAAATAAACGGTCAAAATAGGAAACATTACATCACCTATGTTGTGATGGAATATGTCAAAATTATACAACATGGACGTGGCATGAAAAGTTGGATAAAAATCGAAATGCGACGTCACAAATGCATGAAGTTGATGAAGATATGGATGATTGACTAGAAGATATGATCGGTGATATTGGATAATCGTCTTTTATGAAAGCCTATATTTATGATACTTTATGTAGTGATAATGATGCATCTTTATATAAGGGGTGCACAAGTTTTACATGATTGTCAGCATTGTTAAAATTGTTTAATCTGAAGGCAAAAAGTGGGTGGTCGGATAAAAGTTTCACGAAATTGCTTGATTTGTTGAAACAAATGCTACCAGAAGATAAAAATTGGCTGGATCGTTGTTATGAGGCCAAAAAGATATTGTTTCCAATGGGTTTTAAGTATATCAAAATACACACATGCCCTAATGATTGCATATTATACAGGAAAAAGTATGGAAATTATGATAAATGTCTGGAATGTGGTGAGTCCCGCTACAAGTTGAAGGATTACAATGGTGATGATAATGACAATGTTAGCAAGAAGCAACCTCTTACTAAAGTGTTATGGTACTTGCCAATAATTTCAAAGTTCAAGAGACTTTTTGCTAATGCGAATGATGCAAAGAATATCATATGGCATGAAGATGAAATAAATGTGATGGAAACATTTTCCATGTAGCTGATTCTTTGCAATGGAAGAGAATTTGTTCGTTGTTTTTGGATTTTGGTCTTGAGTCAAGAAACCTTTGGCCTCGGCTTTCCATAGATGGCATGAAACCCTTTGTTTATATGAGCACTAACCATTCTTTGTGGTCTGTTTTTCTCACGATTTACAACCTATTCTCTTAGTTGTGCATGAAGCACAAGTATATGTTGTTGAGTATGATGATTTCTAGACCAAAACAACCTGAAAATGACATAGATGTTTATCTAAGTCCATTAATTGAATATTTAAGACATTTGTGGGAGGATGACGTTGACTATGATGATGTATATTTTGGTGAAAAGTTTAAGATGCGTGCAATGTTATTTTGCACAATCAACGACATTCCTACATATGGTAATTTGGATGGATACAGTGTCAAAGGGCATAAACTGTACCCTATAAGTGAATCTAATACCTATTTTCACCAACTTAAGTTTGGAAAAAAGACCATTTACCTTGGGCATTGAAATTTTTTAAAACCCAATCATCTTTATCGTATATTGCGGAAGGCTTTTAACGAAGAGCAGGAGTTTGAAATCGCTCTTAACATTTTAACTGGAGGTGAAGTTTATAAATGACAATAACAACTTATTGTTGTCTTTAGAAATAATAAAAAAGGTCATGTTGAGAGAAATATTTGAAAAAATATATCGGCGTTTTTTGATCTCCCATATTTGTCTAACCTCGATGCAAGACATTGTCTTGATGTGATGCATGTGGAGAAAAATGTGCGTAGTAGTTTGATAGGGACATTTCTAAACATTCCAGTCAATACTAAAAGATAGTAAGAATTCCCGTTTAGATATGATGGAGATGATTATACGACAACAGTTGGCTCCAGAAGATAGAGGAAAAAGAATTTATTTGCCTCTAGTGTAACACCCTCTTTTATTTATTTTATTATTTATAGAGTCTAATTAATTAATTTGACTAATTGTGGCGATGATTTGTGAATTTATTGTGTTTTGTGATGAAGTGCGTGATGTTGATGATGGTATATAATAATATAATTAGTTAATTATTATTATTATTGAGTAATTAAAATAATTAAAAAAAATAGAAATTATTAGTATTTTTATTAAAATATGAAATATAAGGTAGGGGGTGTATGACCGAAAGTGTAGAACCTTGGGGGTGGCATGAGGATGCTAGTATGTTATTATTATTAATACTTAAAATATAATATAGGGAGAATAGAGTTAGATCGTAACATGGGTACGATCATTTGGGAAAAGGTTGGCTTAGAAGTGTGAAGAACAGAACGTAGAGAGAAGAGAAAGAAAGGAATGTAACATTCTGCAAACCCTTTGAGTTAGAGCCTCCAGTTACAAGGTAAGAGGGGACTAACATTTTATAATGGGATTGATAATGTATGTTTGGGGTTAGGGTTGTTTAGGAATGTTTTTGAGTTGATTATGAATTGATGTAATAGGGTTGTATATGTTTGTTGATAATGTTGTTAAATGTTGATTTGTGTTGAGTTGATGAATAAGGATGAATTTTGATGGCATAATGTTGTTAGAATTTATGTTGGTTGATAGGCTTAGAGTGAAATAACAAAAAGTAATTGACCAATAATAAGTGATTTTCAAAATAAGCTATTTGAACATGTTGGGGAATGTTTGACATAATTTTAAGTTGAAAAAAAATGAGTTTAAGAGTGAAATTTCCGTAATGGGATCGCAGGAGACGGTAGAAGTGTATTGACCGACTTGTTTTGGGCATATCTTGAGTTTCGTAAGTCCGTTTGAGGTCCCGTTCGAAGCGTTAGAAAGCTAACGCGATAATATTTATGTTTATGTGGAGAAATTAAGTCTAGGAGTTCTTCAATAGTAGTGGTTACCTTGCTTTTATACCATAAATGTTGGCGATTTCGGTCATGCGCTGGTCGTTTTGTTTCGCGTGTAACTGGAGCGTCGTAAGTCCGTTTGGGGTGGCGTCAGTTGCGTTGGAAAGAGGACTTAATGACCTTTCCAACTGAAAAGTTTCGGAATTTTATCATAAGTATATAAGTTTTGGCATCATTTTGAAGTTAGACAAAATATTCTGCCCGGTGTGAGTATGTGTTCTTATGGTTTGATTAAACTGAACAGATTGGTGTATTAGGTCTTAAAATAAAATTCATATCCTTGAAATAGACTCTCTAAGCTTTCCGGAACATATTCATTTGCGTGATTCCGACTTCGTTTGATAGTTTAAATAATTATTTGAATATGATTGTGTCGATCGTTGGTAGTTGTGTTACGCATTTGGGCGAATTAAATGATGTATAAAATGATGTTGGGAGTAATTATTTACTTGATGAAATCAATTATGTTATTGTTGATGTTTGTTGTTGAAGGCTTATGCCTTGGGTCTTTGTACCAATATTGATGATGTTATGTTAAGGTGTGATCAGGAGGATCGTGTACATGTGTTTCTGATATTATACATGTGTTATTGTGCATCATATGTCATGCATTTTCATGGTGATTGGTGGGATGGATCGTTGCTCAAGAGGAGTGTATGCGATTCATCCGTACTCCTATATGGAGAATGGTGGGGGATATATCATTGCCAAGTAGGGGTGTATGTGATCTATCCGGGGTTCGATTGAATGAACCAACGAGTCGGTACCACATGCATGATTGCACTTGCATTTCATATGATGTTGATGTTAATTGTTGATGCTGCTAAATGTTATAAATTGTTGATGCTGCTAATTGTTGATGATGTTGTAAACTGTTGATAAATATGAGTAATAATGCGTAGTTGATGTTGTATGGTTGCTGTTATATGTGGTGTTGATTTTGATGTCAGTTGTTAACTACACATACGTGATAAATTGCTATTGTTGCTATAATATGATAATATATTGTTGTTGTTGATAACAGGCATTATGTGTTGTTATTTGGTGAAGGATTGTAAGTTGCTGAACATGATAATTTCTTACTATGTTATCATTTTATTATGAATTGTGAAATCTCACCCTTTCTGCTTGAATGTTACCTCTTACGTGGGTAACGTGCAGATTCATTGGAGTAGTTGCTGCTTGAGCTCGGAGTCTCTTGTGTCTTTGTGTAGGAGTCTGCTCTGATACGTAACGGGATGGGTCTTGTTTAGTTGTTTTTATTCCTATTTTGTTACGTATTAGATTTTGAAACATATTATGAAGAAGTTGTTTATTTGTTGTAATGAAGGCCTTAGTGCCATTTGAGTTGAAGATGGTGATGTTATAAAAAAACAAATATTTTTCCACTGCAGTTTGTATAAACCTTTATAAAGGAATTTTTATGGAATTAATAAAGTATTATTTTTATAGTTACTATTATTATAAAGTTGAAAAGAATGTAATATCCCGTATTTTACGAAAACTCTGATAAGTGCTATTATAATTATTATTATATTATGTATTTGGGAAACGGGGTGTTATATCTAGCATGTCACACTCTATCTAAAAAGGAAAAGAAAAGTTTTTGCGAGTGTTTGCATGGTATCAAAGTTCCCCAAGGTTACTCATCAAACATCAAGAAACTTGTATCAATGAAATATCTGAATTTAATTAGCTTAAAATCCCATGTTTGCCATGTCTTGATGCAACAACTTCTACCAGTGGCTATCTGTGGCATCCTTCCAAAAATGTAAGAGTAAATATAATAAAATTGTGCTTATTCTTCAATACTATAGGTAGTAAATTTATTTATTTCAAAAAATTATATGAATTGGAAGATGAGGCTGCAATAATCTTGTGTCAATTAGAGATGTATTTTTCTCCATCATTTTTGGCATTATAGTTCACTTACTTGTTCTTCTAGCCAGAGAAATCAGATTTTGTGGTCCAGTTTATTTAATATGGATGCATCCAATAGAGTGATACATGAATATCTTTAAAGGATATACGAAGAATCATCAGCATCCAGAAGCTTCGATCATTGAAAGGTACACCACAAAAGAAGCTGTTAAATTTTGTTCAAATTATTTGTCAATAACAAAGTCTATAGGAATTCCAAAGTCTCATCATGTTGACAGATATGGATGTTGATGTACTCAAGGTTTAAATGTTAAGTCAATGGCTATGGATGTAGTTCTTGAAGCACATTTATATATTGAATAATCTCGATGAAGTTCAATCTTACATAGATACTCACAAAAAAGTTATGAAGACAAAATATCCCTGAATGAGTGAGAAATGTTTGTTGACAGAGCATAACAAGAAATTCATAAGATGATTTAATAAAAGGATTTTTAATGAAGATAGTGCATCCAAGATAATTAAATGGTTGTCATACATGCCAAAATTCAATGTGATAACTTAGACTGCATACAATATTTCTAATTTTTCCTTTTATACAAAAGCAAAAGTTGGTTGTATTAAAATGAAAAATAACAGGGTTATGGTTGACGTTGGATCCATGTATTTCTCTAGTTCTAAAGATAAGAATTCTATATTGGCATCTAGAGCATTCTATGGTGTCATTGAGGAGATTTTGGAGATTGATCATATTATTTTCAAAGTACCTTTATTTAAATGCAAGTGGATTCCCAATAACAATGGTGTACAAACTAATGAGTTAGGATTCACACGGGTTGACCTTGGAAAGGAAACTTATATGACCGAACCATTTATCATGGCTACTCAAGCAAAACAAGTTTTTTATGTGATAGACCCTTTAGACTTATCTAGGAGATGGTCAATTGTTCTCCAAGAAAAATACATTCCTCATAGTGATGAAAATTTTGATATTTCTTCCACTCCTTCTTACGCAACACAATTGCCTACTTCTTTTGAAGAAGTTGATAGAGATGATGTGCATGTTATTCATAACGATCATCAACAAGGCATATGGGAGAATTTACGAGTAAGTGTTTTTTATTCATAATTTATTGTAATTTATAATTTCTAAGGTTATTTACTAACAAGTATTATTATTTGAAATTATGGGTGTTTAAAGTCAAGACACTAAGACACCAAGATACTATTATTTGATGTAATGATGTGTAAATTGTAGGTTATTTTGTGCCACTTTGGTTCTAATATAATATACAATTTTTGGTTCTTAATGAAACTTTGCCTTTGATGAAATACATTTTTTGGTCTGATACGATTCACAAATGAATGTGTTGTTGTTTCTGGCATGATCGATTAAGTAAAATTCATGTTTAAAAATGGGAATTATGTAAAATTACAAAATATATACTAAAAAAAAAAGAAACAATTTCATAACAGTTGTTTAATACAACCGTTATTATAGGTAGAGCGATATCCAAAATAATAAACAAAAAATGGTGTTGCAGGGTATCAAACCTAGGACCTATAAATAGTTTCACAACGGTTGTTTAAAACAACCATGGTTATAGGTAGCGCACATTTCAGTTTACTACAACAAGGAATAAACTGTTGGAACTGGGTTCCAAGAAAGATGAATATTTGAGAGAAAGAAGAAGAAGGAGAAAGAGAGAGAAGAAAATAAGAAGAAATTAGGGTTTGGAAACTTTGTAAAATTTTATTATGAAGTTGTTGTCAATATTACAAATTACAATGCCCTTTATATAGGCTATCAAAGCCCAGACCCAAAATAATTCGACTAACTCTTTATCAGCTATATTCGACTCTGTCGAATACAGCTGACTGCACAACACTACAACTATTCAACTGACTATATACAACTTCGACCAAAACCTATAAAACCCTTCGACTTCGACAAACTAACATGAATTACTTCTAACACACCACCTAATTCATGTTTTCGAGACTTCTCATCCCAATGCTCTTCTTTAACTCGTCGAATGTGATTTTCTTCAAAGGTTTGGTAAGTATGTCAGCTAGTTGAACTTCAGTCTTGCAATATTCAAGATCTAGCTTCCCTCTGTTCACTTGATCCCTGAGAAAATGATACCTTCTTTCTATGTGTTTACTTCGACCATGACACATAGGATGATTGGCAAGATCAATAGCTGACTTGTTGTCTACAAACAATTTCATCTTCCCAGGTTCCTTGATCTTGAGTTCTTCAAGCAACATATCTATCCATGCTGCCTGACATGCTGCATACGATGCAGCTACATACTCAGCTTCACATGATGACAAAGCCACAATGCTTTGTTTTCTCGAACTCCAAGAGATTGGAGCTCCTTCGATCATGAAAATATAGCATGCAGTACTTTTCTTCTCATCTTGGTCTCCACTGAAATCTGAATTAGTATAACCATATACCTCTGCATCTTTCGACTTAGACCTATTTCGACATGGCATCAGCACACCATGATCAATCGTACCCTTAATGTATCTCAGTACTCTCTTTACTGCAATGAGATGACATTCTTGGGGTTTCTCCATAAATCGACTTAACAATCCGACACTCTGACAAATGTTCGGCCTTGTATTGCAAAGATATCTCAAGGATCCAATAATTTGTTTGTACAGTGTCGAACTTACAAACTCATCATCAGTTACCTTCTTCAACTTTGCTCCTGTTTCTAATGGATTTGTTGTAGCTTTACAGTCAATCATCTTGAACCTCTTCAAGATATCTTGAGCATACTTCTTTTGGTACAGGAACACACCTTCAGCTGTGTCTTTGAATTTCATCCCTAAGAAATATGACAAATTCCCTAGGTCGGACATTTCGAACTCTTGCATTAGCTTCGACTTGACTTTTCTTATCTCAGCTTCATTTGCACCTGTAATCAGCAAATCATCAACATACAGGCATAAAATGATTCGACTATCACTGTCGACATCATTTACATAAACTCCATGCTCAGACACACACTTTGTGAACCCTGCTTCGATTAGGAAACTGTTTATTCTTTTGTTCCAAGCCCTAGGGGCTTGCTTTAATCCATAGAGAGCCTTCCTCAATCTGTACACTTTCGACTCATGCCCTTTAACCTCAAATCCTGGTGGTTGACTGACGTAAACTTCTTCCTCCAAGGGACCATTCAAAAATGCTGATTTTACATCCAACTGATGTATCTTCCATCCTCTATACGCTGCTGTCGAAACAACAATCCTGATTGTTTCTAACCTAGCCACTGGCGCATATACTTCGTCGAAATCAATACCAGGTTTCTACAGAAATCCTCTTGCCACTAGTCTTGCCTTATGCTTGGCAATTTCACCATTTGGCCTTCGTTTCAGCTTGTAAACCCATTTCACATCAATAGGCTTCTTGCTGGCTTTTTCGACCAATTCCTAGGTATTGTTCTTCTCGATTGCCCTGAGTTCTTCCTTCATGGCTTCACACCAATTCGAATCATTCATGGCTTCATCCAAATTAATTGGTTCTGCTTCAGCCATCATCATTGCTTCTTCTATTAAGTCACCATCTGCATCGATTGCATTATCTGGAAATCTCTCATATCCAGCTAACCTTGTCGACTCAGCTCTTGCTCTAGTTAATCTTCTTACATTCTGCTCAGGAGGTTCTTCATTTCGACTTGTCGTGGCCTCAGTTTGTTGGTCTTCTTCAAACACCGTCGGAATTGTCTCTTCCATCTGTCGACCAGTATCCTGTCGAACTGACCCATGACTCCACTCCCAATTTTGTTTTTCATCTACCAAAACATCTCGACTGATCACAAATTTATCATCTTCTGGTGAATATAGTCTATATGCACCAGTCGAATGATAACCTATGAGCACCATGGTTTGACTTCGATCATCTAGTTTTGTTCTCAATTGCTCAGGAACATGCCTAAAACATATTGATCCAAAGACTCTAAGATTACTTACATTTGGCTTCTCACCTGTCCAAGCTTCATAAGGAGTTTTCTCGACTAACTTCTTCGTTGGACATCTATTCAGAATGTATACTGCTGTAGAAGCTGCTTCAGCCCAAAATCTCTTTGGCACCTCTTTAGCCTTCAACATACTTCTCGTCATATTCAGTATACTTCTATTCTTCCTCTCAACTATGCCATTATGTTGAGGTGTATAGGGTGCAATAACCTCATGCTCTATACCTTCCTCTTCACAAAATCTAGCAAACTCTCGAGAGACATATTCGCCACCACCATCAGTTCTCAGTTTCTTTAGCTTACAGCCACTTTGCTTTTCAACAAGCAACTTAAACTTCTTGAACTTTGTGAATACTTCACTCTTACTTTCGATCACATAAATCCACATATATCTGGTGAATTCATCAATGAAAGTTAAGAAGTAACGCTTTCCACCATTCGACCTAACTTCAAAAGGTCCACATATGTCAGAATGAACAAACTCCAACCTTCCTTTAGACTTAATTGGCAGATCATGTTTGAATGCTTTTCTAGCCTGCTTTGCTTTGCAGCATTCCTCACACACATGATTTAGTTCCTTCACCTGAGGTAAACCATACACCATCTTCTTCTTATTCAGCATACCCAAACTCCTGAAGTTTAGATGCCCATATCTATGATGCCAAGCCAATTCTTTTCCTCTTCTGTAGTTGACGCAAAACATTCATGATTAATCATGTTAATCTGAACTTTAAATGTCTTGTTATCAGCCAATGGTGCTTTCAATATCAACCTACCATCAGCATGATACACCTTTATTTGGTTCTTCTCCAGCTTCATATTATGTCCTTTGGCAAGTAATTGACCTATACTTATCAAGTTACTTGTCATAGAACGCACATACAACACATCAGTAATGCTGGCTTTTCTACCATCTCTTCTCATTACAGATATGTTTCCTTTTCCACCTGATGTGATTTGTCTACCATCTGCAAACTTTATCACCTTCTTAACTGATTCATCAAGCTTGGCGAACCAGTTCTTGTTACCAATCATGTGGTTGCTGCAACCTGAATCAAGATACCACAAGTTTGTGTCATCATCCTTCGACTGAGTGTCTGCCATTAGTAGCACACCTTCAGAATCACTATCTTCTGCCTGTGCATACTGCGCTTTGTCACTTTCTTTTGCTCGTGCTTCCTTCTTCTTTCGACAGTCTCGAGCATAATGACCAAAACTCTAACAATTGTAACACTGTATGTCTTTCATGTCAACTTTCTTCCCAGAATACTTGTTGCCCATGCCTTTCTTTGAATCATCATGATTCTTTGAACTCTTGCTTGACTTCTCATTACTAGCAAGATTCCTTCCCTGCTTCGCCTTCCCAGATTTCTTGGTGAATTTCGCTTGTAGTGCTTGGTCCGATACCTTTTCTCTTTCTGAATCTGTTTGCTTCAATCTCATCTCATGAGCTTCCAAAGAAGCCTGTAGCTCTTTAATCTTCATCTCAGCAAGATTCTTGGACTCTTCAATGGACACTACAATGTAATCAAAATTTGCAGTCAGAGATCTTAGTACCTTCTCAATCTTCTGCAAATCTGTGATTGTTTCTCCACAAGACTTCATCTGGTTCGTCAGCATCACCAATCTTGAAAAGAACTCCAAAACTGATTCATCTTCCTTCATTTGAATCATTTCGTATTGCTTTCTCAAGGTTTGCAGCTTCACCCTCTTCAATTTCTCATCACCTCCATACAAGTTCTTTAACTTGTCCCACGCTCCTTTTGCAGATTCTTCTTCAATAATTTTCTCAAACACATTCGGATCCACACACTGGTGAATCAAGAACAACGCTTTGCCATCTTTCTTCCGTTGATCCTTGTACACAGCTTTCTGTTCATCAGTAGCATTCGCCCCCAATTCTGTTACACCATCATTCACGATTTCAACCACATCTTGAAATCTGAAGATAACCCTCATCTGCGCCACCCACCGTTGGTAGTTTTCCCCTTTGAAAACCGGTAGATTCGCTGGGAATTGTGTGGACGTTGTTGTTCCGTTTGCCATTAGATTCTCTCTGAATCGCAACCGGGCTCTGTAATACCAATTGTTGGAACTGGGTTCCAAGAAAGATGAATATTTGAGAGAAATAAGAAGAAGGAGAAAGAGAGAGAAGAAAATAAGAAGAAATTAGGGTTTGGAAACTTTGTAAAATTTTATTATGAAGCTGCTGTCAATATTACAAATTAGAATGCCCTTTATATAGGCTATCAAAGCCCAGACCCAAAATAATTCGACTAACTCTTTATCAGCTATATTCGACTCTGTCAAATACAGCTGACTGCACAACACTACAACTATTCAACTGACTATATACAACTTCGACCAAAACCTATAAAACCCTTCGACTTCGACAAACTAACATAAATTACTTCTAACATAAACCATGGTTGTAAACTACACACTTACAATCACACCTTACCTCACCACAGTTGGTCAACCGTAGTAGTATCCATTTTCCAAACATGGTGAAATGGCTTTTCCGTAGTAGTGTGATCACAAGGGTACATTAGAAAAGGATAATGAAATCTAACCCCAACAATTTCATCTCATCTGTTAAACTTATTTTCATTTACATTCATTTTACTTTAGTTGTATAAACAACTATCTTTCAAAACACTTTCCTTAAAATCATAAAGATTTTTGAACGAATGTACTATAACATTAGTGCATGTGGATACGATACACAAAAATAATTACTTTTTTTCTACAACAAAATGGAGTTTTTGCCAAGGATTGGCATTTAGATATTATAAGCATAGAAATAATTTTTTTAATCATTTTGAGCAATTTTGCAAATTTGTTCATATCTATGCATAACCTTAATTATTTAATTTATCTTGTTGCTAATTTGTTTGGTTAGATTTCTAAAATTTATTTATGCAAGGAAAGACTTCGGAGGATAAATTCTTATTTGATTCAGAATTGAAAGAATGGCTCATAGGAACAAAAATGCAACATGAAGAAACTTTTGTTTCTTCAACATTTCATTTACCCGATAAAACCATGACTACTCATGGTAAGAACAACCTCAATGAAAATACGGCAAAAAAAAAACAATGGTGGTGGCATACCATGACACAACAACCTCAGATGACTATTCCACATTGTTAGAACTTCCAAAAATACTAGACAAACAGAGATGAAGACTGCACTTCTCCAAATCTTATATGCTAACCCTCTTGTAGGTTTATATCATGAAGATACTTACACTCATGTTACAAATTTTTACGAGCTTCGTAGTACTCTTGGAGCACCTGAAGAAGGAGAAGAAGCAATGTTCATAAGATTATTTCCCCATTCACTGATAAAAAAACCAAAAGAATGGTACTCAGACCAACCAGCGAAGGTAATGACAAACTAGAATACACTTGAAGATACATTTCTCAACATGTTTTCCCCTCATTAAAAAATAACGAAAGCCAAGATCATTATCACTGTATTTACCAAGGATAAACTAAAACACTTTGTGAAGCATAGAAAAGTTACAAGACTGTGTTGAGAAAATGTCCCAATCATGTTTTTGATGATCTTACACACATTCACATCATCTGTAACAAACCACAACAGCAACCAAGACATATGTTGGATGAAACTTCAAGTAGGTCCTTAGCGTTTAAGAGTTTTGAAGACGAAATATCTATTATTGAAAGAATGACACTTAGCGACCATCGGGGTCGGTATAATAGAAATCCTTCACAGATAAAGATAGGAGTCATTGAGCTAAATACAAATGATGCAATTTTAGGCTAAACTAAGTTATTGACTTAAATTGTGGATGGACTAACAAAATAATTTTCAAAACAAAAATGATATTTTGACACCATTTTTACACCCTACACCGTATGTACGGACGGTGAACAGTGTCGTCCGTACAGTACGGACAATGACCATTATCCGTCCGTGCAATGAACAGTACCGTCCGTATATGAACAGTGACGTATCCCCGTACATGAACAGTATCTGTCCGTACATTGCGGACGGTGAATAGTGCCGTCCGTACCGTACGGACATGCGGTGCTGTGTAAAAATGAGTGTCAAGGTAGCAATCCTGTTTTCAAAACTTCCACAACGACTCAGAGATAAAAAAGGTGTCTAAATAAAATCAATTTTTTTATTAGGTTTAATATTCTTTTTAGTCCTTTACCTATACCCTTGGGTCCATTTTGGTCCTATTTCTTTTAAAAGTTTCAATTTGGTCTTTTACGTTGTCAAATAGGACGTGGCAGCTGAGGTGGCAGAATAATTTTTTATTATTACATTTAATATTTAATTTTCAAACACTTAAATATAAAATAATTGAGCCAAGTCCATGTTATTTACAATAGTAACCCAATTATCAAAATTTGTTATCATTGTATTAAAAAGTGCTTTATAAACACTTTATATTGGTACTAAAAATTCAATGTGGGACTTCATTTTGAAAGTAAAAACAGAATATGAAATATTAAGAATCTCAATACACTACATTTCAAAGATTTGTTTCAAAAATAACTATATACTATCCTCACTCAATTACACTTTAGTATACCAATCACAACATCACTTTCACTAATTATTTTTCATACTTAAAAACAATTCTGCACTTAGGAACATTTCCAGGCTTTTGAAAAAAAAGGGCAGTAGAACTTCTCATTCAGTAAGTTTTTTCTTGTTCATAAATCTATAATAGAAGGAGAAACAACACAACAATGTTTCTTTAGATTTGAAGATCAAGATTCCATCGTACGAGGAAGAAAAAGATACTGATTCATTAAACGACGGTTTCAAGACTCCAACAACCATGGAACACAAAATTCAAGCGATTCTTCCACCTCCACCTAGAAAGCCAAAGCAACATCGTCCATCCACTGGAATGATTGGATAGCTATATGGTCAAATGCCATTTGTAATTGCATATCAAGAAAAGTTATAAGCTAGTGAGATTAATCGTTATTGATTTAATTTCATTCTTATATATGTTTAGATACCGTTGCAGGTTTAATTATTGATGATCATGGTTTTGTAAAATTGGTCTTATGGAATTTATGTTTAGATACCTTTATTTAAACTAAACAAATTTTAGTTGAAAATTGAAGCTGAATGCAAAAGTACGGGGATGATCTGTGGCTTCAATGGGATTCTACAACCAAACTTTATTTTTGTGAAAAACAATATAATTTTCACATAAAAACACATTTGTTGTCATTTTAATGAGACTTTGGGTTGAGCATATGTCGAAGCAAACATGCAATAAGTTTTATGAGAAACTTACTTTCGAAGCTCAAGTTTCAGTTGCAAACACTCACTTTGTTTTGTTTATGCAAATAATTCATGACAGTCTTGTTTAATGGTTCATTGGGGTTTTTGGCTTTGTCAATCAGGTGAAAATGTTGCACTGTGTCTGAAAGGCAGAAGTTTCTCGTCTGTGTGTTTTATGATTGAGGGGAACTACATTAATTGAGTTTTGATTTCATCTTACTCATGGAGTGCAACAAGGATGAGGCTCTGAGGGCAAAAGAGATTGCTGAGAATAGATTGCAGACTGGTGACTTTGCAGGGGCACTGAAGTTTGCTACGAAAGCTCGGCAACTGTTACTATGAGAGTTATATCCTAATTGTTTCATTCTTTTTCTTTGTTGGATCCAATGGAATGATTGGATTGACTTTTAAAAGAAACTGAAATCATTCAGGAAATGAAAATCAAGAGCAATTGACTTTCTAAAGGTAAACATATTCTGATCTCATAATCAATTAAATGATTGCTTGTTTAATTAGTGCGCAAACTCACGCGGAATGAGAGCCACTGTCTTCAATTAAACGAAACAACAAAAGCAGCTACTTTCACTAACTTCACTTCCCTCAACTTTTACCTTGTTTTGCACACACGGCTCCCCTTCTTTTGTCAAGTTTTCTCTTATTTTAAAGATTATTGTTAGTTGGTGAGGGGTTGTGATTGTTCTACTATATGAGACCTGCATGTTGTAATTCTATTTCATGGCATTTGATCAAATTTTGATGACAGATGTGATGGAACAAGATGAGTTTATCACCTGCATTTTATTCAGGTTTATCACCTGCATTATATTTTGTTTTTACTTTCAAAATGAAGTCCCACATTGAATTTTTAGTACCAATATAAAGTGTTTATAAAGCACTTTTTAATACAATGAAAACAAATCTTGATAATTGGGTTACTATTGTAAATAACATGGGCTTGGCCCAATTATTTTATATTTAAGTGTTTGAAAATTAAATATTAAATGTAATAATAAAAAATTATTCTGCCACCTCAGCTGTCACGTCCTGTTTGTCTCCACCTCAGCTGCCACGTCTCTAATTTCTAGCACCGTTTGCCAATATTTGACGGAAAGGACTTGTTTGATTCTGTTTGACAACGTAAATGACCAAATTGGAACTTTTTAAAGAAAGAGGACCAAAATAGACCCAAGAGTATAGGTAAAGGACTAAAAAGGATATTAAGCCTTTTTATTATTATGAGCTTTGCAATGGTGACCATTCCACAGGTTATTTTCCTCCGTCATATGAAGAGGTGAAATTTTTGCAAAACCAACAAAGACAAGGGAAATATCAAAACAACAACAATTTTCATAGGGGGAAACAACTCAAATAACAATCAAGGATGGAGACAAGATGAATGAACATCCAACAAATAACAATCGTACAAGATTTACAACCATAATCCTCTCCAACAAGACAAATGTTCAAATTAAAGGATACTCAATTAAACCAAAAGAACACTAATGCGTCAATCAAAAATCTCAAAACTTAGGTTGGTTAGATAGCCAAGTAACTGACTGATCAACAAGGGAGATAATTTAATGCCAAAACTCATACCAACCCAAAGGAGAATTTCAAAGTTATTACAACTAGAAGATGCAAAGTGAATGGAAACAGAAATAGTGAAAATGTGGAAACTGAAAAAGTTGTTGTTGAGTCAAGAGAAAAAAGTGGGAGAGGAATAAGAAGGCGTGAAAGAAACAGAAGAAGTAAATAAAAGAGTGAAAAATAAAAAGAGTAGTGAGAAAAAATACGAGAATAAGCAAGAACAAAAAGTCGAAGAACGAGGGAGGACAAAATCAATCTGAAGAATCCACCTGTTCAAAATCAGCCTTATCCACATGCTCCAACTAAGAAAGATAAAGAAAGGCAATATTCAAGGTTTTTAAATAGGTGAATTTTTATCTACCCATCTCAAAAAGTTGGGTAGAGTTACCCATAGAGTAAATTAAACTACATTGCATTGGAAATTTATAAAGTTTAAATTATTAAATAAATAATTAAGTATAATAAAATGATATGGCATTACTAGATTGGTTGAAGGTACACTACCCAACTTTTTGTGATGGGTAATGAAGTTGTCCCCTTTTAAATATTTTCAAAAGACTGCAAATTAATATACCATTCTTCAAGGAATTGGAGAAAATTACTACTATGCCAAATTTATGAAAGAGATTCTAACGAAGAAAATAATATAAATTAATGAGGGAATAATTCAGTTGGAAGCTAGTTGTAGCACTATTATTCAAAGAAAACTACCTCATAAGGCAAGTGACCTTGGAAGAGTTACATTACTTTCTGCTATAGGAAATGTGAATTTTGGAAAAGTAATACTCTCTCCGTCCCACAATGAGTGATCTAGCACATCATTTCACACATATTAAGAAAAATGTAAAAAAATAAGAGAGAGAATAATATTTTACTATAGTACCCCTAATCATGTATTAAAAATGATGAAAGTTTAATTAATTAGAGGGTGGAATTGGAAAAAGTGTATTGGAAATTGAAATGGATCATTTATTTTGGGACACAATTTTATTCTAAATGGGTCACTTATTGTGAGACGGAGGGAGTAATTGATTTAGCCGAAATCATAAATCTTATACCTTTACCAGTTATCAAGAAAATTGGTGATTTCAAAATGAGGTAGACAAGGATGACATTACAACTAGTAGACAAATCAATCAAAATTCCACCTGGAATAGATGAGGATGTTTTCGTTAAAGTTGATGACTTCCAATTTCTAGTAGATTTTGTTATGATAGACATCAAATAGGATGATTAAGTTCCTCTAATTCTATACAGACATTTCATGAATACAACACGAATGATGATTGGTGTTGATGATGGAAAAATGAAGGCCAGAGTCCAAAATAAAAAACTCAATTTTAACATGTTTGAAACAATGAAACATTCTAAAGAAAATGGAATCTGTTTTAAAATAGACGCCACACTGATTGAGCTATCATGGAAGTGAGAAAGCAACTGCATATTCCAACTGGGAATGGAAATAGGCTGGGTCGGGTTAGATTTTGTCAAGCCTAAGTCTGGCCAACTAAAAATATCAAAGTCTAAGCCTAGCATGTAGTCTGTCATAGGCTTACTTTCAGGCCCGACATTGGCCTTTTAGAAGGCATGATTGACCTGTTAGCCTACGTAAAAGTCTATTTTATTTTAACATGTGTAAATAAGCAATTCAATCAATGTTTACATAGACTTAAAGACAAAAAGATCAATGATACTAAAAGTTTGTTTGCATTGACTTATCTAAGCTTACCTAGTAACATAAGTTTTATGAGCTATTTATATAGGAAAATTTATGAAAATAACTTATGACATTGTTCATAAGGTGTTTTAAGCCTATTTTCAAAAGTTCTTCAAGATAGCTAAGTTTTATTTATTTATTTTAATTTTAATTCAAAGTACAATATACATAATAATAATAATAATAATAATAATAATAATAATAATAATAATAATAATAATAATAATAATAATAATAATAATAATAATAACAACATTATATAGACAGGCCTGATAGGCTTAAAATAATTTTTTCATGGCCTGAGACACAGCCTTTTAACTAAATAGACTTATAACAAGAGGATTTCGCATTGCACCATATATGTTTCTTAGGCACCACGCGAAAATCTAAAAATGCCCTCAGTTTCCGAAGATGCATCTCCGAACGCACATAATACACAAAATTTATTCATTTTTGAGTTACACCTCAATTTTAGGAATAAATTTATTTCGAAAATGCATCTACGATAAATTTCTAGAAGAAAATGTTCACTTGTGTTTATCCTTACTTTTCCTCTAAATATATCTAGTTTTTGACATTTTTGTTTAACTATCATTCTATTCCCAAAAGTAAACTGACATAAGGTATATTATCTTTGTTGTCAATATGTTTTTTATGCTACTCCAAACATGTTGTGTGGTGTTCATCGTTATTAATAATTTTGGTAAATTGTAAATCTTCACTTGAACTGTCTTTCACTCCCAAAGAAAAGTTCGAAGTTTATCTTCTAATTTTTGGATGATGTTCTTTGTCTTTCATTTGTTTAGGGTAGTTTGTTTTACTAAGATTCAATTGAGTTCCTAATGCTTGATAAAAATATTTCTATCGTTTGAAGTAAAATTTGATTCTCGACGGATACATTACTATATGTTTGGGGTGTAAATTTTTTGGAAATACATTTCTGGAAACTTTCCAGAGATGCATTTACGGAATAAATTTATTCACAAAATTGGGGTGCAACTCAAAAACGATTTGTGTATTAGGTGCGTTCGGAGATTCATCTCCAAAAGCTTGAGGCATTTTTGGATTTTCGCGTGGTGCCTAAGAAACATATATGGTGCATTAAGAAATCCTCTATAAAAAAGCTTAGGCCTTTTCTATTAAAAAAAGCATGGCCTGACATGGGTCTGTGTTGGCAAGGTCTTAGGTCATTGTTAGTTGGTTGTTGGTGCGGTAAAGCGGCAAGCAACAAAAGTTTTTGGAAGTATTTATCCGGGAAATTATCGTGTCCACAGATATTAGTGTTATTGAACTACCGTTCAACAATTTAAATGTTATTGAGTTTGGTTTTAAAATGGGTTTAAATTAAATGCGGGAAATAAAACTTATGAGCAGAAAAAGAATTCATTCTTTGCAGAATAGAGAACTCTCGGGTTTGCATTTCATCTACCCTATCGAATACTTAAACTTACTACCCAGTTGTACGCAACCTAAATCACTCGTCAACATTATCACGCATCTCTCACACAGAGGTTATCTCTAACACAGAGTGAGACGACGATCGTATTACTCGTGTCGGCGATCTCTCAGCGCAACACAAACAACACAGAAGCATTAAGTTCTGATACCCAAGCGAATAGTAAGCCTAAATCTATCTCTAGAATCTAGAACCTAATAGATGTTCATCCTAAATCCGGATTCAACCCGTCCATGTCTGCAACAACTCAAACCCAAATAAAGAAACTAATCATCAACATTAATTTGTAAATTGAGTTTTATACAACACCAAGAGCAATAAATATACATATAATCAAGGTAAACTTATATACAAAATAACAACAAATGGAAACTACAAAGGGAAGAGAGAAGAGGAATCAAAATCTATCGAGGTGTCAATCACGATCCAAGAATCGCCCACCCCCAATCGTCGAGTTATAACCTCCATTGATGCTTTTCTAAGCTCTAAATCATCAAAAATGAAGGTTTGATGAATTGGGAAAAAATATCCCAAAACATAACCTAAAAAAATGTGTTTTTACCCCTTTATATGTGTTTCTGCCCAGACTAATTTACCCGACGAAGTAACGGTTCGCCCGGCGAGAAAAGGCGACATTTTCTACTGCTTCTGGAACTTCTGGCACGTGTCTGGCTCGCCCGGCAAGCTCGGGGCGAGAGTTGACAGTAACAGAAAAATTCAGCATCTTGTTTTCTTCATAACTTTCGAACCGTAACTCCGTTTGAGGGCCGGTCGGAAGCTCGGAAAGCTTATTCAATGCTCTATCTAACAATGACTAAATATTAATGTTTGAATACCTACAAAAATGAGATAAAAACAATTAAACTCAATGATATTTATACGAAAATACTAGTATACACTAAATATACACTTTTACAAACAAAGTTGGGTTTTATTCAAAGAATTCAATACAAATAAATCGATAAGTGCCGCAAAACTACTACTCAAAACACGACATTTTGGAACTTATCATTGGCCTAGCCTATTCACACCCATAACTCTAACTCCTATAGAGCAAGCATTGGCAGACGCATGCACTCATTGTGCTAAACACAAAGGAAGAACAAAAAAAATTGAAGATTGTTTAAAAGAACTTGACACTTTGAAGGAAGTTCCTTTGTGTGAAGCTAAAATTGAGGAATTTAAAGATGAACCAAAATAAGAGGATTCCAACACAAAGTTGAAAATGTTGTCGTCACATTTGAAATATGTCTTTCTAGAAGAAGGTGACAATAAACCAATAATCATCAGTAGTTCCTTATCTACTCAAGAGGAGCAAAAATTAAATAAGGTCTTGAAGGAAAATAAAGAATTGATGGGATGTGTGTTAGGTAATTTGAGACTTATCAATCCATCTTACTATATGTATAAAATCATAATGGAAGAGAAGTTTAAACATGTAGCTCAACCTCAATGTCGTTTGAATCCAACCATGAAAGAGGTTGTCAGAAAAGAAGTAGTGAATTTGCTTGAAGCATGAATGATATACCCAATCTTAAACAACACATGTGTGAGTTTAGTTCAGGTAGTTCCTAAGAAAGAAGGTGTGAAGTGATTAGAAATGAAAAGAATGATATAATTTCAACATAAATAGTTAATGGATGAAGAATATGTATAGATTATAAGAGGCTTAACCAAGCAACTAGAAAATACCATTTTCCATTGCCTTTAATGGATCAAATGCTAGAAATATTAGAATATAAATTATTCTACTATATTCTAAATGGGTATTTAGGTTACAAGAAAATCAATGCAAATCCTGAAGATCGTGAGAAGTCATTATTTGCATGTCCCTTTACATTTTTGCTTGTAGACAAATGCCTTTTGGATTATTCAACAATGCATGAAAGCTATTTTTTCTGATCTGATTGAAAAGTGTATTGAAGTTTTCATGGAGGATTTCTAAATATTTGGAGCATCATATGATTTATGATTGGTCAACTTATACACCGTACTAAAGAGGTATGTAGAGACAAATCAAGTTATAGACTAGGAGAAGTGTCACTTTAGAAAAGTCAAATAAACTATATCAAGCTTCATCAATTAAAAGAGTCAAGTACTAGATGAAGTGCTAAATCAATGATAAATAAAACAAGATGAATTGAAGAACTAATGTTTTGAAAGAGAGAGAATGTGAAAGCTCGTATGATCGTTCGTCTGAGTGATCAGTCTAATATACATATATAAAAGTATTTTTTGCGATACTAAGGCAACTCCCACACAAGCTTAAAAATGATTTGAAGTTTCTATCATTTTGATAAAACACATGGAAATGTTTTCATACACAGATCTAAGGGATTACATGACTTGCTTATATAATTACAAGTGATTTTTACACTAGTTAATCTACAATATAGTTAATCGGTTAACTATTCTATAATGCCTCCACATTGTTTAGAATTCTTCTAATCGATTAGTAACAGAAGATTTCAATACCCTCCTTATTTATCTTATCAAATCGGTTAATAATCAGGGTTAATCGATTAAATCATTATAAAATTCCATGAATCTTTTCCTTTTTGAGCAAAATCTTCTCTCTAAAAATAGACAGCTTCTCTTCATTATTATTTACAATAGTTTTTGAAATATAAACTATACTATACTATTTTCTACTCTCTTGTTCTGTATTTTCTTATTCTTCACTAAAGTTGCCATACTGCCAAAAAGGTGAAAAATACTTGTGATAGTTTCATTGCACTGAGGGGTGATGCATTTGTTCTTGTTCAATAGAGTGATTCTCTTGAGCAATATTCTAAAGGTTTGAAAAGTACACAAGAAGGGGGGTTGTGTTTCACATTTTCTCATTATTTAACTTCTGATCTGAGTCTCAGAATCAAAACTGATGTTCAGATTCTGAGTTAATTCATTTGGCAGCGGATACAACAGAAGTAAATAAAATAACAGCGAAAGACACAAAAGATTTATACTAGTTCCTCCCCTAACTGAGAGTAGCCCAGTCCCCTTGCCTCGCAAGAGCTTTTCATTATAATCACTTCATGATTACAATCGCTTATGCTTCTGCATAAGACTTTTAGAACTACTCAGACTAATTGTCTGAGACTTTCCTTGCTTAGAGCGCATGTCTAAGACTTACCCTTTGCTTACACCATCAGACTGAGCCACCTGCTCATCTATCTTCTAGTTGAGACTTCCCTTTGCTTAGAGCATATGTCTAAGACTTCCTTTGCTTAGACCATCTGACTGAGCCACCTGCCCATCTGTCTTCTGGTTGAGACTTTCCTTTGCTTAGAGCACATGTCTAAGACTTCCTTTGCTCACACCATCTGACGGAGCCGCTTGCTCATCTGTCTTCTGATTGAGACTTACCTTTTCTTAGAGCACATGTCTAAGACTTTCCTTTTGCTCAACCAGACTAGCTGAATAAGACTTTCACAGCTTAAGCACTTAAGCAATGAGACTTATGTGGCTTAAGCATCTTGGCGCAAGACTTATTGCTTGAATCCCAATGAGACACGACTTTTTGCTCAAGCACATAGTAGGAGACTTAATCTAAACTACTGAAGGCTCAGTCGAATAAAGAACAAGGTGTACATGATGCATGCATCAGAGGTACGGGAGATCACCATAACAAAGACCTAAAGCACTTAAGATTTCTTGAATATATACAGGGGTAAGAAATCTTAAGGCTTTTACAATTACACCCAAAAACAGAAAATTTGCCTATTACATAGAGTTAATAATTGCTTGATCTTGTTACTCCTTTAACAGAAGAATCCTTGTTTAAAATTCAGGTTTGAATCTTCAGCCAATATATAGGCTTTCCATAAACTAGTCGTTGAGAGGGTTACTTGATCAAGTGTCTTTGCTTTTGCTCCAAAGTACAAGAGACGTTGAAGATGGATGCACAGCAAATTCTGAATCCATTGTGTAACACATTTAACCTTTGAGTCTTCAAGAGGTTATGTACTAATAGAGCCGTTGGGAGTAGACATCTATGGAACGTACCATTTTTTCTTGAGCCTTGCAATCCTATAGACTCGAGCTGACAGGCTGATAAGACAATACATCATGCTTTCAGTAGTATAGATAGTCCACAACTTTATCACCAACTCTGAATGGTACCAGATGTTGATATACAATTACTAAGTGTAGCAACTCGTCTGAATGCTGAGGCCCTCAGTTCAGAGTCTTCGTTAAACCACACCACTATGCCACGGAAGGGAAAAGACAAAGCTTTTTTTGGCTTTTAACAGCGCTTAAAAGCGTTGCCTAAGGTGGCGCTGCTATAGGTAAAGACATCGCTTTTGTTTTATGCAAAAGCACTGCCTTATGTAGGCCTTTAGCAGCGCTTTTTCTAGAAAAGCGCTTTCTAAAGTAGGCCTTTAGCAGCGCTTTTTCTGGAAAAGCGCTGTCTAAAGTGGGCCTTTAGCAGCGCTTTTTCTGGCCTTTTATGCTTTCTATTGGCATCTTTAGGCAGTGCTTTTTCAGCAAAAAACGCTTTCTATTGTCCCCCTTTAGACAGCGCTGTCTAATGTATTTTTTATTTCACTTTAAGGCAGCGCTTTTAATGGAAATCGCTTTCTATTGTGAACTATAGGCAGCGTTTTTTCTGAAAAGCGCTGTCTTTTCTTCACGTAAATTGTGCTTTTTAAAAGCACTTTTTTAAAAATCAGAATTTAGGAAGCGTTTTTTATTTAAATGGGCTGCCTATTCTTTCTTTTTTAGAAAGCATATTTTGGAAATAATACCATAAACCTATATAATTCAAGCCTTTATTTCAAACACATAGGCATTATATGACATTCAACAAGCCTTTATTTCAGCACATAGGCCTTATATTTCAACCATTGAGCCTTTATTTCAACAAATAAGCTTTTATTCAAACATAGGCATTATATACCATTATAATCCAAAATATATAGACCATTATAATTCAACACATAAACCATTTGATATAAATCAACACAACAACTTTCATACCTTACATGATTCTTTTCTCAATAAAGTATTCACACTCCTCCTTGATTTCTTCCAAATTATCTTTCGAGTAATTAGCACACTTGTATTCATCAAAGTACTACATAATAAAACATAATATGCATGATTTAGTTAAAAGTAATAAATTATATGAAATATTCGATAAATATTAAAATAAATCCCAAGTTATAAATCCATACCATGATTGGAATCTCTATTTGATCCAAATGAAGGATTTCTCTCATAAACCTCAAAACGTAATAGCCGAAATCTATACTTGTATTGTTCTAACAAAATAAAAACAAATAAGAATATATAGTTTAGATGGAAATTTTCTACGCAAAAGATACAAAGATTAGAATGAAATTAGAATGAAAATCTAACCCGTTGCCAGTATTATACGGGCGGAAACACGAAATAGAATCTGTTTGACAATTGATTCTCGCGCATCAACTTGTCATACAAGAACCTTAAATAAAAACATAATAAACATTAGACTATTTTCATTGAAATCTGTAAATAAATTGTTCAACTTATTAAATAATAGACACGAAATAGTACATTTTGCACTAACGTCTCTTTCTTTTCTTGGTTGGAATATATTCTACTCGTCTCTTAACAATACAGACAGTTGGATTGATCCAAATACCCTCATTATGATCATTTCTAATATATGATTCATTTTCTATAATATTCTCATCTTGATCATTTCTAGTAAACGATTCAATCTCAACATTAATATCACCTTGATCTCCAATGTTTTCATCAATTACTTTGTTAGATAAAAGCACTATAGACCATTTCGTACTTGTTGGATCAGTGACATAGAACATTTGTTTAGCTTGAGAGGCTAGAATAAAAGGCTCATCTTTGTACCCCACCCTATTAAGATCCACTTGCAAAAATCCCGACTTATCCATTCGTGTGCCATTATTATTTTCAACCCACTTGCAACCAAATATAGGAATCTAAAAATTCTCATAATCAAACACCCAAATGCGCTCAATAACCCCAAAATATGACAGATTTGGAAATTTGGGGTTTAAGTCCTTCACACTTGAAATGTGCATTGCTTCAGCTACCACGATGACACCACTATTTTGCATAGTACTTTTATCATCTTGTTCTTTGGTATAAAATGTGTATCCATTAATTGCGTATGTGCTATAAGAAAACACAACCAAACTTTGACCATATGCTAAACATCGCAACCTTTCTGTTATTGAAGCGGGATCTGAATAATACTTTGAATAAATATAATCCTTAAACCAAGGTATAAAACTTCGATTGTGCTCTCGTACTATCCAATTTTCATTCCTATTCAGATTTAAACCTCAGAGAACATCCTTGTGCATTTCAACATACGGCTCAACCTCGTTCTCATTGTGCAGAACATACAAATGCACTTGATCCCGTTTGACCCTTGATACTGTCACAACTTTATTTCCAATTAACTTTTTTCCTTCTTTTTTTTCGACAATATGAGATTTAGGGAGTCCAATTGATTGAACATTGGACAGATTTTCAGAACAAAACTCAATCGCTTCTTCAACAATGTATCGTTCAGCAATACAACCCTCGGGTCGACTTCGGTTTTTCACATACCCTTTTAATATTTTCATATAACATTCAGCAGGGTACATCCATCTCATATAAGCTGGTCCACATAATTGTGTCTCTTTCACAAGATGTACTATTATGTCAAAAAATGAGGGAGGAAAATACATTTCAAGCTCACACAAAGTAATAACTATTTCTTTTTGCAATGTTGGTAAGATCGTAAGATCGATCACCTTACTGCAAATTGACTTGAAGAAAGAACACAATTTAGTTATTGCGCTTCTTAATTTTTCTGGCAGAATAGAACGTATACCTATTGGTAGAAAATGTTCCATTATAACATGGCAATCATGCGTCTTTAAACTCTTTAACTTGAGGTCTTTCATAGACACAAGTCTTCTAATATCTGAAGAGTATCCTTCTGGAACTTTAACTTCACTTAGAAACTTACACAATACTTTTTTCTCCTTTCTAGATAGATTATAGGCAGCAGGTGGTAGATATGTTCGACTTCCATTCTTCAAGGGTCCTAATTCAGTTCTTATCCCCATCGCTATCAAGTTCTTTCTTGCTTTAAGGTCATCCTTAGATTTTCCTTGTATATTGAGTAACGTACCAATAACACTGTCAAATACATTTTTTTCAATATGCATAACATCGAGAAAATGTCTTACATACAACGACTTCCAATATGGCAATTCAAAAAAAATTGACCTCTTCTTCCACCCACTCTTAACAAGCGTATGTGCAAAAGGCTTGCCAAACTGAATACTCACATCTTTCACCTTTTCAAAAATTTGATCACCTGTCAATATAGGTGGAGCTCTACCTTGTTTTGGGGCTCCATTGAAGGCTTTTCTCCACCCACGGTAATGATGATTAGAATTTAAGAATCTAAGATGACCGAGAAAGACATTCTTCTAACCAAACTCTAATCGCGTCCAATTTGTTTTATCTTCACAAATAGGACACACACATTGACCTTTTATGCTATACCCTGATAGATTTCCGTATGCTGGAAAATCATTAATTGTGCCAAACAACATCGCCCTCAAGTTGAAACTTTCTTTCCTATACCCATCATAAACCTCCACACCGTTCTCCCACAAAGTCTTTAAATCTTCGATTAAGGGTGTCAAGTATACGTCTATGTCATTCCCTGGTTGTTTAGGCCCAGAAATTAACATAGATAACATCATGTACTTACGCTTCATACATAGCCATGGAGGTAGGTTATAAATCATAATAATCACAGGCCATGTGCTATGTGAGATACTTTGAAGACCGTGTGGGTTCATTCCATCAGTAGATAATGCCAAGGAAAGGTTTCTTGCTTCTTTTCCAAATTCAGGATAATCATTATCAAGTTTCATCCACTGTGGTGAATCTGCCGGATGTCGAAACTTTCCATCAATAATTCTTTCATCTGCATGCCAAGTCAAGTGTCTTGCATCAGTTTCACTACGAAACATGCGTCTAAATCTCGGAATTATAGGAAAATACCATAAGACTTTTGGTGGAGACAACTTTTTCTTATATCGAGATACACCGCATTTAGGACACTCATTTAACGATGCATACTCATTTCGAAACAAAAGGCAATCGTTTGGACAAGCATGTATCTTATCATAACTCATGCCAATAGAGCACAACATCTTTTTGGCCTCATATGTTCGATTGGGAAGAACATTATCCTCTGGAAGCATATATTTCATAAGGGCTAATAACTCAGTGAAACTTTTATCCGATCATCCATTGCCCGCCTTTACGTTGTACAACTTTAATACCGCAGACAATCTTGTGAATTTAGTGCAACCATTATACAACGGTTTCTCTACATCGCTTACCAACCTCTCAAACATTTTGGGACAATCCTTAAGATCTTCTTCAAGTGCTTCTGTAATCTCTTCGACTCGATCACAATCATATATATCTGTGCAATTGTCGTTTGAAGCATAGGTCGTATTATCCCCCGATTCAACATTCCCGTTACTTTTCTCACCATGCAAATTCCAACATGTATAACTTCGATCAATTCCATGCCTCATTAAATGAGATGCCAACTGAACCGCGTCAACCCGACTCCCATAACAGCAATCCAAGCAAGGACATGTCATCCGACTGGGGTCTTTGGCATGCGCAACAGCAAACTTAACGAATTCTGACACCCCATTCTCGTACTCTTTTGACAATCGACTTGAAGACATCCATTTCTTATCCATGGTTTTACTAATTAAGCTAAACAAAAACAAAATAAAAACTATTTACCTGTAGGGAAGTCAACAGCTTCTGGACCCACACAGTGTAAGATTCTTGGAAACAATCAGACTTTCACTCTTCACAAGTAACCCCTATAGCAAATTCACTAAGTTAGAATTGATGGTGTATGCCAAATATAACAGGACAAATTTAGTATATAATAGGACAAACAAGATATATCGGAGAAACAAGTCAAAGTCTCAAGAATCAATTAATTTCAACAATTTCATTTTCATTTTCATCACTAACATACCAAATATAACAATTAATTTCATTATCATTTTCAATCAACAATTAGATTAAAATAAACTAATCACTAAAAAGTATCCATCAACAATGTCATTATCATCAATTAATTTCAACAAATCATCACAAAATTTCAACATCAGCTTACAAAATTAACACCAATTCCCAACATAAATCCACCACAAATATCACTATTTATCATCTTCAACTTTACTACAACAACAATTTCAAAATCAAATTCAAACAACATCCACATCAACACTAATTCACCAAATCGACAACAACCACATCAACACTTGATACTCTAACAACACTCATTTTTCTATAACACTCATTTTTCTAACAACCCTCATTTTGTAATGGATATAATTTCCTATAATATAACAACACTCATTCAAACTACATTCAAACTAACACATTCAAACTAAAAACAAAACAAAAACAAAACAAGATGCTCAAGAACAAACCCTCAAGAGAAGATGATGAACAGTGCCGGTCGGAGAACAAACAAGTGACATTCACGGAGGAATGCCTGTCGAAGAAGATGGAGATACGAACAGATGAACAGTGTCGATCGGAGAAGACGGACAGAGGAACGCCGGTCGGAGAAGACAAATAGTGCGGAGGGAGAAGTCGCGAGAGAGAGGGAGACACGGCGGAGGAGAAGTCGCGAGAGAGAGGGAGAAAGAAAAGAAATTATTAGGGCGTTCTGAAACAATGAAAAGTTTGTTAATATTTATGAAATAATAACATAAGACAGCGCTTTTGGAAAGCGCTTTCTTAAGTATTAGCTTTAGCAGCGCTTTTTCTCTAAAAGCGCTTTCTTTTTAATTTCCTATAGCAGCGCTTTCAGAAAGCGCTTTCTAATGTGTGACCTACGTAAGGCCTTTAGCAGCGCTTTTTAAAAGCGCTTTCTAAAGTGTGCCTTTAGCAGCGCTTTCCTGAAAGCGCTTTCTAAGGTGTCACATTTGTATGGCTTTTAACAGCGCTTTTAGGAAGCGCTATCTAAAGTAGGCCTTTAGGCAGCGCTTTTTTTCAGCATGTTTTTTTTAAAACATATAGCAGCGCTTTTGATCAAAAGCGCTGTCTATGTAGTGCTGCCAAAAAGCAATTTTGGCGTAGTGCACTAAAAATTGTTCTTCAGATTCTGCCACCAGAAGCTAGCAATGAAGCAACTCCAAGTGTATCTTAAGTAAACAAATTCTGATTATTTTTGTACAAGACAAGGACCTGCATAAATAAAACACACATCAAATAAACCATTATACTTTTAGTACTTTTGTTATCATCACAACTAAAGAGAAAATATCAAGAACAAATCTTGTTCTAACATATTCTTGTTTGATTCTTGAGATTAACTTGTTAAAATTTTTGTTTGATTCTTGAGATGAACCGGTTAAAATCTCTATCTAGTTTGTGAGTTCGACATGTTAAAACCTCTGTTTGCTTTGAATACCAGTCTGTGTAAAATCTCTCATTGTTATAAAAGGTTCGTAGGCATATCCTTAAAAGCTCAAGACTTATTATTAGTGGAATCTCAAGAAAAAACTCTTGGGGACATGACTAGGCCAAGTGGTAGGTCGAACCTGTTTAAATTTCTGGCGCACTCTCTCTAATTCGATCTCTTTACTTATTGTCATTTAATTGTTTCTTTCTTATCTAATTCATCCATTCTTCTTCTTCTCCGATGCTTTTTCTTTGTTGGAAAGACATAAACCATTTTTTAGAAAGAATTTTTTTAACAAATAATCTCAATTTCTAAATAACAAAATTCACCACCCTCTTGTGTTTAGAGTCACTTGGTCAACATTATATTTGAGGGTGGGGATCAGAATGATAATTTACCCCCCGCCCCCACTTCTTCCTATTAACATCCCTAACCAAGAACATTTCATTGCAAGACCAATGGCAAAGACTCTCAAACTGCTATTGGCTCAAGTAGAGGACAAAGTTCTCCAGCCACTCGGAGAAAACATAAGAGATAACTTTAAACCTACCAAGAAACCATTTTCAAGCCAAGAAAATGAACTTGTCTTCCATAGTCTTCACACTAGTAGATGAACCTATACACACAAAATCATTTTGAGATTTTCATATCATCCACACAACAACATGCTAAATCATGGAGAGACCACCATTAATCCTAGACACTTTTCCTAGGAAAACAAACACCTGTAAGAGAGAGACGAAATATCCCCAGAAATGAGCAAGACACCACCTTAACCACCGGAATACTCAATACCACACAAATGTCACAATGTCTCGTGTAACAAATAAATGATACACCGATTTGACCAACCACTACGCTTCAGACAAAATATATCCTCTAGATCCAAATCAATTTTTTTTTAGATTTCCAGACATCCGACCACTTAAATTAGTACAAAAGATTTTACCAAAGAAGGTTTTAACTAACCCATTTAGAAGGTGACTTTAGTGAGAGAAATAGGTGATAGGATGTATTTAGTGTATTTCAGGAGTTGTAAGTAAAAAATAAATAAAATAAAATAAATAATTAAGCTGAGAGAGTGTGAGAAAAAGGAGCAGTGTTTTTCTCTTTCCTAACATAACTAGTGGAATACCCATGCTTCCGCAGGGGTAATGGTCGAGGTGTACAATTGATGATCAAATACAAAAGACAACAAAAATATAAAAGAGGCACAACAACTTCAAAATTAGTTTATATTAATTATTTGAAATTAGATTGTATATATGATTTGATATTGTGTTGCAAAAAATTTAATATATATATAATTTATTAAGAAATACAGAAGTCAAAATTTAAATGTTACTATCCCAACAAAGGTGGTTAAAATAAAAATTGAATATTTAATACAAGTTATATTGATTAAATATAATGGTATACGTTGAAAAAATTGATGTTTGTAAAAGAAGGGGGGCAGTAGTGACACGTGCAAGTAAACTGATTTTAAATATGATAATGAAAAATTAAATTAAATATTGATTGACCAATTTAGATAATGGGAATAAAAAGTTGTAACTTGTGCAACCTTTGAGAGTCCAAACGTTAGTAAGACTACAATGAAAAAGAGAAACCATTTGTTTAATAAGAGAAACCAGATTAATGCCTTTATATGTAAGGTGTTGTTCGTTTTCCAAAACCATATACGTTCTTTGGCGAGGCAAAGTGAAAGGAAAGATGGGTACTGAAAAAGGATCATCAAGTGGGACACAGTAAGAAACGGCATGTTTTGCATGTTTTCATCTCAGTTCAAATTCTTGTTTGTTAACCGTACGATGTGTTATGTTTTTCAGGCCAGGCGAAGCATGGTTGAAGGAGAAGAAGAGGATTGATGCTCAGCTTCGTCAATGGTACGAGGAAGACGTAATGGCGAACGATATGAAAGGGAAGGGAAAACGTGTAGCAACCTGTCATGAAAACCTGGATTTATCTTATCTTTTCCCGCCCGACCCAGATTGGGCAAAGAAGTTCGAAGAAGGTGGTGAAACTGAGGCAAGGTAACCGATTTGTAATTCATGTTCCAAGTTAGAAAGATATGTAGCATACCATTTAGAATATGTGAAGTCTAATTTTGTAATTGCATGGTAACAGTATAGAAGTTAAATATGTATAAAATCTGTAGACGAAAATTGTAGAAAATGTGTGTAGTGTCATTGATGTATTAGATAATGAGAGTAGTCGGTTGGTTTGGTTTACTCAGTTTGAATTCTTTACCTCAGTATTATAAAATCTGTAGATGTAAGTATCGAAAAGTATAGGATAAAGATTGTATATGATGTTCCTGAAAACTAAGTCTTAATCCTAAAATAATAATCTGAACCCTAAAATTGAAGTAGATACAGTGTAAAGTATATTCCAAAGATAGAATATTTGTGTTTAGGCACAATTTTGATTTTTCCAGTTTTTTGAAGACCATACTGAATATTAAACTGTGGGTCAAATAGGTGTGGTTGATTGATTCAGTTATGGCCAGACATTTGAGGAGCATAGGTTATGTATGACGAACTGAAAAATTTAGTTATCGTCTGATCAATTGAATTTTTACATTAGGAACAAACCTGGAACAGGAAACGGTGATGATGAAAAGAGTAAGGAAACCGTTAAGGAAACAACAGAAGCTGGACGTGGTGCATTGGACGTCGAGGTGAACGTTGATTCTGAAGAAGAGCATGGTCCGTTGGAAGATGTCATGGAAGAAGATTGTGATTATGAGCCGTTTGATGACCAGTATTACTGGAAAAGGGTGATAAGAAATGGAAAAAGTGTCTAAAGACAAGTTATGGTAAGTGTGATTTGAAGGTATTTATGATATGGAATTGTATACGAAAAGCAATTTTCTGATTGACTGTTAAAAGTGTTGCAGCATTTTCCAAAGCTGATTGTAGAGAAATGCTTGTACTTTAACCAAAGCACAATCGATCTGATTGATTTTGACATGGGTACAGTGTACGCAGCTGAGATTCACACTGTTAGGCGGAAGAAAAAGGCTTCAAAGTTCGAGAAATACGTTGGTCGCGGCTAGTACGAGTATGCCAGGACAAAGAATCTAAAAACCGAAGAGAAGCTTGGTTTCTGCATCACCACAAGACCGGAGCGTCTCTATGTTTTCAAGTTGGCTAGTTGAAAGTATTGCATTTAAATATAAGGAGTTAGGTTTATTTAGTGATATGGTGCACTTTGCTAAAACAGTATGAGTATACCCTTAGTAGGATGAAGGGAAAGTAACAGACATGATATGTTTTGACCAGAAGAATTGATATGTTATATGAATTAAACTTTAGTTACTTTGCTGTTTTGAACCCCATAGCGAGAGCTATATTAAAATATGTGAATTGGATGTGTTTCTACATTAAAAGAGAAATTGAAAATGAATGTCTTTATAAATAAAAAATCCCACAGTGACAGGTAGTGTAAATTTCATAAATGAGGTCCTGTTGAAGATGCAATAATTCATTACACGCAGTGAATTGGGTAGTACATGTTAATTTTAAAGGATGTTGATTATAAATATAGTAGGTTATATATAACATGTTTGTATGGGAAACATTATTATCCACACAATATGTGATCTTTGCAAGATTTATTTGCAAGTAGGGTCGGACATCATGCAGGAATTATAGAAGGAGAAGTTAAGAAGGAAGGTTTAAAGGTAACAAAAAATGTCGGACCTAGTGTAATGAGATTACAGCCAAATGGTGGTAATTCAGATGAGCAACATGACTTGGCTGTGGAATTCGACGAAGATGCTGAATTGGGTTCATAAGATGAAGAGTAGTATTGGGAAATGGTAATTAGGTGTTAAGAGTCACCAGAAAGTCAAGTTATGGTAAATGGGAGAATAACCATGAATGTGTTAATATGTAATTGACAGAAAAAGTAAGTATATTTAATTTAGTTTGTGTATGGTCTTGTTGCGGCATGTTCCAAAGGGTATAGCAGAAAGCTGGTTGTAGTTTAATCAAAGGAGAATCGATCTGGTGGGTTATGACATGGGCACAGGCTATGCTGGGGAGACTGGTACTGTCATGGGGTACAGGTCATTTTCAGATGAGGAGAAATTCTTCAAGTTAGGGTAGTATGGGTATGGTAGGAAAAAGAAACTTTGAATCGAAGACAAGCTTGGTTTCTGCATATACATAGTTCGAGATCGTATGTATGTTTCTTCGTTGAACCGAAGAAGTGGAGGACATGGTAAAATTATTTGGAAGATTCAATGTTTGCTCAGTTTGAAGATTTCAGAAACAATATAAGACAATCCAATAATAGGATGACTATAAAGGATGTGTTTGCATCTGTTAGGATAGAATGTTGTCTTATAAGTTAATGATTTCATGTTTAGTAGTTATGCAAATTTTGGTGCTGGTTAGTGGAGTAAATCCTCCTGGCAGTGTATTATATTTTGTAATGGCCTGGGATATTTTCAATATTGGCATTGTTTAGTGAACAGTAATAGTTAATTGCCTTGTAGTTTAGGTGTTCTATTTGATGTTTTAATGCAGATCAGGTTCTAAAGTTGTAGTGGCATCTGTTATGAACATGACTATTAATTTTAATTTTCTTATGGCTCTTTTCCAAAAAATGACCAATTAAGGTTGTATGATATGTGCATGATTGGAACGTGACAATTAAATTTGTGTGTTCTTCATTGCTCACTTCAAATCCCAGAAACAATCATAGGTGTTTTATGAATAACTATCTTGAGTATAATACCTATATTTTCCAAGGCTGGCTTATGTCAAATAAATACATTTAAGATGCAATATCAATAGAAAAAATTTACCCGTGTAGTGTAAAAGTCGGAAAAAGGATAAAAAAAAATAAGAGGTTCAAAACAAAAGGCAATAAGACATAATTTAAATGTAAGAAAGCTATATTGTAGAATATTTGTTGTTGACATAGTTAAGTCTATTAATTAGAAAAAAAACCTATTGTCATGGACAATGGTATATTAAATGTGAAGTTTTATTTTATGGATGTGAACCTGCTAGTTTCAATAATTATAGACAAACTCAGTATATCATAATGTTATATTTTACAGGTACTCATAGGAAAAATAATGTAACCACAACATATAATAGAATAATAAGTAGAATTTCGACTACATGGATTGGTGGTATATGATATAGTTATAGAAATGCAGGGAACATGCATCATTGCAATAAAAAAATAGAATTTGAGTAGGTGGAATAATGGTGTCAGTTGTAAAGAGTACACAGCCAATTTAAATGACAAAATGTAAGGTTCAGTCAGAAATGGAAGTTGTTGTAGATAATGGCGTATTAATGTAGTGAAATTGGTTGCCTTGCAATGGAACAGTACCTGTTGAGGGAAAAAAATAATGCCAACATTATTAAAAGGTTGCTTAGAAATTCATGACAATGAAGACTATAAGTTTTGAAAGTGAAAAATATGCGAAACAGAAATATTTTAAACATTATATGTTACTGTCATAAAATTGTATTGAAAGTTAGAGTAGAAAGTGTCACCTTCTAGACATTGTTAAAAACCTCCTTGTAGACGACGTTGGAAGTTGTTGATTTTGCAATGTTGTTTTCGTCGTGGATCAAAATTCTAATCCCCCTTTTGCTCGTTACCCTTGATATTGCAACATAAATTTGCCCATGACTGAAAAGATCTCTAGGGATATATAATCCAACCCAATCCAACGATTGGCCTTGCGACTTGTTTATTGTCATGGCATAGGAATCAATGATCGAAAATTGTCGCCTGCTTAGTTTGAAAGGCCAAGGTGATTGGGAAGCTAACATATCCATTCTTGGTATATAAATGACTTTGTCATGGTCATTGCCTCCCATGATTTCAGCCTAAAGAACATGATCTTCCATATTTGTAACAATAAGTCTAGTCCCGTTGCATAAAGATTGTGATTGATCAATGTTTCGCATAAGCATGATAGGTGTCTGTCGTACCCCAAATTTTGACCACTAAGATTTCCCATCATTGTGCAAATCATCATCACAATATGGATGAACCATTAGTCTCCCCAAAGATGGGTGAGCATCCACTACAATCAGACTTAGGGTTTCAAGCCCTCTCAGAGCTCTTAGACAAAGGATCAATCAAGAAATGACATGATCTTCAACTTGTATAGCCTCTCAAACATCCACAAAGGATCAAGAGGATTCCCACTTCAAGTATTAAGCACAAGGCTTCTCCCTTCTAGGTAGATCAAGCCTTAAGATCGCCAGTGTCACCAAACTAGAGTTTTGGTCGACCAGGGCCTCCAGTTGGAATTTTTCCTCTAGGCATGAGCCAATGCTTCAAAGCATAACCTATGATGCTCCAAGGGACATCATAAACCCAATCACCAAGTCAATTTAGCCTCAGGGGATGCATACATCAAAAATCAGGAATTAGGGTTTCTTGACCTAATTCACCCCTAAGTTGACTTTTGGGACAAAACATGAGCCAAGACCTCAAGACATGATTTGAGGGTCACTAACACACCACATTGATCCATTTACAACAATGGATTAATCCAAGAAGCTTGAGCAACAAGTTTCAAGTTCAACAGAACCACAGTTAGGGTTTCGCGGAAAAAGTCAACTGTATCTTTGACTTTTGACCAGGACATGCTCCCAACCCTAAGACCTGATTAAATATACCCTATAACACCTATGAAATCAATCCATCAAGTTTGATTTAGCTCAAGGACTTGATTTCATAGAGGATCGCACAGTTTGGAATTCATCTGACAAAAAGTCAACTGTGCACAAAAGTCAAACTTTGACTTTTTGAGATTTTTCACAATTATGGTTCTTTGACCCCCAAAATGATGTGAATGTATAATTGGAATCATCATTCATCAAGAAAAATCAAGAAAAGTGGGATAACTTGCAAAAGGGGTAACCATAAAAAACTTAGAAAATTTTCTAAGTTATGGAACAAAGTGGCTAGGGTACCAACTTTGGAGGATCATAACTCCTAAACCACAAGGCCATTTTTTCCCATCCAAAGCTGGATTTGTAGCTCTCATTACCCTCTACAAAAGCTTCAACTACCACTCATTCCAATTTCCCATGGATTTCAAGTTATGGAATGATCAAAATCAAGAAAATTTGGAAATGTCACTTTTTTTCCAACACTTAGTGAAATTTTCACCAAGTCAGAATCTGCCTTCACTTTTTTCCAAATGTTTGGGCATTTTTCACTTGGATCCAAAAAGTATCAAAACCAATTATGATTAAACAGTTATTATATCATATGAGGGCTTTCCAAAATGGCCAAGAACTCCATCAAATTCCACTTGAGCCATGAGATATAACAATGGCAATATGCCTTGCTGAAAACTGCCAAGGCTAGGCAGAATTTTGCACTTTTGCTCGACTTGGTAAAATCAGATAATTCCAAGCCTTGTCATCATTTTGGACACATCTGAGGATCAAATCTAAAAGGAACAAACACTGATCCAAGCCTCCAAAGTCTTTGGAACAAGAAGTAGCATGCCAAACCTAGAAATCCCTAAAAGAGGGACAAGACTCCAATTTTGGATTGGAGCATTTAATGGATGCACCAAGGTGGCATGGACTGACACATTTGCAACTGAATTCAGTCAAGAATGATCCAACAACTAGGGAACCACAGCTCTGTGCTCTAATCTCTAGTCAATGGCTAAAGGAGACTTGCATTCTCATTGATCAACATTGGCCAAACCTCTGTTGCAGTTGCCATTCACTATTGATCCTAAAACAAACTTGCTCTATTATAAATAGAGCTCATTTGTGCTCAGTTTGAGTACACCAAAGCCATCAAACAGATGCTTTCCTCAAAATCACTTTCTTTAGGCAAAAATACCTTCTTTAGCAAGGTAACTCTGAGTTTTTGAGTTAGAGAGCATTTCCATCACAGCTCATGATCCAAACACATCCAATATGTCATATCTAAGCTGTCCAAACTCACACAAGTGACCTGTAATCCTTAAATCTCAAAGTCACCTCTCAAAACCTCAAAATAGGCTTTTTTTTTTGCATTTTTCAAGCCATGTCTTGATTCAGTCACTTTCCAAACCAGATAAAACCTCAAACACACTCCAAATATCATCCTTGAACTGTCTCAAATGGTTCCCAACATCTGGAACACCATTTGAGAGAGTTGCTATTTTGGCCAGTTTAACCCCTTTTGCTAGAAAGGGCCAGTATTTGTTTTTGTAGGTTCCAGCTGATTCTAATCATTCTAAAAGCTTCTAAGGGATCATTTGAGAGTGTCCAAAGCATCAAACTATTTCTGGAACAAGAAACTTGGCAGATTACACAAAAAACTCCAAAAGCTCAAAAAGAGGTAAGCATCATGACTTGAACTTTCCAAAATATGCATTGCTTTGAAGTCTGCTGATCATGCATCTCTTCTACATGTCATATGTGTTGTGTTTGCATCAATTTATCATGTAATTCATAACTTTACCAAGATGTAGCACAGAAAATACAAAATATGGTCTATTTCAAAACCACTACCGAATTTTGAGGAGGGAGCATGATCTGAAAAAAAAATACCACCAACATTGGATTCCTTGTGAAATTCTAGGCCAGATGCATACAAATTTTGTCCCCAACCATGGAGAAATGAGAAAGTTATGGCCCTTCCTGTTTCTTGTCAAAACTTGCCTTGCCTTGCCTTGGGCCAGGCCAAAAGCAAGGCAAGCCTTGTATATTTATGGTTGTGTTTCAATCAACGGATGTATCACCACCCCAGTGGTAAGGCGCACGCCCTATACACAAGAGGTCTGGGGTTCGAATCCCCCTCGCCCCAGATCCTCTTTTTGCTATTTTTCCCACTTTTTGTTATTTTCCATATTATTTTTAATAGTTTGAAAAATTAATAACTCCCTCAATTTTAATTATTTTTTATTGGTTCTTTTTGCAAAAAATCACAAAAATGTTGAAATATTTTATTCCCCAAAAAAATTAGATTTATATTATTTATTTAATATAATTAGTATTTTCGTGAATAAATGTCTTTTATTTGTTTTTAAACCTTTTAAAAATAAATATCCATTTTGGAAAATCAAAACCAAGTAGGTTTTAATTCATCTTGTGATGAAAGCCTCATTTTTCAAACCTAAAACCAAAATCACAAGTTGTTTATTCAAACTTATTTGGAATTTTTATCATTTGTATTAATTTCTTTGAATAATTATATTAAAAAATGATGAAATTAGGGTTTTATTGATTTTCACCCTAACAAACTTTTCAAAATCATTTTGGGCCTCTAATAGAGTGTAAGACTCAATCCTTTGTAAATACAAACCTATTTTGGGCCTCAAATGTTGTATAAGTCCCGTTGTATTTCAAAAGTTCGGCGCGATCATCGCCCGTTTAAAACAAACCATCTGGGCCTCTCCTCGAGCTATAAGACCCATTCAAAATCATTTTGGGCCTCTAATAGAGTGTAAGACCCAATCCTTTGTAAATACAAACCTATTTTGGGCCTCAAATGTTGTATAAGTCCCATTGTATTTCAAAAGTTTGGCGCGATCATCGCCCGTTTAAAACAAACCATTTGGGCCTCTCCTCGAGCTATAAGACCCATTCAAAATCATTTTGGACCTCTAATAGAGCGTAAGACCCAATCCCCTTTTGAAACCAAAAACTTTTGGGCCTCTGTCGTTGTATAAGACCCACGGTGTTTTCAAAACCTCGGCGCGATCGTCGCCCTTTTTAAAATTAACCTCTGGGCTTCTCCTTGAGCTATAAGACCCATCTTTGTTCACTTTCAATCATTTTGGGCCTCTTGAGAGAGTGTAAGACCCATCCCCTTGTACAGAAAACCTTTCTTGGGCCTCAGTCACTTGTATAAGTCCCTGTACAAAACGACAGTGCGATCACTGATAAAACCCTGGGGTTCTCCTTGAGCTGTAAGCCCCAATTTTCCTTTCAAAAACACTTTCTCCTTTGATTTTGTAACATACTGTTATTTTCAATTTCTTTGTTGAACGACTAACAATACAGTATGGAAGCTCTACAACCGAGTAAGTGTTTACCCGCTTTCATTTACCGCTTTCATATGTATATAACTGTATTGTGGGGCTGTTTCCCTGTAAGTCTTCTTTCATAAACTCATATCGACTGTGTAATACTAGTATAGATATTTAGAGTTTTCCCGGCAACTACGTCTAGAACTAGACAAAACCTCGTCTCCTTACCTCCGACGTTCTCCCGGATATTTCAACATAACCTAAACCATGAGAATTTTCATTTACAACAATTTTAGATAACTAGATCTAAGAAATCTCCCCCTTGAACAGTTCATATACAGAAGGCCAATGTTCCAAGTGAAACCCCTTCTGGAACTGTTCATCAGCCTCCTCTTGGGCTTAGTGCAAGGACCCACAGGCTTTCTAAAAGCATCCCCGCCTCCTCTTGGGCTTTGTACAAGGACCCGTCGGCTTCTTAGAAGTTTTCACAGCCTCCTTTTAGGCTTCGTATAATGATTCTTCCTCCGGGAAGATAGCCTCCTCTTGGGCTTCGTACAAATTGTCCCTTCGGCTTCTTAAAAGTTTTTCTCGCCTCCTCTTGGGCTTCGTACAAATTGTCCCGACGACCTCTAAAGGTATAGGAACAGAAATTAGTCATCTTAATAGAACAGTCTTTCAAAGAGTCTAGATCTTCCTACGGCAAACGTACTGTCTCTTGATCTCTCTTAAGCATAGTACACAAGATAAAACTCTAGACTTGGACAGTCTAATCTCCTTGAGTCTCGAAGACATTCTCAAGTTCCTTTCAAAAATAGGAAAAAATACCCGTAGACTTGGGCAGTCTCAATACCCTTCGGATTCTCCGTTTCCTTAAAGAACGGGAAATAATCCCGGTCCTCAGATCAAATCCATGAGTACAACATTACCCATATAAGAACTGATTTTCTCTTTTAACCAACATACTGGGCCTGTCACTCAACTGAAATAGTAACCCTAGCCTCCTCTTGGGCTTTGTACAATGATTCTCCCCAGCAGAGTTAACCTTTGCAACCTCCATCTCGGGCTTCGTACGAGATACAAAATCACTCTCTTGTTGAGTATAAAAGACTCTCTTGTTGAGTCAAACATTTTTAGCCTTCATCTCGGGCTTTGTACGAGATACAAAACACTCTCTTGTTGAGTATAAAAAGACTCTCTTGTTGAGTCGATCACCTCTAGCCTCTATCTCGGGCTTCGTACGAGATACACATCACTCTCTTGGTGAGTATAAAAGACTCTCTTGTTGAGTCAAACCCTTTTAGCCTTCGTCTTGGGCTTCGTACAAGACACATATAAAAACACTCTCTTGTTGAGTCAACCCTTTTAGCCTCTATCTCGGGCTTCGTACGAGACACAAAAGCATCCTCTTGTCGAGTCAATAGCCTCCTCTTAGGCTTTGTATAAAGAAATCCCCGTTTGATTCAATCAACCTTTTAGCATCAAATCATGCTTTGGTTATAGCATACAAACATCAACAACTCCTTTTACCTCGTCTAATTGTTGTAAGCGGCAAGCCTCTAGATTATTTACATCCACGCCACTGTCCCTCTTTTAGCATGATAAATTCCTAAGGAAAGATGGCATTGCTCTAAACTGAGTTAAAGTCTTCTCCTTCAGGTTGAAAATCCCCTATAAAGGAAATTATGGCATTGCTGGATTCGCATATCCCAGTTAAAGTAATTCTCCTTTATAATCAGTCACCCAACAATTGTGACAAACAGACCCCTTTAGAGATGACAAATTCTCTCTAAAGTCAACACCCTTTTAGCTTCACATCTTAGGCTTCGAACAAGATACAAATAGACCCTTTAGATTCACATCTTGGGCTTTGAACAAGATACAAACCACCTTTAGCTTCATGTCTTGGGCTTTGAACAAGACACCAAAACACGATTTCCTCCCATAGAATAGGAGGAACTACGATCGCTCTGATTTCCCTATCCCGGGAATACGTAGGCATAAGATTGAAAAAGAATCTTAGCGAGCACACTAATCAAAAACCCCCAAAGTCCCCTACCTCCAGCCAATCTAGCGCAGTATCCCAACAAATTCCCCATGAACAGTCCCGGTATTTCGTTCTGAACAAAATAAGCAGAGAGAGGCCCACGAACTAAAACCGCATCTGTAAACCAACAGTTTTGACTGTTTAACCTCAGTTTGCAAGCAGGGTTACTTGGAGACATCTATTTCCCTTCCTTCATCAGCTTCAATAGGATAAAAAATGAATCGACTTGTAGTACCCCAGAGCGACAGTGCTTAAGAACCACGTCCAAAATCACTCGCTACAGTGTCCCCAACTTTAATCGAATGTGATGGTTGGGCAGTTCAGATGTCCTAAGTGAGCTTAGGAATTCCGGGCTAAGGACCTCTATAATGTTATTGTCATGAATTTCCGATTGATCAACCGTGTTTGAACTATAGTAATCTTGGGTTACGCCTTCATGAAGAATTAATAGCAACACATTAGTATGAAACATAAAATGCAATATTCATTGCAAAGAAAATATAAATAAAAAGTAATGATCCATTAGAAAATAATACCTGGCATCATATCAATCATGTGATTATTGATTTTGTCCACTACTTCGATCGTTGATGCCAAAATAGCGCGACTTTTCAAGTAATCATAAGACTTATAATTATCCATGAAAGAAGGATAGGTGCTCTCAACAATGGCAACAATTGGGTCATCGAAATCCATGATCAACATTTCGGGAGGTATGTTAATATCAGCGTATCCGTCATTCGGTTCCGAAAGCTTACCTTCTCCTAGTTTCAATAGCCATTTTAAAAATTCAGCAATATCATGTTTTTCTTGACTACATTGACCTCCCTGAAGTCTCATGTTCTTTGACAAAGTCAAAACCTCGCAAGAATCCCAAATATAGGATGCATTGATTGCCGAGTGCACAATATCAGACCGACTACCTCGAGGGACAAATGGCAAAATTTGCCGGAAATCACCACCAAAAACCACCACCTTCCCTCCGAAAACTTGATCTGAATTACTGTAATTACTCATTACGTCTCGCAAAGTCTTATCAAGCGCTTCGAAAGTAAATTTGGCAGCCATTGGTGCCTCGCCCCAAATAATCAATTTTGTTTGGCGCAACAATTCAGCGTGTTCATCACCGAAGTCAATTTTGCAAGTGGAATTCTCTATTGTAGGGACAAGAATTTTAAATTTGGAATGAGCGGTTCTACCGTCGGGTAGTAAAAGAGCGGCAATCCCACTTGTTGCAACGGTTAGAACAATTTCCTGTCTAGATCTCAAAGCGGTTGCGAGAGTTTTCCACATATAAGTTTTTCCTGTTCCGACGTATCCATGAAGGAAAAACACGCCCCCTTTCTGATTGTTAATGGCAGACATGATCTTGTCATATATAATTCGCTGCTCGTCTGAAAAAGTAGGAAATGAAAGGAATATGAAAGACTGAACACAAAAATAAAGAAATAGTTGTATGAAAAAGTATATGTGAAAGCTACCTGTCAGTGCTGATGACAGAGAAACGAACTAGTCTCTCATTGCTGTGACGTTGTAACTTCTCTCGTCATATATAAGCCAGTTTCCCAGTTACTGAAGAACATAATCGTCAGGATAAGGGATCGGTTTAAATTTTTTTAGACTACGCCGATTTGCTTGAAGTAATGTCTCAATTTGTATCAAAGTTAATTATTGCAATTCGTGTTCTGTTAACTCCAAATCTTCATGGCCACAATTGAGAGTGAAAGCGCACATCAATTGAATATTAGAAAAACAGCATGTAACATGTATAGCAGGTTGAAAACATACCAGGATTTTGTGCTAGCAGTCTTTGATTATATAGAATTCCGTCAGCCAAAAACTCCCAAGTCTTATTCCAAACATGCGCGGGTCGGTTGACTGTATCAGACAATAGCATAATTACAAATAGCTGTCTAAGATAGTGACCAGATTGGCTTGCATACTTAATTGCTCCAATATATTCCATATCATCCTCAAGAAAACCCATGGCAAAACATGCCTCTCTAAAAGAATCATACTGCCTATCGCCGACCTTCCGAATCGCCTCATAAGTTTGTGGTCCTTTGACAACAGTTAGCATTATGCGTAGATAATATAGTTCTCTGGTTGTAGGAGGCACCCAAATCAAACGGCCTATTGTGAAACCTTTCTTCCGTGGTTTCCAAGATCTCCTCTTTTTATCATATAAAAACTTTGTTACGAATTGGCTGTAAGTCAAAAGCCTTGCCTCTTCAAATTTCTGATTTGCAACTAACCACGAAGAGAAAATCGATTCTGTCACACTTGCCTTTTCCAAAATCTCTTCCATTATTGCAAAATCAATATAATAGACGGCCTTTTCACCAATAAAATGGTAAAACATACGTTCTACCGCAGGTTTCCTTCCATGAATTTTGTAAGAATAAATCCTCCAACATGCATCAGACGGTGAAACATACCTAGAATCCAGGTATTCTTTAATTTCATCAACAGGGTCTGAAGAAGAATTGACCTTAGGAACAACTGATGCAGTTATTCTGTCATACCCTTTGTGGATATACTTGAAAAGGTACTTGATAGAAGTCATTTGATTACACCACTCCATATTAATGTGAGCCTCATATTTTAATAGCAGTCTTGTGTTGTATGGAACAACATGCCTATTGTCTAAAGAGATCCCACTTTTAACAATGTGATGTGTGTTGGAACTTCTTTTGTACACCGAAAAACTGTCATCATCAACAATTGTCTGTTCATTGAATTTTTTGGGATAAAACTTGGAGCACTTTCTATTTTTCATGTAAGGTGAGGAAAGCCGAGACAAACCACATGGGCCACGCATCATGTGAGATTTAACCAACCCATACAACTTTGGATGTAGGTTTGGATTTGGAATTTCAGCGGAGATGATGTTGTTTATATCTGACGGCGTTGGGTACTTGCATTGTGGTTGCAAGAAAATTAGTATGTGAGCATGTGATAAGCCTCTCTTTTGGAATTCGATAGTATACATGTCTGGGAAATAAAAATAGTTAAAGAGAAGTTTTTAATAATGCAAAAAAAATGATTCAATTTTAAAGAACTTGAAAGTAATATGCTTACATGTAGCCACCTTTCCAAGTGCATGTCGTTTTGTTAAGTCGAGCATAAGTTCGTCAAATTTTATTTTGAAAACCTTGGAAACCACATCCGGCCGATCATGTGCCTTTAGGTTGTCCTTAGAGAGATGGTGTGTGATTTCAGGCCAATTTGGGTTGCAGGTAAAACTTATAAATAAATTGGGAAAGCCGAGTGCAGTTGAAATAGCCATTCCATCAAAGTACAGCTGGTCCATATACCTTTTTCCTCCTACAAAAGTGGATGGCAAAATAACTCGTCTGCCTGCTTTTGAATGCTGTTCAGTTTCACCCCCATCACACGGTTGGCTAAGCTGGTTATACTTCCCAACACGTAACTTTGATTGATTCTTCCTCAACCAATTAAGTCGCTCCGTTTCCATCATGGTGTAGCCATCAACCAAAAACTGCTGGAAAAGTCTTCTAGAATGGAGCAATGTTTTAGCCTCTTGATGACGTTCTTGCAATCGGAAACATAACCAATCTTTTATGGTTTGACGATTTTGTCTTGTAGCAATCTTCTCATGTCTATATTTGTGGAGTATGTTCACCCTGTATCCATCTTCCCCGTATGGAAAAATAAGGGGGTATTGATAAGCGAGATAACTTGGATGAAACTCGTCAATCCTTTGTAATTTCCCATCACTGTGGTGTACAATTATGTATCTCGTTGGTGCCGCATTTATGTCTCCAACTATTAGAGCCACAACTTCTGAAACAGTAGGGGTATTATAGACGCGACTGTCCATTGATCGTTCAGAGATCAGCCAAAGTTTCAAGTCTTGATAGGCATTGTTTTTCAACTTGTCCCTTGCCATGCGAAAAGCCTTTGTATGAGGATTATTTTTGTCTAACATGAACTTGAGGCTTCTGACAATTGATGCATCAACATTTGTATTGTCCCTGGAAATGGAAAATAAGATGATTATGTAGGAAAATATGTTTTAAAAAGTTATTGGTGCAAAAATGTTAGATTAGGACATGGTAACACCTGAAGCATTCCATTCTATTTGCAACCTCATTGTCTGTGTCAAAGATATATAACTGCGCATATTTAGGAGCATGACCAGGTTCTGGGATTAAACTTCCAATTCTGTGGCAAGTTTGACCGTGCAGACGCAATGTTGGCGGTCCTCTACCATTTGTGCTCTTTGTGTCAAATTTCATGCCAGGTGATGTGAAAGAAAACCTTGCATTGTAGGTAAGAATGTTGTTTTGGAAATTAATTGCTTGCTGAAGTTTATGATCAAACAGAAGTTGATGTAAAATAGGAGGTGGCGGCTTTAGAAACGGAAGTACGATTTTTCCTCCCTTGCAACAAACCTGAAATTTTGGAACAGTTGTGTTTCTTGACTTATCCTTACGCTCTTGATACCACATACAAGCACCACAGTGATGGCATTCCCAAGTGGCGAACCGATATCAAAATATACTGCATATATGAAAAAATCTTAATATTACACAGTTAATATGATTAATGAAAATTTCAATTTAAGTATTATTAATTCAGATGATACCTTCGTTGTGTGCGTCTACCAACGGTATAGTTCGTTGGTCATAAACTTCATCATTGTCATGATCAGAATCGTTGTCCAATTCAGAATCAGCCGAACAATCAGAGTCAGAGAAGGTGGCATCGAAAATTCTGTTAGGGACAGGATTAGTAACATGTGGTGGATGAGTTGAAGTAGAGGGTATGGGGTTTAATTGATGCTGCAGTTGGGTGCTGGATGCAGTGTTTGTGGCATCATTGAAAATGTTAAGCAGGTTAGTTGGATTAGGCAGTGGAATTCTTGGTCTCTTACCAGCATGAATTTCAAAGCGGTGATGGTACGATGCTCCAGTATGTATCATATTAGTTACATCCGTTATAACAGGTGTGGTTTGTGTGGGAAGGGTATTTGTTGTTTGAGTGAATTGATGAAGGGAATTTTGAGTAGGGTTAACATTTTCCTTGTTGTTTTTGGGTAGCTGATATTTCTTACTCATAAGAATTAATTTTCTTTTCTTCCTAGCAGCAGATGCCATTTTCGCATTGATTTTGTTGGAGGTCTCATCCATTTCGAATAATATACACTGTGTGAATCTGAATGCATATATTAAAGAAGTAACGAAAAAAGTTAGATTCTGCAGATTTCCATAACCAACAATTATAAGTTCCATTATGTAGTTGGCATACAAAACGTGTTAATAATAAAACGAAAGCTGCAGAATTCCATAACCATAAACATAAATCATCAATGAAGTGTTGTTAGTGCAAATAGAACAATAATTCTAATGTACCATATTGAAGAAGAACATGCTGCATTATTTTTATGTTTAACATGGTATATGAATGGATGGAAAACCTGGTGAGTTGTGTCTGTCAAGGAGTTGTCATAAGAGAAAATATAATCACATCATGCATGGAGTAAAACATGTTATGTTTATTATGTTTTAACAGGTTTAGTGTGATTGTCATTGAAGATAGGTTGTTTTTGTTAGACTTTTAAGATTCCCAACAATTAGGTGGATGACACATGAATCGACGAAAAGTAACTTTTTGGCATGCTGAGCAATTGAGTGTTAGCAGGCATTGAAATGAGTGCAGAAGATTGTGGAGATATAAAGAAGTATAGAAGAAAGCAACATTAAATTGAGAAGTGTTATTTTATTAAAGGTGCAGTCATTTATTGTAAGTTGTAAAAGATTTTTTTACTAATCCACTCAAAGCCAACCTACACCTAGACATAACACTTTTTAATATTTTTTTAAGTAACAAGTTTTTAATATTATTTAAATTAGCATCACATAAGTGATAGTGTAGGGGCTTGAAGAAAGAAGGACCCATGTCATTAAAAATGATAAAAAATGTTATAGTTCCTAAGTCAGTATGCCAAAAGCTTTCGTTGAAGTAGTAAAATGTTTTATTGAAACGAAAAAGGTCAATTCCATTTTAGGTTTTGCCTGTTATGTTCATGAAGCAGACTATGAATACAAAAGTATTGATATACTTGCAAAAGACATGCAACAATGTTGATATAATGGGTATATACGCAAGTATAGGTCCTATTTGAGTATGTTATAATATTTAAATAATAATTTGTAACATGTTGTATACGTTGTGAAAAAGGTGTTATCCGTTCAAGTTTTTGGCAGTTATGTCTAGGAAAAAGATTATCAATGCAATATCAACTGAATGAATTAGATAAAATAAATTAATTAGGCTCAAAGACCTAGAAATATCTGCCAAGTACAACATCCAAGAAATGACTGATAAGAGGAAATGACTGAAAATGAAAACTGCCATGTGACCTTCACCAGGATGCGGTTCCAGATACAACAACCAGAAATTCAAAATATAAAATGTCAACTACATAAAAACAATCTAAGTAATGACTATTTTTCTGTTTTAATGGTGATTTTTTGTTTTGTGGAGGAGTGTTGAAAGTCAGACAACTCATTGGACTGTGTTGAATCTCCGAAAAGTTGTGTAGCAGCCCTCTTAGATGCCCCAATAGGTGTAAGTTGTCCGCCGGACATGTTTGAAGTTATATCGAGTTCCTAAAAATAATATAAGTTGGGTCAGAAATAAAACCAGAATACATATGAAGAATTCATATTGAGTTAATATGTTCGAAAGAATTGTAGAAAAAAATACTGCAACAGCATCACAGTCTTCAAATGGCAATACCTCAGCAACACTTTCAGTGATCTGTAAAATAGGATGAGGCATAACATTTACAGCAATTTAAACAACCGTACGCGAATGGAAAAGTATGGAAAAAACATAATGAAACTCAAATAGACCTGAAGAAAGCTATCTCCAGTAGACGGTTCAGAAGTAGTCTGTTCAAAGGAGAAATAATATAAAACGTTTGTAATAACGACAAATTGTACAGGAAGGAATGAAAAGTAATATAAAAAAATTCAAACCAGAATTTCTTTGCATTGAGTGGTAAGCTTCTTGACTACAAAGTCATCTGTAAAAATAGAAACAACTGATGCATTATCCCAATCTGGCTGCCATTTCACCTTGAATGCCATTGTGATACCAACCAAAGCATCAAGAGCTAAAGGATACTTAAGTGGGTCATTAACTCCTGCCTAAAAAGATTCAAATTAGCATTACGAATAAGCATTGGTCATAAGCAAACATTAACAAAATAAAGGAAACAGAAAGTGCTTACCTCAAGGAGTTTCTTGCGCATTTCATTTGCCGAAATGTTCAAAAGTTGCATGCATTCATGGTCCCATAAAACAAAAGTAGCACGAGATCCATCATGAACAACTTCAATGACAATTTTATACCTGAAATGGCAGAACTGCATTTGAGTCAAAGAACAAAAAATTTGTATGAGATGTTTACATTCCATAAATAAAAAACTTACTTGTAAATCCCAGTTTCAGTGTTGTGACCAGAACCACAAATATAAGGGGGTTTATTTCCCTTCACCACCTTTGGACATTCGTGACATGCTTGAAAATACCAACCTCTGTGGGATGCCTTGAGTTTGTCAGTTGTTGCAATGGTTACGCATTGGGTGATCTGGAGGGAACAATGAGAAAGGTTGTAAGTAGTTAATGGAATACAAAAAATGGCAGACAGATTAAGAGGATAATTAGAAGTATAATCTAAATAAAACAAAGTAGGAGTCATAGGTAAAGGTGTTACATTTTTAAGTTGTAGGATCTGAATAATAGGAAGTACAATTGCGTTAAACATGAACTTGTCGAATTGAGTGAGCTTAGAGGATCCAGAATTTTGTGACCAGTTATTTGATTGTGTCGTCATAGTCTGAGCTGATCCTTCAATGGAAAGGGTTTTTGGGATGCTAATGGAAAGCAGTAAATAAGATTTTGGAAAATCCTTAAGCCAAATACAAAGCAATAAAAATATAGATATTGTAAGGACGATGATACCTTGTAAGGAATTCCTTAATTTCTGACAATTCATCATTGATGTGTAGCTTTGTGACATTGAAAGTGTTTGAAACACAGACTGGATACTTGCCTACATTAGAACGATTTATTAATTTGAGGAAAACCATAATTTGAATGAAACATGAGGTCATATTATAGAAATATGTTCAAACCTTCCTCTTTAACTTTGGAAATTTGTAAGACGATTATTGTAGGAGTACCAAATTGAACATTTTTTTGCATGTAGTCATGGAACTGCAATGCGTATCCCTCACACAAGGTACAATTAATTGTGTTAAGGCTGCATAAAAACAAGTAAACACTGTGAATATAAATGTAAATATTTGCAAAAAACCATCTTTCTATATAAAATTAACATATTTTCACAAAGTCAGATTTGTATATAAAGATACCCCAAGTCCTTCAACACTATATTGCATTGTTGTTTTTTGCTTCCAGATTGCAATTGAGTGTAACCAATATCAGAGACTATTCCTATTATGTCTGACAAATACGATGAACAAATAAATAAATAAACTTGAGAACATAATTGTATACAGGCTTAAAAGAATAAAGAAATAACACTAACGCTACCTATCAAGACATCCCTCTTCCATTTTCCAGAAAGAATTCGATCAAAAGGTGTGAACTTGAAGGGTTTGGGTGGGATATCATGTTTGTTTTTGTCACACACCTTAGTCCCACCAGTGAAAACCAGAATAAATCTGTGGTCGGATGGTTTGAAGACAAGTTCATTGAGGACAACTTGAAAATTAGCAATTGTATATGTATTATCAACGGTTAACATAGAATCGAAAGCTTGCTTAAACATCGTTGGCACTCTAACATGAATGTCACATCCCTGAAAGAAAGAAAAGCAATAGTGAATAATCGGAATGAAAGGAGCCAACACAAAATGTGAATTAACATAATACATTTTTGAGGAATTTAACGCAGATGTTGCAAAAAAATTGATGGTACTTATACGACCTCGCAGATGACACGGAAGAAAAAGAAAATACAAGTACTATAACCAGATTTCTTACAGTTTTGTCAACTACGATCATCTCGAAGTGCTCCTTATTCCTTGTGACAACAGTCCATTTGTGATGTATTCTAACAGCAATCTTCCAAAGGTCTTTGTTGTCATTGATATCCTTGACTAACTCAAATGATCTTGCCATTTTGTTTGGAGAAATCTTGCAAAGCTGATTTTTTGGGAAGGCAGAAAAATGGTTTTGAGAAGAGAAGAAAGTGAAAAAGAAGAAAACAGATAGAAAAAGAAGAAAAAAAACGCAGTTGGTATAAGCTTGTGGAAAGATGAAAAGTGATACATTGGGAAGATGTTTCGACATTGGGAAGAAGAAAAGGTGGAAAATAAATGTTGTGAGTTGAAATTAGGGCTTATTGTTTCCCAAGACATATAGTGTATAAGCGTGTAACCAATTGGGTGTTTTTATGACCATTCCAAGTCCATAAGCGTGTAACAAAATTAATAATTAGAGTTTAGGTAAGATTGTTCAGCCTAATTGGTTGTATTATTGTGATTATGGACATCAATTGTCCTCAAATTGGTCAATTGGAGCAAGATTAAGAAAGATTAATTATGTATTATCCAGAACAGTAACTTTTCTTATATTATAGATTTTGGTTGTTATAGGAACAAGCACAATTTTTCCCTTTCTTAATATGATTTTGGACGTAAATATCTAAAAACATTAGAAAATTTAGTAAGTGCATTTAAACTTCTTTTAATATGACTCATTATTTTCACCGAAACTCTTAACTAAACATTATTTCAAGAAACCCTAATTTAGTTTGTCACACATATATATACACTCATCAAGACAACCCTTATCATTTCATTCTCCACACACAATAAACATCTTCATGGTTCTCTCTCCAATTTCTGTCTCAACTTTATAATCATATATGTTCCAAAATCCATCATGAGGAACAAGAAACAGCTATGGAAATTGATGGATAGCATTTCAGATGTGGATTCACGTAAGAAAAAATCTCCAAAACATTTCACACCTCATTACATGGATGGATTATTAGCATATGTTGCACCCTATTTTTACAGCCCACAAGAATTTCACCAAATTCGACATGCATCATCCATATATAACAAGGCTATGGAAGAAAGAAAAGGGAAGAAAAAAATCATCTTCATTGCGCCGGTAAAGAAAAAATCAAGTAAAAAAATGTTTTCTGGATTGGAGAAGGGTTCATCATCATCGAAGAAAGCCTCAGTGTCAAATAGGCCGTCTACACCGCCGCCGCCTCCGGTTTCGGTGTTACCGGTAAAGCGCCTAGCCTACAGTTTATGAAGTTTGATATAATTGCAGTCAATTAATATGGTTTTATTTTAGCTTGCAATTACTAAAGTTTTCTATTGATTTTTAGTGTATTAATTTTGCTATACAATTTGATGAATTTGTTTAGGGGAAAGGTGTTACTGAAACTATGATCTTTTGTTGAATAATTGGTGCAACTATTATTGCAAAATGAATTAGTCGTATTTGACTAATTCATACTTTGTTAATTTATGTTATTTTGTTCCTAATTAATAGGTTATTTCTATATATACCACCCTATTTTTATTCCAAATTAATATATATATATATATATATATATATATATATATATATATATATATATATATATATATATATATATATATATATATATATATATATATATACATATATATATATATATATATATATATATATATATATAATTTTATAATTTTTTTATTTAAAATTAGTTTAAAAAATGTGCACATAAATTCATAAAGTTGATTGCACTATTAAGTTGGTTGACTATTTATGTAATTTTATAAATTTATTTTTAGAAAAATATCTAACATAATTAGAGGTATATAAATAAAGAAATAATTGATACATTTTAAAATTTGAAGATCATTTTATTAGGCAGTAGGGTTTTTCTCTCGAGTAATTTCCTTTGAAAGAAATTGTTATTTGGTTTTAAGCTAAATTATATAAATGTTAATATTTGGTTCGTGAGATTAATCAGATAAGATCTAAATTTAGTTATGAATTCAGTGTGTTAAAAGTTCTTATTTGATTATTGAGTTTAGTTGTGAAAAATTTTATTTGATTCTTGAATTCAATCTGGTAGAAAAGCTCTGTTCGGTTTTGAGATTAGTCTGGTGTAAAATCTCTGTTTGGTTTGAGGATTAGTCAGTGTAAAATTTCTTATTTCGTTGTAAGAAGGTTTAGTCCAAATGATTAGGTTGAACATGTATAAATTGTTGGGGCATTTCTCTCAACTTTGTCTGTTTTTTATTCTTTTAAATATTTCGCTGTTTAAACTCTCTTTGATTTATAAAAAATAATTAAGCTAAACATTTTTATAAATAAAAAATTTATAATTGGTCATCCTTATTTAAACTCACAAAATCCACCCTCCTCTCTTGTATTTGGAGTCATATAATCAACAAATGACTTTTCGTAAATACATCTCCAGTGTTTGATGTTGAAAGGTTTGACTTATGGAAAGAAAGAATGTAAGTTTTTATTTAATCAAATGATTTTGAAATGTTGAATTTTGTTATCAATGGTCTGTTTATTTCTACTTATTACATTAATAATAAAATAGTGAATAAACAGATAATCTTTGGATCAAAGATGATAAGAGAAAAGTCAAACTTGGTTTTAAAACTAAATATTTGATGATGATTGCTCTAAGCACCAGAGTACCTTTCTTTTTTGAGAGAGAGAGAGAGAGAGAGAGAGAGAGAGAGAGAGAGAGAGAGAGTGAGTGATTGAGTGAGTGAGAGAGACAGAGAGAGAGAAAGAGAGAGAAAGAGAGAGAGAGAGAGGGAGAGAGAGAGAGAGAGAGAGGGAGAGAGGGAGAGAACATGCATCCAAGAAGATGATTCACCAAGTGAAAATGAAAGATCATTTTGACATATGGTTCTCAAACACTGAAATCTTTAGAGGTTGTTTTAGAAAATGTGTTTCTAGCAAATATCACATACTCAAGAACTGTTATTAGAAATATGATCCAATACTTGATTCGAAGGATAGAAAAACTTGTGTTGAATTGTAGGAAAAATCTAAAAAGGAGGGAATTATCTTGAACTTCAAAGAAGTAATTCATATTCTAGAAGATGAAGAAAAGTCAAGAAGGTTCAAATCTTAACTATCTTCATCACCCTAAAAAAGAATACTTGAAGAAGTGATTGAAATATCAACATCAAATGATTCATTTGAAAGAACGATCACACTAAATGAAGGATCCTTTAAAACAATTAAAATTCAAAACAATATTTGGAGTCAACATCTGGGAGTTTTTTGGAGATTCGTCATATCAGACATCTACTAAAAAAGAGGAATAAGAGGAAGAAACCTCAAGAGAATCATGCAAATATGAATACAAGGATATATTCGATAACTCGTATGAAGATTCTTATAAAGTATCCTCTAGAAGAAAGACAAAGGAATCTGACAAAAAAGAACATATTTGCTTCAAGCCACAAAAAAAGACGATAATATTAAGGTAACAAATCTAAATCATAAGCAAATGTTTAAGTTCAGTAAAGAGAATAAAAAATTAGAAAGAAATATAGTAGAGTTTAATGATTATATTGATTTTATGGAAAATAGTAATAAAATTATTTGCAAAGACTTAGTTGATAATAGAAATCATTCATTAGAATCAGTTAAATGTGGAACATGTGTTTAGTTGAAAAATGAAGTAAATAAATTACATAAAACCCTATACAAATTAACTAAAGGTAAAGAGACCCTAAACTTAATTTTATCAAAACAAAGGATTTCCTATAATAAGAATGGATTAGGGTATCAACCTAATAAATCATTCATTAGAATTCATCATGATATGAAGAAGTCCAATTGCATTGTGTTTGAATGCAAATATTATAATTGGCATAGTCATGTAGAAGCTTTATGTTATTCTAAATTGCATTATTTAAGATGGTAAAATGGTAATACCTCATGGCCTCTTAAAAATGATAGCATACATGAACCCAAAAAATCTAGGTATCAAAGGTGAAAACATAACTTGTTTTACAGGCATGCTTTGCAACTTCAAGGGCCTAGTTTTAAATTATGAAAAGTTGTGCAAAGCATGAGTTTGAAAGTTCCACCAAAAGATGGTTTTGATGATCTTGATGGTGGTGGTGTAAGCTCTAGAGGCTAAAACTTTGATTAGAAATAGGTACTTATATCAAATTATTTATCATGAATAAAAAGACATTTCTTTGTTATGTTTTTTTTCCAAAATAATAAAGTCTCTAGAATAGCTAGTTTCTTTAATGAAACATTAAGTATGACTTAATCCTGAGATCCCATTAAACATAAGGACATTATTCTTAAACTATCCATAGTCAAGCTTTATTGTGAAGTGGGATAACATTAAAGAATCGAGATTATTATGTGGATAAACAGATGATCACATCTTACTGATCATGGATAAAGAGTTATCAAGTTTTCACATAGGTATGAATATTAGGAGTAATATTCATACTTGATTAGTCCATCATGATAATACTACATAGAATATTATGCAAGTGTCATAAGTTATTCTTAAGGTGATTGTGGTATATACCACCCTTCGACCTAAAATCCCCATGGACCCTAGATGTAGAGTCTATTACTTGATTCTCAATCAAACATTATCCGTAATAAGATTATCATAAAGACAGTTAATGGATACTCCACAAATCATGATGAGGGACATGAGTAATCTAGATGGAATTTTCTCATCCTGCATAATATGATATATGTCTAAGGGTCCAATATTGAACTGGAAAAGTATGAGATGGTTTATGCCTTGTGTTCAATATAGACATAAGGGAAAATGGGTAATTGTACACACAAACATTATGATGGAAAAGTTTTTGTCAAATCAAGTGACATTTTCATGACTAGGGTAACAATGATATGTTGCTAGACACTGCTCACTATTTATTATATTAAATGTGTGATTTAGTATAATTGTCAACGTCATGAGAACCTATATTATCACACATTTAAGAACATATTGATGAGAGATAGAATGAATAAGTGAAATAAGGAACACTAAAAGGTACAATGTACTTAAGAAAATTACAGAACATCGTAAGGATGATGCACTTAAGGGAATTGTAGAATACCATAAGGTATAATGCACTAAAGTGGAATATGGAATACCATAAGGTATCATGCACTTAAGTGAAATACAGTAGACCGTAAGTTCAATGTACTTAAGTGGGATTTTTCAACTTGTAGCCCACACAAGCGGTTCTATAAATAAAATCTTTGTGTAAAAGCTTTCACACTTGATGAAGTTCCATTTTGAACCCTAGTTGTATTCTCTCTCTCTCTCTCTCTCTCTATATATATATATATATATATATATATATATATATATATATATATATATATATATATATATATATATATCCCTCTAAGTCTTTATTCGTATAATCTAACACTGAGATTGAAGGCACTATGTTCATGCAGAATAAGTAGAGGCGTTATTGTTCAGCGCTCGGGATCTATTTTCTAATTCTGCATTAATAGCTAATTACTACAAGAGGTAACCAACCTATCACTAATCATGTTTATTCATAAGAATTATCTAAGGGAAATTTTTGTTTTGCATTGCATTTTATATCGCGATTTCCCTTCAATGGTTTTAAAGCCACTTACGAAATCATGTATCAGATAACTTTTTATTTTTTGTGCTTTTTGTCTTAATTCGATCAAAACACATAATGAATTAAGTAATATTAAGAAATTAAATATTTTAATCATGTTTCTATAATTTGGATGATTGTGATTATGCTTCGAAATCAGACGTTTGTATTTTGAATCAACGATAATTCAATCATCCATAATTGATACAAATATGATTTATGTATTTATATAAGATATAAATAATTATGGGTCGATACCAGTGTATTTGATATGTTATTTTTGTTTCTTCTATTTGATTAGTATAATGATTATTACTCATTTGAATGATCAATGTTCATTTTGCTTCAGAATCTGACGTTTGTATGGTGAAGCAATGGCATTTCGATCAATCGTATTTGTTGGAACAAGTTTGGTTCTACAACTATGCCTGAGTTTTGATGATAACAAAGTGTAGAGAACAATTTTGTACTTTAACTATTTTGTGGAGTGCATAGAAAATTGGAAACAGACTGACTCTGAAGACGTCCAGTCTTCGAACCAAAGAATATGCTAAAAGCGTGGTTGTTAAACAAATCAACTCTGAGGTGTGAAGTCAATGTTTTTGAACAAAAACCATCCAGATAAACTCTGATAGAGGTTATAACTACCAGCTTTTGAGAGTCTCAGAACCCAATACTCCAAAGACTCTGAAGTCTCACCTGGTTCTAAAGATTAACTATGATTTCTACTCAAGCTTAAATCCACATGGATACGAAGCCTCTAACTAGAAGATTTGTATCAAAAGGTCAACATTGTTTGATATGACAAAAGTACAAAAGCAAATCTACTTTACGATTTTTGTACTAAAGAAGCTTTACACGTCCCATCATCCTTACCAACTATAGGCTACAAACGCCACTCTATTGTTGCATATGAAGTGATCTTCATACAACGTTCACATAGAGGATATTCCATCTTCACCCTCTAACAGATCTATTTTCTTCTATATAAAGAGGTCTTTGAAGATAGAAAGAATATACATGCACTAAATAGATATCAACACTTACATTCAGAATACGTGAAAAAGAGAAACATAAGAAGTGTTTTTCACACTTATACACTTAGAACATAAACTCCTTGAATATCTTTGTTAAGTGAAATATTTGATTTAAACTTGTGTATCTTCTTTTTGAAGCATCTTGTAAACACAAAAATTTGTTACATTAAATTTGGTTAATTTCCTTGAGAGGCTAAGTGTAGTCAGAACTTTCAAGAGGTCATTGACAGTTAGTCTTTGAGTTGTAATTCCTTTAGAGACTAGGTATAGTCATAATTATAAAAAAGTCTTAGACAATTGGTCTTTGAGTTGTATAATTAGTTTGATTATAGGATTAAGTCCTTTTTGAAGGCGAAATCACACAGGCGGGTGAACGGGACGTATCTTCGTAAACAGCAAACCAGGATAAAAAGTACTTGTGTTCGTATCTTTATCATTATCTCTGTTGTTTGTTAAATTGGGTGGCAAAGAGTTTTAAATCCTGAAACCCAATTCAAACCCCCATTTCTTGTGTTTCTTGCACCTTCAGTATTGAGTAATCGATCATTATATTTTTTATGGTATGAATGTGTTATATTAGGGTTTATGACGGTTCAAGAGTTGTGTTATCAAAAGTTATGCAATTAGGGTTTATGACGATGCAAGAGTTGTGCCTTAAGGTTTGCAGAAAGCATCAAATGTTTATGCAAAAAACGACGTTGATTCCAAATGAATTGTTCATTAAATTTTGTTGTCGGGTGGTAGAACCCCCGACTAACTCTACGTAGTGTGATAAATTGTCGAAATTTCATTTAATTTATTTAATTGACATAATATAATAATAATAATAATAATAATAATAAAAATAAAATAATAATAATAATAATAATAATAATAATAATAAAATAATAGTAATAATAATAATAATAATAATAATAATAATAATAATAATAAAAGTGCATTTATTATTGTTGCCTCGTGGTGAACTATTATGGCCTTAGTTTTCCATTATTTTATTTTATTTTTTGAGATTTTTTTAATATGACCTGCGTGTGGTGTCTTTCTCTATACTTTCTTTATGTAACTTAATTTTTCATCTCACTCCTTCATATGTAAAATGAGTATTCTTTGATGTAATGGAATGAAGAAAAAAATATAAGATCAAAGGAGGACAACCATAGAGGTCCAACATGGAGAAGCGTAGGTCGTTATTAGGTGTAACTTAGATTCTCTAAATTGCTTGAAGAAACAATTATGCTAGGGACTATAATCGTATCATTTTATATGTATGTTGATGTATGTGAGAGACAATTTATATGATAAATAAGTCGGTGAGATCAAACTAATTACAAATTCCCTCAAAATAAATATTAAGTTTATGCTTTCCAAATTTTAGCACTCGTCAAGACTAGTATCAAATAATCTAGGTTTCACCTAATACAAGGTGAATATTCTATATTAGTAAGGAGCAATGGGATAAATGTAATATCCAATTGCTAAAACATTGGGTATAACTTAACTAAATTAATTATAATAAAATTATATACGTTTAGAAGTAAGAGTTTGAAAAATCCATATGATGGATTAGAATAGGGAAATATTAACCTAATTGATAATATTTGAGAATTGTATTAGATATAATTGGAAAGAATTTCAACCTAAATAACATATTTTTGTGTAATCATCATAACACTGACTTAAAACAGAGTGAAATATGGATCTCGATCCACTAGAAAATCTTTCAACAGGATTTTTCAAATCAAGTGTTGAGGGTCATTTGATTTGAGTAAAATAGTGGGAGCATATTTAATTAAAGGCCATATTGAATATGTCTTCAATGATACTTACATATTCATATTTTTTTAATGTAAATTACCATGTTAAAAAACACCTCTAACAATATCTTGTGATTAATCCTTGACAAGGAAAAATTTTCTGGGACAAATTTTATGGATTAACACCAAAAGTTTAGGATTGTCCTCAAAATTGGGAAAAATTGTATGTCTTAGAGACGCATCTTCTTAAAGAGGAGCCTCTTCGTTCTGCCCCTAAGGCTGAAATAAATGATTGTAAGAAGCATGTCAATGATGCCAATGAAACTATCTGCCTCATGTTAGCTATCATGACCTCCGAATTGCAAAAGTAACAATAGAACACGGCAGCGTTTGATATGATCAAACATCTAAAGATACTCTATCAAGAGTAGGATAGGCATGGGAGGTTTGAAGTTTCCAAAGCCCGTTTCAAGGTAAGTTAGCTGAGGGAGCCTCTGTAGGTCCCCATGTACTCAAGATGATTGGGTATATGGAGAACCTTGAAAGGTTGGGTTTTCCCCTCAGAAAGAAGCTTATGACTAATTTGGTCATGCAATCGTTTCCAAATAACTTCAGTCAGTTTGTCCTTTATTTTAGCATGAATGATATGGAGAAATCTCGGCCATAACTACTTGGCATGGTGAGAACTACTACGCATAATTTGAAATTAAAAGGGAAGGTCATTCTCATGGTTAATAGTGGAAAAAAGAATAACAAAAGACCTAACAAGTAGGATAGTAAAGGGAGGGGCAGGAAATTTCTTGGACCAAACATATTGCTCAAGCTTTGAAGATGAGGTATAATTAAGGAGGGCATTTGCTTCTATTGCAGTAAGGACTAACATTGGACGATATGTGGAACTATGTGCTTGCATGTTCAAGATGTGATCAAAGCTAAAGTAAGTCATGACTATCATGATTTTTTTTTCTAATGACAACTTTTGAAACTGCAAACTTTGATGACAAATTATGAAGATTTAATATGATCTTAAAGCATAAAGCCAAACATGTATGTCAAGCAGTCAAAGATGCACAAGACAGTTTGTTCATGTTCTTCCTTCGAATAAATCTGAAGAGTTAAGTTTTAATGATCACCTTTGATGATGGAATCCAAATTGAAGATATCTCAAGCCTCATCTCCAAGACGGCTCAAGTAAGTGCTTATATGATTGGTGTATTCATCAAAGTCTTAAAGCTTCAAAATATGAAAGAGGGGGAGTGTGAAAGCTTGACTGGTCGTGTCTTAGTGATTAGTGTTTTCTAAAATAACAAGGATGTTTTTGTAAAGTATTATGGCAAAATTACACACTCACTAAAACCTTTTTTAAAGCATCAATTCCTCAAAGAAAATAACCAAAAAGTGTTTTGGAGCCTAGCCGAATGAATTAGGAAATGCCAGAAAAATTTGAACATGTGTTTTTTTAACTTTCCAATCGATTGGAGCATATTTCCAATCGATTAAATAAGGGAAAATGGTGTCCATAATCTTTTATGACAATGTCATAATGATGGTTGACGAATTTCTATCAAAAGTTTCCAAAAGAGACAATTGTAATCGATTATTTAGATCATCCAATCTATTGGAATAAGGACCCAATCGATTGGGATATTAAATTCACCCATGTATCTTTTGCTTTTTCGTACCAACCTTTGGCCTATAAATAGAGGCCTTTCAATTCACATTTTCACATCCATAATCGTGAGTCTTCTCATTCTCATCACTTCTCTCTCTCTCTCTCTCTCTCTCTCTCTCTCTCTCTCTCTCTCTCTCTCTCTCTCTCTCTCTCACACACACACACACACACACACACACACACACTCTCTCTCTCTCTCTCTCTCAAATATTTTTTTACTTTCTCTCACATTAATTTAGCCAGAGCGCTTTGAGAAAGTTCTTGTGTTTAAGTGAGGAAATTTTGTTCAGGGTTAAATATCTCTTCTTAGGAAGTGTTTGTCTGGGTTCAAAGCTAAACTTGTTAAAATATTTGGTTTGGGGATTTAGTTCAATTACCTAAAGATGAAGGCATAAACTCAAAACTTTAAGAATCCTCAACAACTTCATCAAAGTCCTACAAGACAACTCCTGTGATTTCTTTCGAAAGAACATACTCAATAGTTGCATGATCTTTAGAGAATTCAACCTCAAATGAAGAAACTTCATATGTAAGAGGATGTAGAGAAGAAGAATCCTCATATAATGGAATCTTCAAAATAAGAAAGGAGTATAAAACCTAAACAAAAGATGAATAATCAACCTGGGAAAAACCTTCAAAGAATCTTCTTCCAACGAAGAAGATGAAATCCACTTAAAAGTACCTCACGAGGAAGATGAACATGAGGTAACAAAGTTATCATACAAACAACTTTTAAATTAAATGCTAAGATAATTGAAGAGAATGATAAGATTAAATTTCATAACTTAGACTTTAAGGATTATCTTGAGTTTCTTGAAAAGAGTAATGAAACACTTAAGCTTGAAATACCTAATATTAGAAACTCTACTGGAACATGTGAGACTCGTGTCTCGATGAAAAAGGAAGGGATAATTTTGCATGAAACACTAAGTAAATTTAATAAGGGTAAATAAAATATTGAATTGATCCTATCAAGGCAAAGTCCTTTAAATAAAACTGGATTACAGTTTAAATCCGACAGAACACCTAATAAAGCATTAAATAGGAAGAAAGTGAATCAGCCTATTTATAAATGATCTCATTGTAATAAATTTGGCCACTTAAATCATTTTGTATTTGATAAATTGAAAAGATCTAAGGGTAGTAACCCTATACCTTTCAGAACTACTAACGCACCTAGATCCAAGAAAGTTTAGGTACCAAAGGTGAAACTCTAGTATGTTTTTTGCAGGGATGCTTTGCAGCTTTTATGAAGCCTTAAAACATATTAAATGAAGTTTTGTAAAGAAAATAGTATACTATTGAGTATGTAGTAGTTATGATGTGAAGCTTATACTCCAAGGATGTTCGCTGATGGTGTATATCAATGATCATTATCAAAGCAAGTCTTTCATTGAGGATGGTTTCAACTTCTCTAATATATGATGATCTACTAACCTCGCAGTAGGTTGATAAGATAAGTCAGTGGTGGAAATATCTATCTCATGGTTTAACTAATTCTCATATCCAATAATCTGTACAGAAGGAAATTCCACATTGTGTTGGCATTTCCTCGAAAGAGGGATGTTTTATTAAGGTTACTTAGTAATAATGGTAGTACACTATTTTGAAGTTTGAACAATCGAAAAACTACAATTAATCCTTTAAAATAACACATTTAATTTTTTCACATCAATTAAAATACTTTTGCTAACTAAATAGACAATTTTTCTAGTAAGAGGTGTAAACAAGCTAGTCATAGGTGCAAAAAATAAGAAAGCTAAATCCAAATCCACCACAAGGCCCAAAAAGCACCAAGAAGGTTGAACTGCAAAAGCCCAATCAATGAGGCCTTAAGCCCATCGATTGGATCACCTTGGCGCATATATTTTCAAATTAAATCTGATAGAAGCTTCGCTTCCAAGTCAGATAAATCCACATATTAATGTAAATTGTTAAAAATCTATGAAAATTTGATGTCCCAATCATGTAGAGCCTTAACCAAATCAATTGAATAAGAACTTTTGGGAATATTTGGTTTTGATATTTTTATTGTGCATAATCCTCGTCGATTTTGTGCAAGTTTTACACGCACAAATTCGTCAGAGGCTTCACTTGTGACTATAAAGTGCACAACCTTGAGGGGTTGAATTAGGTTTTATGAAATTTTGTGATTATTTTGCAAATGTTTTATTTTTCTAGAATTGTAATGATGAACTTGGAATACAAATACATAAAATTAAAGTGTAGGAAAGTAAATGAGACACAAGAATTCTTCTAGTTTCCCTTATCAACCAAGGGTACGTCTAGTCCTTTCACACTCCATGAAGGATTTCGCTATGTTATATATTTGTACTGCCTTAACTTAAGACTCTCCTACAATCTTCTAACATAACACACAAAACCTATGGTGGACTTTGAATCTCCCAAATTCAAATGACCTTTTTACAACAGACACCAAATACCTTTGTGGAATTTAAATCTTCCCAAATCAAAGAATCTTTTTTACAACAAATAGAAAGAACATCACTTCCTATTTGCAAACACCTATAGAAAGTACACACATTTTATTTACAAACAATGTCACCACACACTTGGTGAATAATTTACAACAAACAGATAAATTGAGTACAAACAATTTTGTATGCTTTCCAATATTCTTAAAATTTTAATCTTCTCTTTCAAATGAATAATTCAAGAATATGTAAACATTAAGTTCTCAATGGTTTATTAAACTTTTCTCAGATGAATGAAATTTATGCAGTAAAAATTTCTATGACATCTATATATAAACACTTGAAAAAATAATATGAATTGTTGGAAAAATATGATGAAAGAGGTATCTTGAAAAATCTGGAAAAACTTGCATTAAATACATCACAATATGCCTCTCGAATGAATAGCAACGGTTGTAAGATATTCATGATTAATTGCAATAATTTGGAAAAGGTTTCATGAATATGTGCAATGAAGAGAGATGGTGATGTTTCAGATGTTTCACACAGCTTCATGAAGAAATAGATTTCATATATGGATCAATTGATTGTTTCAAGTTCAACGTTTAAATTTTTTAAAAGATTTACACTAAGAAATCGATTGTGGGGGATTTTGAATCGACGGTGGGGGTTAAAAACCAAGGCAAAAATGTGGCCATACAATCAATTTCTCTAAGAGGACAATCGATTTCTGCATGAATGAAAAAAAAATTGAAAGGCGGTGGCTACATACAATCGATTGTACTTCCCATTTAATCAATTTTATCATTAATAAAAAAAAATTGTCTTTTTAAAGATATGCCTTGAATGGAAATCATGCATGAATGTTTGAGAAATATAGAATGTTTTAGATGAAAATATTTATAGCACTTAATGTTAATATACATATGAATTGCCATTGTACCTTAATTTTCATGATTCAATCCTTTGTTTTCCAAAGCTTATGCAATCTTGATAGTTGATTCCAATCTTTTTATTATTTGATCTTTCTTCATTTATAAGCTTTTGTCTTCATCAAAACTAAGCTAAGATAGATAATTTTCACATCATTATAAATAGGTAATCCCCATTCATTCTTCTGCATTGCATATTTTATTCTCTTTAGTTGTTCGTGAGATTATTCTTTCAAATTCTCCATCATCATCATCATCATCATCTTCATTATCATGGCTCCTAGGAGGCTAAGATTTGCCTCTAGCTCTCTCAGCAATGATTTTACCTCCCAACAACAAGAAGGAAGATTCTTCCAAGAATTAGCCAACATAACTGTCTTTAAAGAATGCATATTCTTTAAGATCTTTGAAGAGTTAAATTTGTCCACTTTCCTCTACAACCCTCCAAGAAAGGTGTATCCATCATTATTAAATATGTTCTTCTCAAATCTCTACTTCACTTATGGAACATTTTAATTTGAAGTAAGAAGACACAAAATAACTAAATCCATGGAAGAATTTGCAAACATCTTGGATCTTCCCCATCAAGGTCCTATCTTCAAGCCTGAAGAACAAGGTAACAAGTTCGACTTTAAGACTATTGTATTTTTGTTTTTTAAAGAATTAACATCCCTGATACTCAATCCTTTATTGTAGGCTCCATTTTCCCCAAAATTAGTCTAATGTATTATGTGGCAAATCAGATACTCTTTCCAAGGAGAAGCAATTTCGGTCTCATAACCAAGTTTGATGTTGAAGGTGTATGGATGATTGCAAGCAAAATCAAAACAAACTGGGAAAATTAAGTAATTAAATACATGTTAGGAAGCAAAAGAAAATTAATGAGCCTACCATATGGTAACCTCACCAAAACTTGGAACACACCTAATTCAACTTTTGGAGTGAAGTATTTGAAGAAGTAAAAAAATAAGAGACACTGCTCAAGCAACAATGAGGTATGAGATCATTGATGACACCATGATTGAACAGCCCTCTAAGGGAAAGAAAAGAAAGATAGAAGATCAAGAAGCACCTATAAACCTGGAAGATTTCGACTATGATATCCCCCGACTAACCTCAGCTGAAGACCTACTAGTCAAGATCATAATAAAAAAACTAGAAAACTCAAATGACAAAATCAACTTCCTGGCTCACCATTTCTCCCAAGACATAGGGAAACTACCTCCATGATTGTTCGCCGATGATGATTTTCATGAAGAATAATATTCTCATTCATGTGTTTTAGTGTGCTTGCTTTTCTGCTTTTGCATTGTTTCAATTCCTGAATTTTCTTGCTTTTTGTACTTTGAAATCCAGTATAATTTGAATCAATGAAGTGTGTTGTTTTTCCTTTCTAAAATGCATATGTTACTTTGTGCTTGCATATTATTTTCCCTTCTTACATATTTTACCTGCCTTTTTTATTATGACAAATGGGAGAAGTATACTCTCTACTCATTTGTGAGGGAGATTAAAGACTTCATTGTTATCCACTTGTTGTTTATTTTACCACCTCCCTGATAGATGTGTTTTCATCATCAAAAAGAAGAAAATGTTGAACTATGTGCTTGCCTATTCAAGAAGTGATTAAAGCTAAAGTAAGTCATGAATATTATGGTGTATTTTTTATGATGACAAGTTATAAAGATGCAACCTTTGATGAAAACTTATGAAGATTTAATCTTACCTTAAAGAATAAAGCTAATCAAGTATGTCAAGGAGTGAAAGATGCACAAACAGTTTATTCAACCTCTTCCTCTAAATAAAGCCAAAATGTTAGGGTTTAATGATCTCCTTTGTTGACGACATACAACTTGAAGACATCTCAAGCCTCATCTCTAAGAAAACTCAAACAAGTGCTTATATGATTGGTGTATTCATCAAAATTTTGAAGCTTCAGAGTATGAAATAAACAAGGTGTGAAAGCTCGCTTAATCATGTTTGAGTGATCATTATTTTGTAAAAACACAAAGGAGTATTGTCATACCCCAAAATTTTCCCTACCTCCTCATTCAATTTTCCTAGCATATGGTTTTGTTCATTTTCGTACATTTGTCTATTTGATCATGCATTTAGGTCATTCATCGGCATTTGCATATTGTAAAAAATTCTGGCCAAAGGTTCGGTAATATTGTATGTAATCAATTTAAGTGGATTTTCAAGGTAGATATTATTTGGGTTTTATTTTCCATATTACTTATGGTGCGGATCATCTCTTTATTTGAGATTCATGGTTAGTTAGGAGATATGAATGTTTGTCACTTAATTCGGAGGTTGGCTTGGATTTAAAGAAAAGGGCAAAGTTGGAGTAAAAAGAAGATTTCATTCAGTTATTGGAAATTCATGGTACAATGCATATTTCTTGAGATACAAATCAAAAGAATGAATTACATGGAAAGAGGGTAAAAAATTACATCTTTTGGGTACAATTACTTTTTTGGTCAAACAATTGACTTTTTGGTCAACTGATGACTTTTGGTCAACTGTCAATCATTGACTCGATTTTGACTCCTGAATTTTCCGAGACATATTCTACAAGCTAGGGGTGGGAAAACGGGTCTCACCCAACATGAAACCGAGAAGACCATTTCAAATTAAGGTAAGCGGGCGATTTTAAACGATCGGACGAGTTATGCAGGTTGTCCAATCAATTTCACTTGGGTTTGTTTGGATCGGGTCGGATGATAGAAATTGGACCATCTAAATTCAAATCCACCAGAAACTAATGTTCTTTTTAGTTATGTTTTTACTAGGTTACTTTTGCAGTTTTTATTAAACCCAACCCACACTAACTATTGATTTATTTTATCATTCATTTCTTTCAACACCAACAAACCCTAGTCGTTCTCACTTTCATTAACAAGATCTATTTTCACTCATCCATTGTAACCTGTATCATCTTTCTCCTCCATCTTTTTTCTTACTCACATATTCAATCTCTATTTTTTTTCTTATCACCAGATGCTTTTCTATAAGGGCAAGGGTGGAGAAAGTTTACTGTAATTGCAAATTGATTCTTGAAAATACATGTTGTAAGATGTTTAAATGATAGATCTATATTTTTGTTATGATTTTCTTTTCATCTTTTCTTAAATTTCAAGTAAAATTAGTCCAGTTACATAGTTTTGTAAGTTAGCCATATATCTTTTATGAGTTTATTATGCTAATTATGTAAAGGTTTTAATATTTTATGTTTTTGTTTGGTATTCTGATTATGTTTATGTTTTTTCTATAAATATTTTTAGTAAAATCTGAAATTTAATTTGTATTTAAAATCGAAAAAAATCGACCGTAAACCCGTTAAACATACAAATTTGTCATCCGATGAATCTGTAGTCTCAAACAGTCGATAATAGATGTATATATATCAACTGCGGTTATTGATGGATGTGTATTTTTCAATTGAAGCCGACCGAATATCCACTTGTACTACAAGTATTTGATCAAGGGATTCATTAGCATTCATCACAAATGGACTGTATCATGATTATGTCAAGTGCTAATAATCAAAGAGCCAGGTTATTATAAGAGTGATTGCCACAAGCTAAAGAATGACATACCCAAGAAGAAAGACTTCTGAAGGAAGAAGAAGGGTCTTATGGCTACATGGGATAATTCAGAGTCTTATAAAGATGATTTTGAAGAAGAGCAGGCTAACGTGGCTCAGATAGCGTTCACAAAAGCTCCCGTAGGAACTAGTCAATCAAAATCAGAATCTGAGTCAGATTCTGAAGAGGTATTTTATGAACTTTCTCGTTCTGAGCTTGAGTATAGTTTATCTAAAGTTCTAGAAAAGTATCAGAACCTAATGGACAAATACAGGGATTTGAAAAGATTCATGTATTTGAATCAGAGGCTCACTGTAAGCTTCAGAAAGATTTCTCAAAGTTGAGTGAAATCTCATTTTGAAAAACAACTTCGTGCATTACAGCAATAGTCTCAAATATGAGAAAATAATTTCTAAAGTCCCTACAGGTTTTGGTGATATCATACAGAAGTATGATAAATCTTTCCAGAAGTTCCTTGCTATAAGCCTGAATAGAAGATTAATGGCTTCCGTGACTTATGGCGTCAGTAGGAACAGGACAAGGGGTATTGGCTATGATTTTAATGAAGAATCTGATTCTGAAAAAGATGATAAGCCTAATACTCTTGAATCTCATTTTGTTCCTTCTGGGAAACAAAATGATGTTAGGCCTAAAGGTAAAGTTGTTGCAAAACATAAGGCTAAAACAAAAGCTCATGCTCGTTCTAATAATGCATTCATGTATAGATATCTTGCACAAAAACCAAAAGTTGTAAAAGACTCTGGGAAGACGAACCCAAAAGGACCCAAAAAGATGTGGGTACGTAAGGAGAAAATAATTTATGTTGCAGATATCCTTAGCAGTGGAGTTAAGACACCAGTCATGGTACTTGGACTCTGGATGCTCGCAACACATAACGGGAAGAAGACATATGTTCCAAGACTTGGAACTTAAGCCTGGACGCATCATCGGTTTTTGAGGTGATCAGAAAGGGAAGATCATTGGCTCAGGATTAGTAGGTAGCAGTTCTCTCCCTTCCATTACTAATGTTCTTCTTATTGAAGTACTAATCCATAACCTCTTGTCCATAAGTCAATTAAGTGATAATGGTTATGACATTATTTTCAATCAAAAGTCCTATAAAGTTGTTAGTCAAAAGGATGGCTCAGTTATTTTTGATGGAAAGAGGAAGAACAACATTTATAAGATCAAACTTTCTGATTTGAAGAGTCGAAATGTAAAATGTCTTATGTCTGTTAATGAAGAGCAATGGACATGGCATAGACGATTGGTTCATGTTAGCATGAAGAGGATTTCTTAGCTTAACAAGCTTAATCTAGTCAGAGGTCTGTCAAATCTGAAGTTTGCTTCAGATGCTCTTTGTGAAGCATGTTAGAAAAGAAAGTTTTCAAAAACTTCTTTCAAAGCTAAGAGTGTTGTTACAATATCCAAGCCATTAAAGCTTCTTCACATTGACTTGTTTGGACCAATGAAAATTGCCTCTGTCAATGGTAAGAAGTATGGACTAGTCATTATTGATGACTACAACAGATGGACATGGGTGAAATTTCTTAGACACGAGGATGAGTCGCATTATGTGTTTTCTATCTTTTGCTCCCAAGTGCAAAATGAGAAAGATCTCAAGATTGTAAAAGTCAGAAGTGAACATGGTGGTGAATTTGAAAACAAAGATTATGAGAAACTCTTTGATGTGAATGGAATTTCCTATGATTTCTCCTATCCTAGAACTCTACAACAAATGAAGTTGTAGAGAGGAAGAATAGGAATTTGCAGGAAATTGCATGGACCATGATCAATGAGACTAATGTGGCCAAACACTTTTGGGCAGAGGCAGTTAACACAACGTGCTATATTAAGAACATGATCTCTATAAGACTTATTTTGGGTAAGACTCCTTATGAATTGTGGAAGAATAGGAAACCCAACATTTATTATTTTCATCCTTTTGAATGTTCTTATTTATTGTCAAAAATTCATGGATTAATTGTTCAAATGCATCAAAGTCATTAAATTTAAATTTGTCTATTGAATGTATGTTTGTTTTAGTTTTAAAAATGGGTTAAATATACAACACCCCCTGCAATATTAGGGGGTTCTCATTTTAGCCCCTGGTAAAGTTTTTTTTTTAAAAACCCCCTCGTAATACCCAGATTCCCTCGTTATAGCCCCTGTGCAGAGAAGATTCCAATTTTTAGTGACTTGGTTGTCCAACTGGATTTTTATTTTATTTTTAAATGCCACATAGACTTTCTTTATTTTTTAATTTAATTTATTTTATTTTATAAATATTAAATTTTTTTATGTTATTTTTTTTACGTTTTCTTTTCTTAAATTAATTTAATTAAGTAATATTTTTTATGAATTATTTTATTAAAGTAATCAAAATATTTTAATTGGGCCTTCTCAAACATTCTCAAGCCCAATATTAACTTAACATGTTTTATACTTTTACTATTGGGTTTGAGTTATATAAACCCTTAAAATATTTGTTTCCCAACCGATGTGGGACTTCTTCACAACCAAGCCAAGCCATGAAATAAGCCATGAAACAAGCAAGTATTACAGGAAGCTTACAGGAAGGCCACCCTTTACAAGCTCTTCATCACCATTTGTTTTTCACTGCAAATTGATTCCACCACCATAAAACTCCATCTTCATTATCAAACCTCAACCAAATCTGAACAACAACCATCCATTTTTCGTTAATCACAACAGAGTTGCTGCATCCATGTGAAAGCGCAAAACTTCGAACCACCACACGAAGCTTCGAACCAACAGAGCTGCTGCATCCATGTTAATCACAACAGAGATGTTTCATACTGCAGGTTCTCAAATAAGTTGCCAATGCTATAATAAGTTCTATCATCTCCTTCTGCTCACAACAAAATCAAAACTCAATCCCTCTAAATACTCAAAATCAAGAAATTGAAATCAAAGGCGAAAGAGACACCGAGGTCAATGGGGATGCGCGGGAGGATGTGGCTGCATCAGAAACGGCATGCTTTGGGTATTCTTGGGTGGCGGCGTGACTTTGGCAGCGAGGTATGGTTTGATTTTTGTTGGTGTGTAATGTGAATGGTGGTGGTTCGCACGGTGATGACGGAGGTTCAAGAAACAAGGGTGTGTAGGCGGTGGTTGTTTTAGGGCAGTTTAGAATGGGTTTGTGGCAACTGTTTCGTAAGGCGGAACTGGCAGAGGGGGTGAGATATTGTGGTGAGATATTGCTATGTAATGGAGGGGAAAAGGTTGTGTTGTGGTGGATGGAGCAATCAAGTGTTATTGCGTGTGCGGACAAGTTCAGTGGGAGAATTTTGTGAAGTTCATGGAGTGGTGGACAAGTTCATGAATTTTGTCCCACATCGAATACTTAGAAAGAAAATAAAATCTTTATATAGTTTTTTCCCACAGTATAATTTAAAACTTGGGTGGTGGGTTGAAATGGAAGTGATTTTGGGTTTTATGTGTAATAGCCCAATGCAAATAATTTTTAAGAAGAAATTTGAAAATATTATAATATTTAAAAAAATAATTCATAAAAATATTTTTTAATTAAAATAATTAAAGAAAAGAAATCGTAAAAAAATTTAATATTTAAAAAATAAATTAAATTAAAAAATAAAGAAAGTATACGTGGCATTTAAAAATAAAATAAAAATCCAGTTAGACAGCCACGTCATTAAAAATTGGAATCTTTTCTGCACAGTGGGAAATCCGAGGGAATCTGAATATTACGAGGGGTTTTTTAAAAAAAAAAACTTTACCAAAAACTAAAATGAGAATTCGCTAATATTGCAGGGGGGTTTGTAAATTTAACCTAAGTTATATAGTTATATATATGAAGCCACAAATAATGACTATCTAGCTACCTACTTTTTTTTTCCTTTTCTTTTTTAATTCTTTCATCTTTTATTTTCTTTTTCATATTTTTTCTCTATATTATCTTTTTCATATTTTTTCTCTATATTATTTTTTTGCATTTTCTCTTTAAGCCTAAAGTCATCCAAAGGTAAAAAAAATTTAAAGTGGATGACCCAAATCTATAGCAACTAAAAATATTTAGGATCTTATATAACAAATAACTTCTCTTAAAACTTTGGTGTTTTAGTGAACACTTGAGTTTCAATGTTTGAATTTTACCGATGTTAAAAATTCTTGGGTTAAGTGAATCTATATAAAACTTGCTCTAATTTCAATTAGAATTTTTATTATGTTTGGTTGGACCTAATTCAATCCTATAAAATTGGTTGGTAAAGTAGAATTGCCTCCACTTATAAATACATATTTATATCAAATATTATTTGATGTGAGACTCTTAACACACATTTTCACGTTCAGGACTAGACAACTAAAACGTAAAAATAAATGATAGGTGATCCGATAACCACGGCCAACCTTGGGCCATGGCAACAAGACCCACAGCCTAGGGCCTCAAAAAATCGAGGGCCTCAAAATCGGAAGAAAGGGTAAAAAAAATTATAATAACTAATAAATAATATATAAATAGTTTGCAAATAATTTATAGTAATGCAACAGTATCTTAGCGCCAGAGCACGTGTCCTCACATTTATTAGCAATTGAAATATTGTATTAACGGAAAGTTGCTTATACTAATAGAGTTTAATTAATAAAATTTAATTTAATTAAAAATAGTACAAATGCCATGTTTTAATAGGAAACAATTTCACACTACTAATGAAATTGTATATCAGTTTTATCCTTTTTATTTAAAAAAAAAAGATAACTTGTATTAATATAAGTAAAAAAAAATATTATATATGCATTGCACGTACCTTTTCAATTTTAAAAAAAAATAAATTTTAAATAATATATAAATTCCTTTTCAATTTTTAAAAAATAAATTTTAAATAATATATAAATTATATTTAATTTATATTTAAAAAGATCTATTATATGACAAATTCATTTATTATTAAATTTATATGATAAAATATAATAAATTATACTTGATTAAAGTAAATCTAATTTGATGTAGTATTTATAATATTTTTTAAATTTTTTAAAATTAGTTTGGCATTTCTGACATTTATATATCAATTTTAATAAAATCTTTAAGACTCTTACTTTTATATCTTAAAGTTTTGAAGTACTATAGAAAAACAAAAAATATTTTTTAGTTTTTAATATTGTTTATAATTTAACTATAAAAAATATTTTTAACTTTCTTCTTTTTATGAGAAGTCAATTTTTTAACATTCGAATAGGGTCTTTGATTTATTTGAGATGGCTCTGAAAAAGATAACTTTTATTAATATAAGTAAAAAAATATTATATATGCATTGCACGTACCTTTTCAATTTAAAAAAAAAAAAATTTTATATAATATATAAATTCCATTTCAATTTTTAAAAAATAATTTTAAATAATATATAAATTATATTTAATTTATATTTAAAAAGATCTATTATATGACAAATTCATTTATTATTAAATTTATATGATAAAATATAATAAATTATACTTGATTAAAGTTAATCTAATTTGATGTAGTATTTATAATATTTTTAAAATTTTTTAAAATTAGTTTGGCATTTCTGACATTTATATATCAATTTTAATAAAATCTTTAAGACTCTTACTTTTATATCTTAAAGTTTTGAAGTACTATAGAAAAACTAAAAATTATTTTTTTAGTTTTTAATATTGTTTATAATTTAACTATAAAAAATATTTTTAAATTTCTTCTTTTTATGAGAAATCAATTTTTTAAAATTCGAATAGGGTCTTTGATTTATTTGAGATGGCTTTGAAAAAGAATGAAAAGGATATCATTTTAGTCATGTGTGTTTCATATATTTAGTGTTTCGATAAATTAATAGAGAGACAAAAATTAGAGGAATTTGACAAACACATCAAACCAAAATAGAGGTTTAATTAGCAAAGTTATCTGTTTGATTATGACGAATTTTATTTCGTACACTTTACCTTTTTTCTTTATTTTATATCTTCAACTACAAATGACTTTTTATTTAATTTTTTGAAATTCATAATAAGTCCTTAAATTCTAAATGTTCTCTCAAGTCAAGTTTTTTTCATGAAGAGTTATATTTTCATTTTATAATTTTATAAAATTTAATGCATTAATTTTATTTTATTTCTCCAATTACAAATAATTTCACGTATCTATTTCCCTTTTATCTCTTCACTGTCGAACTTTTTTCTCCAACGCGTCAGCCACCTCACCGCGCCTCTTCCACCTCCCATGACAACCACAACCACCACCATTCCCTTTAAGTCTGACACAATAACCTTTTCCTTTTTGTCTCTGAAACAAAAGGAAAAAAGAAAAACCCAACAAATAAAAATAAAAAATTCAAATTTATTTGCTCATTTTTTTATGAGGGCTCAATTTTATTATTTGCTCAGGGCAGGACCGGCTCTGCCGATAACAGAAAGTATAGTAGGTGGTTCACTAGATTTTAAACTACACTCTAATATCATATCAAAAAATACGGTTAGACTTAAATCAATCCTACAAAATTATTTGACAGAGTGAAGACAGCTCTAGTTATAAATACATTTATAAATAATGTCAAGATATATATTATCTATGCTAGTGAATGGTGTTAGTTTTAGAATCAAATGCCAAGTTTATTACTAAAATATAACCTCCCTTAAAAATTTACAATCTTGAAAATAACCTCCCAAAAAACAGTACAATCTTGACTATATCTTTTATGCAAAAAGTAGAGTACAATCATTTAAATTTTTTGCACGAGAAAAGCATGTCAACAAGAACAACATTATTGATGAAGGTGTCAGTCATATTCACGTGAGAAATTTTGTTGCATGTACAAATTCATATTCACTTGTCCATTATGTTTTGTCACACTTACCCATCACTCCACCTCACATTTCTATATGATGATTGAATCAAATTCAGACATTGCCTATCTCTTTCATCTTGAATAATATCCACTCACATTTCCAAGTAATACTAGAATTTCATTTTTGGAAAATAAATAGAAATTCTTTAAGGGTAATGATTAGGAGTTGATGATAAAGAGATTTTCACAACTATTTATCTTAGATCTAGGATTTCTATCAAAACACACGCATAAAACAGAAAGAAGGAAGAAAATATAAAATTTTGATTTCATTCATGCTCAAACTACAGAATTAAAATTGCTTAAATACAAGCACAACCCTAATGGACTGAATATGGGCCAGACCCACTTAAAGACAAAACATAAAGACAACTAACATTGAAACAAAAATTAATAATAATCCATATTACTCTAACTCATAATCTTTCATCCAATTGGACTTAATTCTGATTCGTTGGGCCCTACTAACATTACTATCCGGCCCAAAAACATCTTTGTCCTCAAGGATGGGTGTAGGATTTGGCTTTGAGGGGTGGAAAGGTGAAGCCCAAAGAGGAGGCCCACGGTTGCTTGTAGGAGTTGGAATTGAAGGGGTCAAATTTGAGCCTAAAGTAGGGAGGATCATATGCTGAGAATTTGTGAAATTTGAAAAGTTGGATAAGTCATGTGGGGTAGGTGGTAAGTTGTCACGTCTTGGGACAACAACAGGCTGTAAAGGAGATTCTAGTGGGATATAGGAAAGATCATGTGGGAGGGTAATCAAGGGCTTGGAATTTGAATCATCATTAGCATTAAAATCTGACGGTGCAACATGAGGTAATGGGTATCCGTTGGAACCCACTATGGAGGAAGAAAACACACGGTTTCCAAGGTGAGTTGATAAGGTCACGTGGGCTGGCCTTGGAATTGAAAATTCGTGCAGTTTCTCATTACTTAGTTGAACTCCCAAGTCAGAACTCACTTCATATGCTTTTCCAAAACTCACGTTCTCTCTCTCTCTCTCTTTGTTCTTGGCCAAAACAACTTTTGTTTTTTTACTAAGTACTTTGCCTTCTTCTGCACCTTGAAGAGAAACAACTTATTATGCCTTCTTACTTTGTAAAGCTTCAAATTTCTCTTCCTTTTGTACTTCATCTTTTGTTTCTTTCTTTAACTCAAACGCTTTAATGGTAACAGCGTCATCAACGAGAGGCGAACTTACACCCTCTTCCTATGCATGCGTCCGATCTGAGGGAGGTTCGTCAAAATTCGGCGGAACTAGGTTAACATTGGAAGAGATAGTTGTTCCTTTGAAGATTCGTAGTTAGGAAACATGGAAGATAGGGTGGATCTTCGAGGATGCAGGGAGATCCAACTTGTATGCCATTTTTCCGATCCGACTCAGAATTTTAAAGGGTTCGAAGTAACGCTTGGAGAGTTTGTTAAAGAAGCAGCGTTGGACGGACTGTTGACGGTATGGTTGCAGCTTGAGTAACACCAGGTCTCCTTCGTTAAAGGTAATATCGATTCTTTTATTGTTGCTCTGCATTTCCTTGTTTTTGCAACTCTTTTCCAGGTTATGTTTTAACAGACTAAGTATTTCTTCTCTTTGTTGTAGTGACATCTCAATGGCCTCCAGAGAAGAGGATCCAGGACTGTAATGAGGAAAGGACGGTGGAGAGCGACCATAAAGAGCTTCAAACGGGGTCATGTTGATGGATCTATGAAGAGCGGTGTTATGCCAATATTCTGCCAAGTGTAAGTACTTAAACCAGTGTTTCGGTTGTTCGCTTGTAAAACAACGTAGATGTGTCTCTAAACATCAATTAGTGACCTCTGTTTGACCATCTGTTTCAGGGTGGTACGTTGTACTGTACTTCAAGGTTGTCCCTTGGGCTCGGAATAGCTCTTTCCAGAAAGTGCTGAGAAAAATGGGGTCTCGATCTGAAACTATGGAGTTAGGAATGTCGTGTAGCCTACAGATCTCAACTGAGAAGCGCAAAGCCAGATCCTTTGCGGAATATTTAGTTGGAAGTCCTATGAAGTGGCAAAATTTTATTAGTCTGTCATAGATAACCCAGATCGTTATGTGACCAAAAGAGCTCGGTAAGTGCGTTATGAAATCCATACTCAAATCATCCCATACTTTGGAGGGCATGGCTAGGGGTTGTAGGAGTTCTTGCTTTCTTGTTGGAAGATATTTGTTGTGTTGACAGACGGAGCAGTTCTGACAAAAAAAATTTGTGTCTCTGTAGATTCCCGGCCAGAGGAAAGAAGAAGAAATATGGGCTAGAATTGGTTGGAGCCTAGAGTGACCAGCAACAGGGGTTGAGTGGAATCCCTTGAGAAGATTTTGCCGCAGCTCATCCACAGGAGGTATGTAAATTTTCTCCTTGTAGTAAAGTAGTTCATCCTTCACTTGAAAATCTGGTTGTGATATTAGATCTGTCAGAACTTTATTTTTGAGATTCTGACCATCAGTTTCTGTTTCGTAGTACTTCTTGAGTTGGCGGATCAGAAGTGGAATTGGGTAAGAGATGGAAAGGAGAATGGCGTCATCCACATCATCAATATGGCTAAGAGCATCAGCGACTTGGTTTGATTTGCCAGGTTTGTAAAAAATATCAAAGTTAAAACCTTGTAACTTAGCAGCCCATTTTTGTTGTTCAGGAGTTTAAATAGTTTGAACCAACAAGTTTTTTAAACTCTTCTGATCAGTATAGATATGAAAATGTCTTCCAATCAGATACTGACGCCATTTTTTGACAGCTTCTGTAATGGCGTACATCTCGCGAACATACACTGAAGATGCTTGAAGACGGTTGCATAACTTCTTGTTGAAGAACGCCAAGGGGTGTCCTTGTTGGGACAAGATGGCGCCTATTGCGACAGCTGAAGCATCTGTCTCTACCACGAAGATCTGTGAGAAATCTGGAAGGCACAAGACTGGAGTTTCTGTCATTTTCTTTTTCAATGTTGTAAAAGCTAACTCAGCTGATGTACTCCAAACTAATTTAGTGGAACTTAATAAATCGGTGAGGGGAGCGGCGAGAGAGGCGTAATGACAAACAAATCGTCAATAAAAGCCGGTGAAACCTAAGAAACCTCTGAGAGTCGTGAGAGAACGTGGCCTAGGCCAACTGAGTATTGCTTGAATATTTTCCGGATCTGGGGTTACACCTTCACTTGAGATTATATGACCTAAATAATCAACACTAGAAACAACAAAAACACACTTAGAGAATTTGGCATAAAATTGATGTGATAAAAGTAACTCTAAAATCAGTTTTAAATGATGAGCATGTTCAGAAATTGAAGGATTGTAAACTAATATGTCATCAAAGAAAACTAAAATAAACTGTCGTAAGTAAGGACGGAGTAAATCATTCATCGCTGATTGAAAAGAACTAGGAGCATTAGTTAGTCCAAAAGGCATAACCAAAAACTCGTAGTGCCCATCAAATGTTCTGAATGCTGTTTTGTGTGTGTCCTCGGATGTTACCCGGATTTGGTGATAACCAGATCTTAGATCAATCTTACAAAAAATAGTTGCAGAACCCAATTCATCAAAAAGTTCATCGATTGTGGGTATAGGAAAACGGTCTCAGACAGCTACCGCATTTAAGGCGCGATAATCAATGCAGAAATGCCATGACCCATCCTTTTTGCATACTAAAAGTACAGGCGATGAGTATGGGTTGTTACTCGACTTTATTATGCTTTCTTGAAGCATGTCACGAATAATTGTTGTCATTGCTTCTTTTTGGGAATGGGGGTAGTGGTATGGTTTCACGTTAATTGGTGGGGTGTTGGGCTGAAGTGGAATATGGTGGTTATGTGGCCGATTAGGTGGTAGTCCTTTTGGATGTTTGAAGACAACAGCAAAGGATTTTAAAATGGATTGGATTTGTTTAGGTATAGATGTGGGTAATGGCTCGATGGAGTTTGGGGGAGTGTGTGTGGAGTTTGGATGATCTTCAGTTGATGGTTGGTATAAGAGAAGGTGAATGGAAGCAATTGAGTCAGTGTGGAGAAGATGGCAAAATTGGTTGTAGGATGAGTGACTTGGTAATAATTTTGGGTCTCCTTTAATTGCAATTTCATTGTTTTGATAGGTAAAAGAAAGCTTAGGGATTGAGAAGTCTGCCATGATATGACCAAGTGTTCTTAACCACTCTATTCCAAGAACTACATCGGCACCTTCGATAGGAAGTAAGTGGAATGGTGTAATAAATAATTGGTTTTGAAGTGTGATTGGGACTTGAGGGCAGAGGCCGGAACAAGATAATTTGGATCTGTTGCCCATCATGACTGAAAAGTTTGGGATGGGTTTGGTTGGTATTTTGAGATGTTGAGCAATTTGGGGTTGTAAGATATTGTGAGTACTCTCTATGTCAATCAAAACTGTCACGGTAAAATCATGCAGCAAACCATTGAATTTGAGGGTTTTAGGAGAAAAATGGCCGCTGACAGCTTGTGGTGAAAGCTGGAAGTAAGTATCATCTGGCACAACACTCAGATTGATGGCATTCCCATCATCAGATGGTTCAATTGTTGTCGCTGTAGAGTCAGCATCACCATCCAATAAGATGAGAAATTTACCCGAGGATCATTTATGACCCGGGATAAATTTTTCATCGCAATTAAAACATAAACCTTGAGCGCAACGCTCTTGTAGTTGGGCATTGGAAAGGCATCGTATGGGAATTTTGGTTGGTTGTGTTATTGAAGGAAGTTTGAGTGTTGGGGCTGGTTGGGGGTAGTGTGGGGGGCTGTTGTGGGACGGTTAATAGGGCTGGAAAAGGATTTAGGATATTTAGGTTTTGAATCTTTAATTTTGGATTCAACTAGTTTAGCTAACCCAATAACTTGAGAAATAGAAACAGGTTTATGGATGGCAATCTCATTTTGTATATCCCGTGTTAAACTAGAAATGAAACAATTCAAGATGGCATCTTGAGGTAATCCAACCACTTGAGTTCCCAATTTTTCAAATGCAACCTGGTATTCAACAACTTAACCCATTTGTTTTAACTTAAAGAATTCAACTTGATGATTAGCATAAGTAGATGGACCAAATTGTAATTCTAATGCTTTAGTGAAAGACCCCCAATAAATCAGGAGTTGACTTTGATGCATCCATTTGTACCAACATAAGGCTTCACCTTTCATGTAAAGTGACATCATCAATAGCCTATTTTCAGGTGGTAATTGATAAAAATCAAAGAATTGGTCAGCTTGAAATAACCATTCTAAAGGGTTGGAACCATCAAACATAGGAAGTTCCAATTTGGGGGTTCGAAAGGGTGGGAGGGGTGTGGTTGGTTGGAGTTGGGAAAATGGAAGTTGTTGGAACATAGGTAAAGTGTAGTTTTGTGTGAAGGGCATAACGTTGGTTTGGTTGAGGTATGGTGAAGAAAAAAATATGGGTATGTCGGTAGGGGTTGGTCTGAAAGGGGCAGTGCTAAAAGATTGTTGGTGTAGGTTGTTATAGAGGGTAGTAGAGTGTAAAGGGGTGGTATAAGGGTGCTGGAAATGAGGGGAATGTAGGGGAGTGGTTACAGTAGAAAAATTGGGACTACTATGGGTTGTAGATATGGGAAAGGGGTTAGAAATATGACTGATACCTGAATGAGATGTTGTTGCTATTGTATGAATTGTGATGGATGTTGCTGCTGTATGAACAATGGTTGTTTGTTTTCGTTCCTTTTGAATAGCGAGTTTGTTGAGCATCCCCATGATGTTCTTATATCTAGAGTCTGAAATTTGTTTCTCATTGTCCATACGGGTTTGTATGAGCTTCAAATCTGCAGTTGTTTTATCAAATCTTTCATCCAATTGCTGCTGGTTTTAGACCATTGCATTATCCAAATGCACATGAGATGTTTGAACAGCTTCCTCTATGATATCTCTAGGGTTAGGTGGTTTGGGAGGGGGCTATGAATTCAATTGATGAAATCACCAATTGATAAAGAGGTTTCCACAACTATTTATCTTAGATCTAGGGTTCCTATCAAAAGACACACATAAAATAGGGAGAAGGAAGAAAATATAAAATTCTGATTTCATTCATGCTCAAACTACAAAACTAAAATTGCTTAAATACAAGCACAACCCTAATGGGCTGAATATGGGCCACCCCCACTTGAAGACAAAACATAAAAACAACTAACATTGAGACAAAAATTAATAATAATCCATATTACTTTAACTCATAATCTTTCATCCAATTGGGCGTAATTCTGATTCGCTGGGCCCTACTAACAGTTGATTTTTTTAGTTTTGAAATAGAAAGTTTGTAAATGCGTCTGATATTTTTAAAGTTTTAAAAAACAATATAATTTTATATGTTAATGTAATTGTTTTTTAAACTTTTAAAAAAATATTAAACACATTTTAAAATATAAATTCAGTCTTTTAAAATTTTTCTTTTTAAAATTCTCCAAAAATCAACTCTCAAACACATTCTAAAGATGAGTTATATAAAAAATATATTTTGAAAGTATAAAAAAATCTTATATTTAATAGCATTTGTTTATGTTAAGCTATTTTACACATATTGAATTTTTAAATTCATTCTAAGACTCACAACAAGAGTACGAATCATGTCCTTATATCTACCATTGATATGCATTCAATGAACATCTTTGATCTATGTCAGGTCTACATTTGAGATATTAACCACTGCACCAGATGCCCTTTCGATTGTGGTCATCTTTATCCTTTTTTTGTTCCAGTATGAAATAATATTATCGTCTATGGGATGATATATGTATGTTCTCGAATAAATGATTGTTGGGTGAATACACTTGATATACAATCAGAGGTGTATAAATAATACAACACAATAGGACTCTTTTAGGACTTAAGGATTTCTAAGATATTCAAGGATAAGAAATATTAAGTTTAACTTGTGCTAAAACTTTGACATAGTAGATTCTCTTTGATTGTCAACCTTTATTTAGCATATTGAACGTGTATTCCTTTATATTGTTGTGTTCATGTGTTGTAATCTCACATTTTTCTTCAAATCTTTTAGTTCCTTAAATAATGAGGAAAATAGACGTTGAAGATGCAACCGTTGAGTCCTTTGAAAAGCTTCAAAAGAGACGTTGGGAGACGATGAGATGTTTCACCAAACTATCAAGTTAGGTGAAACCTAGTTTGAATAACTTTTGCTATAAAAGGAATTAGCAGTTGTATCCCATCAAACTCTATGAAGAACCCAGAGCTTTGGGTTATCACGTGATAAAGTATGTTCATATATAGATGAACAATGACTCATTAGTGTCACCTTGATCCTTGCGCTTTGAATATATCAGGTTCTGATCACTAGAAGGAGACTTCTCCAAAGTCTATTCTTCAGAGTCTGATCTTTCGATGTAGACCTCTTTGGAAGATGACTTCTTCAAAGTCATTTCTTCAGCTTTTGATTCTTCAGAATATGATATTCACGCTTCTCTTTGTATGCTCAGAGTCAGAACCAATACTTGGATTTAATATGAATTTTAATCTATGTTCACACTTGAAAAAACATTAGTACCCTATTGTTCTTTAAATAATTTGTTATCATCAAAATTCAAGGGATATGGGACAAACTAATTTTGTTTCAACAATGCTTGGGTAATGTTTACGAATCGGTTTTCCAACAGATAAGAAAGTAGATTCAGACTCATCCTGGAGAACAAAGTTGGACTAACCATTGAGGCATATTTACAATTCATTTTCCCTACTATCAATAATCAAGCTGAGTATGAAATGGTAATAATGGGCATCATGTGAGCAGAAAGTATCACACTAATGACAAACTCTCAACTTGTAGTGTCACTAAATAAAGGTGAAACACAAACTAAAGAGTCACTACTACACCAGTATGTTCTCCTAGCAAGATAGAAGTTGACAAAATTCAAATTATCTTAGATATAACACATCCCTAGAGAAAAAACATTTGAGCAGATGCAACATCCTAGACCTCAAACACTTATTTTATAAAAACATGTGGATAATTTATTCAAAAATAGGGTGTCATATTTTCTCAGTATAAACATCTTCCTCAATTATCATATTATAGCAGCAAAAATAAATAATAACAACTCAAATTTAATTTTCTCGTAAATAAAAAATAAACTTCATTTCAAATCATAAAAGAAATAGTTCAATAACTCTCACATCACAAAACAAAAAGGTAACCTGATGACCTCTCGGCAAGTGTACTGATAATGTCGCAGTAATAAAAATATCGAATCCACAAGGACTACTTTTAACAAGACAAATTTGTGCAATGCGTAGGAAAATAGTAAATTGAAGGGGGGGTTGAGTTTGCAATGTGAAAAGTAAATAAGTGTTTAGATAGAATTACGAAAGAGGTCAGGTTGTGTATTGAATCCCCTATTTCTCTATTGTTGATGTTTGATGCCTTACATGAATAATCTTATCACTATAATCCCATGATGAATTAACACAACTGCTATAATCAATCCCTTGCGAAATAACTCACTAATCACTACTCGGAGTTTCCTATTCCTAGTCCACTAGAATAAGTAGGATTAGGTGATGCACAAAACGTTAATTCACTCGGCCACTGCTCGGGGTTTCCTATTCATATTCAACTAGCGTAAGTACAACAATTACCCTAGGTCCAACACATAGACTAATGGTCAGTATTCCCTATGTGTCCAAAATCAGATTAAAAGAGTATCTCACATAAAAAGCATTAAGAACAATAAGCAATTGAATAAAATTATAGATCAAAGTATTCATGCAAAGGAAAATCAATATATTACCCAACAATATTGAAACAGGTTCATCACACAAAACCTAACATATAGGAGTTTAGCTACTCATAATTCAGATTACAATACCCTAATTAATAAAGAAGAACAGTATATGATTTTCCTTGAAGGATTGGCCTCGAATGGCTCAAAATGCTCTCTAAATCCCTTCTAGTGTTGTAAAACTCATGCTTCTTGTGCCAATTTTTGTCACCCTTGCAAAAGTACAGAAAATCCCTTTAAAAAGAGCTCAGAATGGAACAAAATGCATCAGAAAAAGCCCAGAAAAAGGGGTCATCGTGCCCGTGATGACCTGCATCGTGCGTGCGATGCAGATAATTATTCTAGTAGCTGCACGCTTTTGCTCCCTTTTTCACTTGATTTTTCACTAAGTCCAATTTCTTCACACTTAGCTATTTTTTCCTCATTCTTTGGTCTTTCTTCTTCATTTTAGCTTCTCTTTTACTTGTTTTGATCAGATTCTTTGACTAAATTCATGCATAGACAGACTGTCATCACAACCCCAAACTTGAATTGTTGCTTGTCCTCAAGTAACTTGCTTGCAATTGCGCATTTCAACAGAAAACAAGTCGCACAATAACAATTGATCATCATCATATAATTTTTTTTTACCTGACCATCGTTCTAACTTCCAACTTCCATCCGACAAATTCAGAAAACACCTACAAACTTTGACGAGTACTCAACATGTCTCTTAGCTCACTTTGACTCACTCAATGGATAAGGTCATATATCAATCAACATGCAAAATAATTTATGCTTAGCTTTATCATGTTCTAATATAATTCATCACAGAAATCAAAACACACACATTTGAGGTCTTTTTAGGTTGTATTTTGGCTTATGTTCGGGTATGATCTTTTTAGAAATGTAGGTTTAAACCTTTAGAGTTAGGTGCCTAGTTCTCCTTATATTCTCATTCCCTTTTGTTCCTTTCTGAGGGTACTAGAGACTTCGTTCTTATTATACATATTTGTATTCTTTTCCTCTTTTTTTTTTCTTTTTTTTTTGAAGAAGTGTCTTTTTCCACTTCTTATTTTCTCAAAATTTTTGAGTTTTTGACCAATTTTCTCTAGTACCTCAACCCCAAACTCATAACTTTGCTCACTTATAAGAGCAACCCCAAACTTAATCTTTTTCATACAACTTAAGAACTATACTTCTACCTAACTCCAAAGAGAGGGTGGAAGAAAAGATCTTTCAAGTCATATGGCTAAGAATTTTATGCTACGTCACCGAAAGAAAGGCTAAGCTCAAAATGGTTAGTAAATGGATGTACCTATTACTACAGGGTGGTTAAAAAGGCTCGAAGTTATAAACAAAAAACTGCCTCAGTGTGTATCAATCAAACTAGATAAAGTTAATCATAAATATATCAAACCAGATAAAATAATAATGTATGGATACACTTAAAAAGAAAGAAAAGTGAACACTAGAATTTATTTGGCTCAAATCTTACTATATGAGGTATCTAAAGGTTGAGTACAAGTCCTTTGATTTTTCTGTCATCCTTTTCCTTCAAGTTGTAAGTTGCTTTCTTGATGATCAAGTTCTTGTTTTTTTTTTTTTGGATCATTTGTTCAATGCTAAAGTGATAAACTTGTAAATCTGAATAAAAAATAGCTAAAAACTTGTTTATTAAAGATAATTAACTGAATAATACAATGGGAGGAAGAGCACTTATAGTAGCTATTGCTCTTCTCTAGGTATACATTTGAAAATAAAAAATAAAGATAAAGTTTTCTAAAAATTAAAAACAAACTACATGTCTTTTCATATGTTATCATTGCAGAAAAGATCATGCATGTCATTCATTGTGTTGTTGAAGTCGTTGTTCTGCCTAGTCTATTCTGCGTGCATATAGTCTTTCTTCCTTGCTTGCTCTTGATCTTGGTTGGTGAAGAATTATCCATCTCCTCAGCTGATGTAAACCGGGATCTTAAGCTTTGAGCCGACATTTGGTCTTCTTCCTAATTATAGAAGTCTCTGAACAACGGAGTAAATCTCGGAGGGTCGGCATACAAAGTGGGTGAAACTTCTGTAATCCACCTTGTAACCCCCACAGCGTGAGGTTTCATTCTTCTTTGAAATTCTGAAGTTTGTTGACCTTGCATTTGTTGTGGTTGGTTCTGCATTTGTGGTTGGTAGAATCCTTCATCATTTCTAGATTGTTTGTCTTTTTTATCATTTTGAGCAACTTCTCCTCGATGCATGTGTTGCAGCCTCCTTATATCCGAAGTGTTGAGAGGTGCCTTCAGACTGATCATCTCGTCATCGGGGTACTCGGGTACACCTGTTCTCCTGCACAGTTCATTTATAACACAAAAAATGCCCACAAGCTCTTTGTACAGCGTTAGCCATATATTTTATATTTTTAGCAATTAAACGCCCAAGTCAATAGGTTTCCCCCTCAAAAGAGTTAAAAGACCTAAATCTCGCTTCACAATGAATTCTGATTGACTAGATGTGGCTTCTAAAGTCTGCACAAAATATGATGCCCAAACCCTCGAAATTTGGCAGAATTCGGCGTTTTCGAGTAGCAGCATTAAGCCACGCTCCACCACCCACTCTTTAAACCCTTATTGAGTAAGTGAATATTGAAAAAGTTTTAACCAATTATGATTTCTTCTTCCTTCTCTCTTTCTTTCGTAAAACCTAATAGAGTTTCCTGTGTTTGTTCAAGAAACTCAATATTTCTCATAATTTTATTTGTTCTTGACGATATTGATTCACAACAATTTCTTTTGTTTTTTTTATCATCTTTATCCAAAGCTTACTGCAATTAGCATTTACATTTATTTCGTCAGCATTCAAGCATTAACTTTTAATCACAAGCACTTTTATCTTTGCATTTCTCTCTACACGAAACTGTCATTGAGATTTTTTGAATTAATCTCTTAAATGAACTAAACTCGTAATTATTTACTAAATTTATCAGTAAACACCTTAATAGAATATTATGACAAAAGTTAATGCATGTAACTGATCCCGTTTAATGAAATAATATTTAGTTGTAATTGTTGTAGCCGTTTATTTTTTGAATTTAAATTATCACAAAAAATATGAAAATTTATATGAAATAATATTTAGTTGTAATTGTTGTAGGAGTTTATTTTTTGATTTTAAATTATCACAAAAAATATGAAAATTTATATGAAATCAAATCTTGAAAGTATATTTATTTAAACAAAATTTCAAATCTTACATATTTTATTAAGTACAATAGTATTATGTCGAGAATATTGTGTCAATAATATTATTTGGGCATTGGAATTTATGTTTTAAATATTGAGATGATTTAGGGGTATTCAAATTCAAATTGATCTAAATAAAAATCTCAAATCGATTAAAAAATAAATATTATGGAATGTATTTGAATATTATTTTGTAAAAACTGCTCGTTTCAAATCGAATTTTAGATTGAATTTTTGAAATCGATCATAACTTGAAATGTTGTGTTAATTTATTATTTGATAATGCTTGTTTTTTTAAAATTATTTATTAATTTAGTTTAATTTATTTATTTTAATTACTCCCTTCGTCCCAAAATAAATGTCGCATTTGTAAAATTATTTATTCTAAGATAAGTGTCGTTTTTAATTTACAATACAATTTTAACTTTGATCATCCAAGTGTATTCTCTAATTAATAGTCTTTATTTATTATTTCTCTCATTTTACATAATGATAATTAAAATGCATAAATAGTCAATAAGGATAATTTGGTAAAATTAGTATTCTTTCTTTCATTTGAAATAATGAAACGGAAGGAATATTTCATTTGTTTCAAGTATATTCCATCATTCTCATTTTATAACAATAACTTTTAATATATTATATCAAATTTATTATTTATTAATATTTTTATAATTTTAACAAAAATATAATTTATAATTAATTAAAGCGCAAATAAATTTGTCTTTAAATTGTCTTCCTTAAATCCAATTGCATATACACCAAAAACACATTTAGTGATTACAACTTGTAGTTTGTTTTTGAAAATATTATTAAATTAACTCGTGTACTATTAATGCACTTTAAATTATACTATTTTATGTTTTTTAACATTATTTTTTTTTATATTTAATAAAAAGAATTGATTCAAAGATAATTTATAATTTTTTTATTAAGTACTTTAATGTTTGAAATACACTCTTTTAAATGTAAATACATAGGATATTGCAGATTCAATAATGTCTAAAATATATCTTTTTAAAATTGAACAAATAAAATATCCCGAGTTCGAAGCCAAAGACATTTTTAAAGATGATTAATAAGTTAAAAATGATATGTAAATTGTTTTTAAATATTTTAAAATTATTAAAAATTCAATTTTTGTGTCAAATAGCAGTTTAAGGAATCCTAAAATGAATAATTAAATTCAATTGACTTTTTAGCACAAGTGTCATTATCATTTCTTGCAAATTAGTAAAGTCAATTTGGTCACATACAATAATATTGGGTTTTTGCAATTTTTTATTTTTTTAGATTAATTTGTGGTTTTTATTTGAATTGAATTTGAACAATCTAGATACATACCAATTTGAATTGAATTTGGCTACAGCCAACGGTGTCGTATTGATCACATGAGGGTACTTTAGTCAATTCGACCGTTAATCAACGTGTTTTCATCGTCAGACGTGGCTATCTCTTTGCCGCTTTATCATGTTTTGATTTCATGGCTATAAATAAACTAAGCTTAAATGCACTTTTAGTCCCCTTAATTTAGATTTTTTATATTTTTGATCTCCTTATTATAAAATCTATGATTTTGGTCCCTACATTTTGATGATCTTTGCAATTTTGTGATCCCTCTCCAATTTTGCTCCAAAATAGTACATGAACAGTGCATGTCCGTACATGAACAGTGCATGTCCGTACATGAACCGTGCACTGTTCATGTACGGTTTTGGAGCAAAATTGGAGGGGACCACAAAATTGCAAAGACCATCAAAATGTAGAGACCAAAATCGCAAGTTTTGTAATAGGGGGACCGAAAGTATAAAAAATCTAAACTAAGAGACCAAAAGTGCATTTAAGCCAATAAACTAATACTATATGTACTTTTCGTTGATTATAATAAACATTAAAATATAATATATGTGTTTAAATTTTCAAAAGTATTTTAATAAAAATTTACTTAGAAAAGAACTTCAATACACTTAACTCTTATTTTAATTAGCCAAAAAATTTCATTTGTATAAAAAAAACATAAATCATACATATGTACATTTAATACATTTATAAAAAAAATTAGGATATATTTTTGTAAAGGTTTGAAAGTTGGTTTTTGGAGGATTTGAGAAGGGAAGATTTTGAAGGATTGCATTTATATTTTGAGATGTTTAAGAGATTGAAAATAATGATGAATGTAGATAGTTTAGATATAATGGATTATGTGATTTGTTAAATATGTAATTCTTTGTGTTAAATATGATGGTTTTTGAAGATGTCAAAGTTTATATAAATTTGTCAAAAAAGTTTAATTTGACAAAGTCTAAGAATGCATATATTCAACAGAGTTTCGATAGTATTCAATTTAGTATTTTTGTATAACATTTGAGTTAGTTATTTTAAGTTTATTTTGAGTGCAAGTAATCTCATTATAAATAGATGAAAATTAGAAGGGTGTGTTTGTTTGATAGATTAAAATTATATTCCCAGGAATATCATTTCTAGGAATGTTAATCCTAGGAGTTTTATTCCCATCAATTTGTTTGGTAAATAATTAAGGTTCCAAGGAATAATTTTGAAATTGATTTAATTATAATTTTAAAATTTTAAAAATATAAAATAATGTGTTGAAATAATATGAAAGTGAGTAGTTATAGTTGGTTATTTTTTATTCCCACCCTTTGACATGAGAATAAATATTCATAATTTCATGAGTAAATTTTATTCCTGGGAATTATTTATTCCAAGGCATTTTTTTTCTTTTCCATCTACCAAACAATGGAATAATTATTTCCAGCCTCGAATTCTCGGGAACTTTTTTTCTAGCACCGAAACAAACACACCCTAAATAGTTAATATCTGAACTTATCACCATGTAATCACTTTTGTGATACAATCCAGTGCAGTTGTACAATGCAATACATTTTTCTTCTTTCTCAAAAAATTTATATTCTCTCAAACCTGAATTTATCTTTTTCATCTCTTCAAACATATGTGTACAATAGAATCATCTTGTAAAGTAGAATCATCTTACAACCAATATATGGTTGATTCACTCAATCAAATAGCGAAAAATAAGAGGCACGATCAATCAAAAAGATTTATTCTTATTAATCAAGATTAATTCATATCATCTCCAAGATTGAGATTTAATACCAACACTCAACCCATTAAAATTTGAACATGTTAAGTAACGAGTTATGGCAAGTCAACAACTGATTTCGAGTTCTGACACTCACAATTGTGTGTGAATTTTTCTTATAATTATTATCATTTCGACTATGGCCAAAAGAATTAAGTCACATATTATACTTGCCTCAAAGAGTACATAATTGTTATTAACTGTTTAATTATATTTAAATTATGAAAAAATAAAGTGTGCATTGATAATATAAAATAAAATTTACAATGAGTAACGTGTATTTAACCACGTCACACATATATTTTAAAAATATTAATATGATATAATAAATTGATATTTTTCTATTAAACAATAACTATGTAAAATTATTTTTTAGTGTCTATATATCCATTAAACTTTTAAATTATTTTAAAAATATTGAAAAATTCAATTGACCTTTCTAGAGAGCAAATGTCCTTATCATTTCTTCCATTATTAAAGCAAATTTGGTCTAAATCCATTTTTCAAAAGCAATTAGTAGAGCCCACAAAATAATTAATCAATCAACGTGAACCATGTTTAGAAAAAGAAATAGTATTAAAGTTTCATAAATAAATTAAAAAAAAAAAACAAAATCAAGCTAAGATCACAAAACACAAAATTTCAAAAAAAAAAAAAACAAAAAAACAAAGATTAGTACGAAGAAGAAGAAAGTTCCTAAATCTCGTCAAAAGAGATTAACGTTTGTGTCTTTTCGTGCATGAAATTTCGTGTTCTTTCGCACTCAATCATCAACAAACCGTGTCCAAGAAGATAAGATTACAAATTTCTCAATCAAGAATCGCAAAAAGAAGAAAAAGTTTCTTCAATTTATCGCATTCAAGAACCTCTCTCTCTCTCTACAAATACCATCAATGTCTCAATCTCAATTTCATTCATTCTATAACAAACCCATTTCCGCATTCTAATCCAATCTTCATCCAAAGAAGAAAAAACAATGGAAGATTCAAATGGTTCAAATCACCATTCACTTCAGAAACTTCATTGTTCTGTGAAGAATTACGATTGGGGGTTACCAGGTCAACTATCTCATGTTGCAAGACTCTCTGAGCTGAATTCTGGGTTTCAATTCGATCCAAAGAAACCTTATGCTGAGCTTTGGATTGGTACTCACGGTTCAGGTCCTTCTTTTCTTGTTTCTGAAGAAAGTGTTACGCTTAAAGATTGGATTTTTAAGAACCCTGATTTGCTTGGTGATAAAGTTGTTCAGAAATGGGGTTCTGATCTGCCTTTCTTGTTTAAGGTTTGTTAGAAATTGGGTGTTTATAATTTTGTGAAAAGGTTCAATTTTTGTTGTTTACTATGTAGCATCAACATTTGAGATAGCATATATGATGTGTGATATGTGTCAGTGTCTGACATGACATGTCACGAAGAAATGTGTGATTATTATGTCAGGGTCGTATCTAGTGTCGGGGTTGTATGTGGTGTTTGTGTCAATGTTTGATGTGGTATCCCTTTGATTTTGATATTTTTGGTTGTTTAGATTTTGTGAAATTGTTGAATTCATGTTGTTTACTATGTAGCGTCAACATTTGAGCTTAAGGTGTCTGATTGAAAGCATATATGATGTTTGACATGTCTCAGTGTTCAACATTTCATGACGTATCACGGACTAACGTGATTAATGTGTCATGTGTCAGTGTCGTATCTGGTGGCTGTTTCAGTGTTTCAGTGTCATATCTGGTATCTGTGTTGTATCTGGTGTCTGTGTCAATGTTTGATGTGGTATCCTTTTTTATTTTGATTTTTGGTTGTTTAGATTATACGAAAAGGATGAAATTTTGTGTTGTTTTTCATGTATTAGGTGTTGTCTGTGGGAAAGGCGTTGTCTATACAAGCTCACCCTGATAAGGAATTGGCTAGGAGGCTGCATAAATTGCATCCTGATGTGTATAAAGATGGGAATCATAAACCTGAGATGGCTCTTGCAATGACAGATTTTGAGGCTCTTTGTGGATTTATCACTCTTGAGGTACTCAATTATTCTTTGAAGATCTATTCATTGTTATTTTAGTATTATGAGAATACTAACTATTGTTTGCATTGTTGTTACGATTTTATGTTTTACGATCTTGCTATCCCATCTCGATCTTACAAAAATTATTTGGTAGAATCTTCCGATCTTTGTTACGATCTTATATCTTACGATTTTAAGATCCGATCTTGGCAACCTTGATATCTTATGATTTGATTGAAATGTTTTAATTCTATTTTGTTTTGCCGATTGTGAACTGCTTGAACCGAAATCTTACTAATAGAATAGTTTTATAGTTTGACACAAATAGAAATTTTTTTACGGAATGTTTCTAATGCTTCATTGTGATGATGCTGTTCACTTAGAGTTGATGAACAATTTTTTGTTCTTTTCATTTTAGGAGCTTAAAGCTGTGATTCATAACGTTCCCGAAGTTGTCGACCTCGTCGGTGATGCAAACGCAGACCTAGTCTTACAAACTAGTGATCAGACTGATCAAGAGAAGGTTAAACCTGTTCTACAGGCAGTGTTCACTCATCTTATGTCAGCTAGTAAAGAAAACGTAACTGAAGCAGTGAACAGATTGATAAATCGACTGCAAGTGGAAAGCGAGGTTTGTTGATTACTTAATCTCTTCAAGTTGATCTTATAAAGTTAGTTAGTTAGTTAGCACGATTGATTGATACCGTAATATTCTCGTTTTGCATCAGGCGAGGCCATTGACAGAAAAGGAGCTGCTGGCGATGCGGTTGGAGAATCAATACCCGTCTGATATTGGTGTGATAGCGGCTTTCTTTCTAAACCACGTAAAACTGAATCCTGGTGAAGCATTGTTCCTCGGAGCAAACGAACCGCATGCGTATTTATCAGGGGAGTGTGTTGAATGCATGGCAACTTCTGACAACGTTGTCCGAGCCGGTCTTACTCCCAAATACATCGATGTCCCGACTCTTTGTTCCATGCTCACATACAAGCAGGTAAATCATATATTTCGATAAACAACTTCATTAAGTTCTTATAGCGTAAACGCGCTTTTATTCCCGGCTTTAAACTCATATTTTCACAGGGTATTCCTGAGATTTTACAAGGTGTTTCTATGAATCCGTATGTAAACAAGTATATCCCACCATTCGAGGAATTCGAGATTGATCACTGTACTCTCCCGAAAGGAGAAAGAGTGGTGTTCCCGGCCGTTCCAGGTCCTTCGATCTTCTTGGTCACAGCCGGGGAAGGAACGATGAACACAGTATCACCTAAAGTTTATGAAATCACCGAAGGCGATGTTCTTTTTGCTCCTGCTAATACCGAGATTAGCGTCGCGAGTGAATCGGAGTTGCATCTGTACAGAACAGGGATTAATAGCAAGTTTTTTGAAGAATCTTAAGTTTATTGTTAATTAATTGTGTTATGAGAGTTAATAATGAAATAATCTGTTATATGTAATGATAGCAGAAGTTAAGTGTAGATGTGTAACAGTAATAAGATCAGAGGCTGAGAGAAAAGTTCATTGTAGAGAGGTTTGTTCTCATGTCATTTGTTCATTATTTATCATTTTAATTTATATATAAATAAGTGAAGTGCTTCCAAACTTTTTTTTTGTTGAACTTAAAAAGTGAAGTTTGTGATTTAAGATTGTACTTATATTTAAGTTATTGCTTTCAATATAATCTTGTGAAACCATGGAAATCATTATCTTTGGGGTCAACCATGGAGATGATTATTAAATGCAACATTTTGTAAAGTAAAAGAGTTGTAAAGTCAACTAGCTAGAAATTCCAAAAGTAGTACTTTGGACACAAGTGGAGATTTATATGTGATTAAGAAGCCTATGTTAGTTAATGTCAAAGTAATTAATAATTTCTTTTGCAAAATTAAATAATAGTAGTAGGTACGAATAACAGAGAGATTAGATAACTTAATCCATCAATGGGTCTTAGAGGAGAATAGTCCATGACTCGATCAGTTCAAAGGCGTTATAAAAGGCTATAAAACAAAACGGGTGGGTGATATAGGTTAGGGTCTCGACCCTAACCTATATTCATTACGAGATAATTGTCTCAATGCGTGGCAGATGAGGCCCATCTGAGTCTTGGGTCCTTCGACCTTAACCCGTATTCATTACGAGCTAATTGTCTCAATGCGTGGTAGATAAGGTGTCTCTGAGAGCCAGTTTGATCAAGGATGCACATGAGGAAACTGTTCCTCCGATCTAGGATGAAGAAGAACAAATGCCTCAATGCGTCCCTGAGAGCCAGTTTGGTCAAGAGTGGTAGATAAGGTGTCTCTGAGAGCCAGTTTGATCAAGGATGCACATGAGGAAACCGTTCCTCTGATCTACGATGAAGAAGAACAAATGCTTCAATGCGTCCCTGAAAGCCAGTTTGGTCAAGAATGCACGTGAGGAAACTGTTCCTCCGATCTAGAATGAAGAAGGATGAAGAAGAAGAACAAATGCCTCAATGTGTCCCTGAGACCCAACTTAGTCAAGGATGCACGTGAGGAAACCGTTCCTCCGATCTAGGATGAAGAAGAAGAAGAAGAAGAAGAACAGATGCCTCAATGCGTGGCAGAAGAGGTGTCCCTGACAGAGCTAGTTTGGTCAAGGATGCACGTGAGGAAATCGTTCCTCCGATCTAGGATGAAGAAGAACAAATGCCTCAATGCGTGGCAAATGAGGTGTCCTTGACAGAGCTAGTTTGGTCAAGGATGAACGTGAGGAAATCGTTCCTCCGATCTAGGATGAAGAAGAACAAATGCCTCAATGCGTGGTAGATGAGGTGTCCTTGACAGAGCTAGTTTGGTCAATGATGCACGTGAGGAAACCGTTCCTCTGATCTAGGATGAAGAAGAAGAGCAAATCTTCCTAGTCTATGTATTCGCTAGGAGTTGAGGAAAGATCGTGTCCTACCTACAATCCGGCCTGTGTATCATATTACATATACCCCAATCCTTAGGGTTGGGAAGGAGGATTCACAAATTTAAAGATTCAAGATTTTTCTTGTTTTCTCCTTCGTAGTATTATCGTTAGTCATCTCATTGTCTTTTCCTCGGGTACAATAAGTCATTTTACTTAATTAGGCTTTATAGACTATCCCAAAAATTAAGTTTCATAAAAGTTAGATTCTAATTGGATAAATAACTTATTTGCAATTTATCATAATTAGTGTTTAAGTATAAACATAAGTTAAATTAAATTGTTCTCCTTCGCGTAATTATTTTAGAAAACTTAGAAATAAGCTAAAAAGACTTATAAAAAATGTCATAAATCGTTTTCATAAACTCTTCGCAACGGTCTCACAAAACATGTCATTAGAAAAACTCATATAAGTCAATTCAAACAAATCTTAAATAGAGAAAATTTAAGCAATAAGAAACACATTTAGATGCTCATAGAACTGCAAACAAATTTATGAACAAGGATGCTTAAATCACACTATAATATAGTTCAATACAATTCCTATTTGGACCTTCCTCTGTTCCTACCAAAATGAGAAAATTGAACCAAACGTTTCCTCTGCTATTTTCCTTCTTCTTAATTGTTTAAACCCTTAAGCCATGAAAGAATAACTTCTGCACCTTTCTCCCATGAAGTGTCCAACATCATGTCATGAGCAACTGCTTCAACACATACAGGTGATACACCATAAAATTCTGCTGTTTCTTTGAGCCCCTCTGCATCCTATAACCAACAAAAAGTACACAAAACAAAACTTAAAGAAATGTTGCAGAAATACCGATTGAGAAGATAACTTCAATAATAGATAAGTATCAGCAGAGTCGTCTCAAGTTTTTGGAGGCTCTGTGTAGGTTATTCGCAAATTAACACTGGCAGTTTAACTGTGATAAATTTTGGACGTTGTGTGGTAGCCTGTCTTGCACGCCCTCAAAAACAGTCTTTAGTATCAGTGTCTAGTTTCTGATACCAATACGCATTAGGTACATTTTGCTACATGCTTGAATTGCTAACCAAGTGTGTGAACCACATTAACCATGTAGAAAGTTGTTGAATATTGGTTTCTCAAATTAACGTTAAAATAACATCTCTGTTACGTATTTCATCATTTATACGAAATTGAACTTACCACGATGAAGTCATCATTTGCACCCAAAACAAGAACTTTAAGAGAGGAGTTTGGAACTGAAGGAACCGGAAGTGAAGCATTCAGTTTTCTTAAATCAAACAATGGCATCCGCGAACTTTCTTTCATTAGTTCTTGATATCTGAAATATTAAAAACAAAAAACACAGGTTTTATTCCTTCAATAAGCTTCAAAATCAACAAAAATCACTAAGCATTGTCTTTTCGAGTAAAATTACAACAAGAAATGCTCATGAGTTTATTATTCAAGGAATATGAACCTTTTAACAACATGATCCTCCATTGTGTCCGAGAAAAATGTCTCCTTGCAAAGAGAAAGCGAGCTTTGAAAACCTTTTCCTGCCAAGCTGTATGTAACCTGTCAAACAATGGATACATGCATATAAGAAGATAAACAAAGAAACATTCACATTATACAGAAAAACCGATTCAAATACCTTGAAGGCAGCAACTGGCTTCGAAAAGAGATATCGCCAGACTAGTCCACTAATAAAAATAAAGAAAAAAATTCGCAATATATTATGGTTCTTCATCTTTCCATATCATAAAAAATAACAACAGTCCAACACTAGAAATTTTGGTTAGTTACCCGTTACCAGAAGGAGGAACAGAACAAACAAGGACAGCTCCTATTAGCTCCGGGTATAAATTCTCTAATATAGAATCAAGCTCAAAGAGAATTAGCATAACAAACCAAAAATGAAAATGACCATACACGTGTGCACGCGTGCATGCGTGTGATGAAAGTAAGTGTTTGTGCATGTTGCATTCTACTCGTTCAGCCTATTTGTAAACTTGTACAATCAATGTCAACAAGATAGTCAGTTCGATTATCAAAGAACTAAGGAAATATGGACGATTCTCTCTGCACCAGACAATTTTCTATTCGAGAATCATGAAGTAAGTACCTTTGAGTTTGTCATTTCCTAAATTTGAAATATAATACTGAATAATAAGTCCTCCAAATGAATGTCCGAGTAAAACGGGAGGTGATTGAATGTTTAGATGAATAAAATCTGCGACATCTCTTGCGTGTGTCTACTGCAGAAAATGGTACAAAATGGAAAACATAAGAGTATTTGAACGAACATAACGAAAAATTGTCCATATAATTAGACAGAAATTGAAATTTGATAGATGAATAATTCTAAACTAACAAAAGGGAGAGGCACTCTACCTGAAGTGTACCAGCAACTGTATCAACCGGTTCATCGCTTTCTCCCTGCACATATTAAACTCAAAAGCTATAAATTACTCCTTCCGGTTCTTTTTATAAGAAACACTTCACCTTTTTAGATATATCAAATAATTAATGTATTTGGTCTGCATTATAGACCAGATATATTAATTATTCAATGAATCTAAAAAAGTGAAATGTTCTTTATAAAAAGGACCGGAGGTAGTATAACTTAAGTATAATCAATTCCAAAACCAATTCTACGCCTCTAGAATTGCTTTTGCCTGAACATGCATTGAACATTGAAAAGTGTGAAATTGGGGGAAAAAGAGTGGAACCTGTCCAAGCAAGGAGAGAGCATAGCAGTCATGGCCAGATTGAGAAAAGAATGGCAACCAATGTTGAGCCCAACACCAAGCAGCGTGATAGCTTCCATGAACAAATACCAGAGGTGGATTGTAATGATTTCCATCTTCAACAAAATTTCTACTCTTCTTCTTCTTCTGGACAATGACTTCCATGTTCAACCCTGAAGGGAGTTCGTGGAAAATACGAGATTGCCCTTCCTTCAGATTGTAAGGGAAATTCATCTTCTCATTCTTTTTCTGAGCCATTACTGTTACTGCCTTATTATGAGTATAATAACAAACTTTGAAAATGGAAGAGACACAAATACCCATTGTCATTGACATGGCTCAAGTGATTCTGTTGCTTCTTCTTCAAAGTTTTTCCTATTTCTCTTTCCCTTTTAATTACCAATTTGTATTTCGGGATAAAAGACTCTTTTTTTTACTACATTTTTAAAGATGTTATTTATGAAAACAGTAGTTTTAAAAAATTATTGGCCGACACTTTTGGTTCCTATGTTTTGGCCAATTCACGAAATTGATCCCTATGATTTAAAATTGAATGAATTAGTCCTATGGTTTAATGTTTTGTGCAGTTTTAGTTCCCCATTCCAATTTTGATCTAACTGTTCGTGCACTGTTCATGTACGGACATGCACTGTTCATGTACGGTCATGCACTGTTCATATACGTTTTTGGATCAAAATTGGGATGGAGGAACAAATTATTTAAAAAAAAAACAGAGGGACCAAAATCTTGAAAACCCCAAAACAGAGAGACCAAAAATGTCATTAAGCCAAAATTATATATTGTATCATAATTAAATTAAATTACAAATAGTTTTTCAACTTTTTTTTTGTTTTATGAAGTTGGCGTCAATTAAGTCACCATTTAACGTAAAATTTGAAATCTACAAATTAATCTTTGTTAATGTTTTAGAGCAATTTGAAATTTTTATCTATTTATAGTGTTAGAATATACAATTATGTGTGTTAAACATGTATGTGTAATTGCAGAATTCGACTAAGTTGAATCAACATATATTTGACATAGTTGAATTTAGGTTAAATTACATAAAAAAAATTTTAAATTATTTTTGTGTAATACAATTCTTAAGTTTTTTATCAAATGTGTGTACTGTTACTTTTTTTTAACAAAGTTAATATGTTAATTATGGATGAAATTATTTTAAGTGGTATGAAAATGATGAAGTGCAACCAAAAATACAACAATCAACATTTTTAGATGTTCAAAATGTGAGAAAAATGATCTAGAAATCAGCCTAAGGGATCAAGTTGTTACAAGAAAAACTTAAAGGACCAACCAGTTACAAAAAAAAAATAACTTAAAGGACCTCTGATGTAATTTTGGCTTGAATTTAGTATGCGGTAATTGAATCTACATGTATTCGACAATAAGTCGAATACATGAAGTAGTAGTCGAAGTTGTGTGTGTTCGATAGGTAGTTGAATACATTTTATATTAAGTCGAAGTTAGAAAGTCGAATGCATGTTGTAATAAATCGAAGGGAGTTATTTTTATAACTACTTGAGGAGCAAGTAATCTCTTCATAAATAGGACCAATCTTTGTACTTGTATGATAATTTTTTCAATTCAATACATTCTTCTTCTCTTCTTCCAAAACCTGAATTTTCTCCTCTCTTCAAATCACTGTGAGAGAGATTCGGCTTGCAATCAAGGTGTGGTTGAATCACTCAAGTGAAAAGTGAAGAACGAGAATTTTGGATCAATCAAGAAAGTGATTGAATCTTGTTCTATCAAGATTTATTCCAACATCTGATATCTAGAGCACTGACTATGATTCTTGGGAAGCATGGAGCAATGACTTCTCATCCAAGCGGGCATTTTCCAACAAATCTTCCTATCTTGAATGACAAGAATTATGATAATTAGTGTAAGCACTTGAAAGTTATCTTCTGCTATCAAGATGTTTGTGACCTTTTGAAGAATGGAGTGATACCAATTGGCGACAATGCCACAAATGAACAAAAGGTTGCACATAAAGATTTGAAGAAAGATTATAAAGCTTTATTTATAATCCATCAATGTGTTAATCCAGACAACTTTGAGAAAGTTGGTGATGTAGATGTTAGAATCAAATGCTGGAAAACTTACTTAATTGAATAAGAAAAGGCCAATAAATAGGCTTACACAATATCACACGATCTCCCTAATTTCCCATTATATGTAGAGCAGCTTATTTCTTCCTAAAATCTAGGAACTGACTTTGACTGAAACAATAAAATAGCTAACAATAAGTTGACACATACTAATGTGCTACAACACTTAATTTAATTAAAAAATAAATATCGAAATACTAATCTTAACATCTCATCCTAAAATGAACTGTCCAATTCAGTTTAACTTTAGTGTATCACATATTCCTAGCTTCTTTCTGAGTCCCTGGAAGGTTCTTGTGTCAAGTGGCTTGGTAAATATATCTGCAACATGTTGTTGCGTGCTACAAAACCTTAACTAAACAACTATTTCATTCACCAGCTCACGTAGGAAGTGGAACCTTACATTGATGTGTTTGATTTTGTAGTGCATCACTGGTTTTTTTATAGCTTGATTGTTAAGTTCTTGTTGTAACGCCCCGATTTTGTTTTGTGGTATTTAATTATTTCAAATATGTGAATTTATGGAATGTGTGAATTTATTTTATTATTTTCATTTATATGAATTAAGTGTTTTACCCGCTAATTGGTTAATTTCATTGATAGGTAAAATATTTGCATCAAATTATAATTTCTTTTCAACTTTTATTTCCCGAAATATATTTTTATCGTTGTTTATGTTTTATCGCATTTTGAGAGCGTTTGGGAGATATTTGAGCTGGAGGGTAGATATTTGTTATTATAAGGAAATAGAGAGAAATAGGGAGAAAAAGAAGAAAAAGAAAAAAAGAAGAGGAAGAGGAGAAAAAGAGGGAGAAGAGGAAAATCATCAAGAACAAAGCGTGATCTTCGAATAATCGGGTAAGGGTGGGAAGTTTCAATTATCTCTTGCTTGTATATGTATATGTGTATGTTTTGTGTGATGTGTGGATCGTTTCGTATAGTTTCCGTTTAGGTCGCAATTAGGGAATTTGTTAGAAATCGATGTTTTCGCGGATGAAAATCGATATAAATCGTGTTGTATGAGCACCCTGTGTTTATGAACCTTTGTTGATACTTGTTTCACTGTTTGGAATGGATTTGGGAAGGAAAATGGGATTTTTAGGGGTGATGAACAGTGTGCACGCAGCAGAATTTTTCTGCATCTGGTGCAGAGCGCTGGGCGAAAGCTTTGGAGCGCCGGGCGGTTCGACCTTTCGCCGGGCGGTTTCGAGAGGCGCAGAGGTTCCAAGTTTCTGCCTCTTTTGAGTTTTGGGTGAGGACATTTCGCCGCTACTTCGCCGGGCGATGCAGAGGCGATGGGAGCACCGCCGGGCGGTCTTTGGGTAGCGCCGGGCGCTCCTGGGGAATTTTGATTGTTTTGTTTTCTTTGAAATTGCATAACTTTTGATCCGTAACTCGGATCGGGACGTTCCTTGTACCAATGGAAAGCTTATAAAATGTACTTTTTGATTATGATGATTTTGGGATTGTTAGCCGATTAAATTTTGTCAGGAAATTGGGAATGTGTCGTTTGGTTGACTTTTAACGTCATATTTGTGTGCGACTTGTGTGTTATAGTGTTATATGTTGTTGAGGCGGACCATATGACTTGTATGACGTTATATGATGTGAATGTAAATGATGAAATGCTATTTGTTGTGGGTTGTAGTTAGTGATAAATACATTGTTTAGGTAAGTATCAATGTATGTGGCTTCGAGTGTATGATTAATGTATGATATGGCGACCTCCGTGGCGTAGATCCACAGTAAGATGAATGGTAAGGTATTGATTATCATGGGATTGCTATAATAGTAATATTTGGTGTATGGAATGGATTCCAATTGTGTTAGGATACTCATTGGGGTAGAATGGCTTATATGTCATTCCTAGTGAGGTATTAATGTTTTGGTCGAACACATTAGGGTGGAATGACTGTATGTTGTTCCTAGTGTTGTTGTTGTACTCATTAGGGTAGAATGACTTTATGTCATTCCTAGTGATGTACAATTGAATTGTCGTGTCCACTAGGGTAGAATGACTATGTTGTCATTCCTAGTGGGATATTCATTGGGGTAGAATGACGATGTTGTCATTCCTAATGAGAGGTGCACTAGGGTAGAATGACTATGTTGTCATTCCTAGTGAGGTATGTATTGGGGTAGAATGACTATGCTGTCATTCCCAGTTATGTGATGCGTGGTATTGTCGGGTCGTGTGCCCATGTGGGGTGTGAGCGATCCATAAACGTTGTGTGCCCGTGTGGGGTGTGAGCGACAGATTGGTTCCAGAGGGAATCCGCTATAACCTCGTGTGCCCAGGTGGGGGTGTGAGCGATGATTATAGACGATCGTGTGCCCATGTGGGGTGTGAGCGATCGGGTCGTGTGCCCGGGTGGGGTGTGAGCGATCCATAAACATTGTGTGCCCATGTGGGGTGTGAGCAATGGGTGAACATCGTAGGCCCAACGAGGAGTTACATTGGTAACGAGCGATGGTTCCAGCAGAGTTCCTGAGTGAACTAGTGATGAGATATAAAATCTTGGAGTCGGTACCGCATATACATTTGCATAGAGAGTCGTTGTGTTGGTCTCTTTGCATCTGCATGAATTATGATTGCATTGGTTATATGTGGAAAATCATGATTTGATTGATTATGTGTGGGAATTGTGCATAAACTTGTGATGTGTTGAGATTGTGATAACTTTGGTAAATTATTATACATAGGTGATAAATGCATTGGTTGTGAGTGTTATGTTTTGTGTGAAAACGTATGGTATGTGATTAGATTGGTATAATCGTTATATGCTATGTGGTTGAATTGTTAGGGATATGTTATGTATTGGTGGCATGCTATATGTGTTAGTATGTGATGTATGTGGTGAGAAATATTATATATGTGAATTTATTTGTGTTGTGGCATATTATTATGCAATCTTGGTTTAGTTGTTATTTCTCACCCTTCTGCTGTTTTATAATGCTCTATGAGGCATTGCAGATTAGAGTTGCTGGAGGTCTTTTTGGTGAAGATTAGTCCTCCGTTCTGTTATCGGTCTTGGTGTCTGCTCTGATACGTAGCACGTGAGTCGGGGAACGAATATACATATAAGTATATATATTTGTTGGATATATTTGGTAGTACTTTTGTATATATAGTAGAGGTTCTAAAATGATTTATTTTGTAAAACAAGCCAGTTATGGATCTTTCTGTTTTATTCCATAATTGACCTTTCCTTTTTGTTGGAAAAAGTTTCCCCTTTGTGGGCATTATATTTGTGCTATGTATTAAAAATATTGAGCAGGGATTGTATTTTATTTCTTTTAGTGTGACATCCTTGTTTCTGTCGGAAAAATAAATTTTTAGCTACTCTGATTTTATTTATGTATTATTTATTCGCGATGGGAATATGGGTGTTACATTAGTGGTATCAGAGCAGGTCGGTCCGTCCGCCCAAGTTGTTGAGTCTGTTGGTGTGACAGTTGAATACTGTCGATGTTGTTTGTTCTTTAGTATGTGATATGTGTGTGAAAGCACTGTCAGTACTTTCTGGTTTCTCTAATCTTTTGTCTTCAGGTGTGAGATTGAGATAAGTGGGGGAGAAGCTGGTACTTCTCCAAGTTGCTTCAGGTGTGGAGCGTTGGCTCAGTATGTTGTGAATTGCAAGATTGTAAGTGCTCTTTGGACAGTGTGGTTCCCGGTTCTGGGAGGAATGCGGAGGTAAGGTTTATGTCGACTAAGGATTTGTGCCTTGGGTAGTTTTGTGCAGGATGCAAGGGATGCTATTATAGTTTGGTAAAGGCGGTCTATGCCCCATCATGATTGTCGGTTGTCTATTGACAAATTGAGGAACTGATCACCCTTAATCTCTTGTTGATAGCAGACGGGAATTATGATTGGATGGGATGGACGTGTCTTTTCGGCTTTAATAGAGGTGTGGAATGAATTGTTTGGAATTAAAGAAAGTGATTACGGATTGCTTCGATGAGTTGATTAAGATTCTTATATCAGAAGATGAGACGGTTTAGAGATTGATATGTTGGGCAAGTTGGGAAGTTATTGAGAGAGAATGATTGGGTATTGTTAAAAGTTGTTCTCAGAGAGTAGAGTGTGAACTCAAATTGGACGAAGGTAAGGATTTGAGGGTTGGATCTGCTGAGTAAGTAAAAGAACTTTTAGGACGTGAAACTAAGATGTTGTTATGTTTGTGATGATAGTTTTTCTAGAAATTGGCAGAAAAGACACAGTGAGGAGCTATTGGCTGTGCGTGATTTTCAGATGTGTTCCCGGATGGAATATTGGATGTTAGTATTAGAAGTACCCGGACTGATAGAGCAGTTGGAAGATTTACTGGAAAAAGGAATTTGTGAGACCAGGTGTGTCGTCTTGGAGAGCTCCAGTATTGATAGTAATGCAAGGAACTGATGATTGAACGGAATAACAAGCACGATGTGTATAAAGGTATTGAGACTATGGAAAGCAAAACTTAGAGTTCTGGAGAGGTTTGGAGTCTTTGGAATTGTTGAGCGTTAATGGAAATTTTGAGAGAACCTTTAGGCATGGATGTAATATTTAAGAGTTCTTTTTGGTTGGATGTTGCTACATGTTGGGATTTATGGAATTTGGACGGTTAAGAAAGGGACTTGTGTATGGACTACTAACAGTTGAGTAAGGTAACGATTGATAATAAGTGTCCACTTTCGAGAATAGATGATTGGAATGGTTTCGTTGAGTTTGGTTGGAATTGCAATGGTTTGGAATGTTTGATAAGGATGGTGAATTGCGTGAGTAACCAGTTACCCAGTGAAAAGTTTTGCGAAAGCTTTAAGAATTTATATCTTTCGGAGTTTGGTTGGACATTACAACGTGCAGTGATGTTATTTGGTGTCAGTAATGCGTCGGTAATGTTGTGGAGTAGAGGAATCGTATCTTCCCTATTTATTCGGATACTCGTAATGGCTTTGATTGAGGATATTCAGATCTGTTATAAACTCAGAGGAAGAACAGGTAGAGTGTTTGAGATTTGAATTACAAGTGTTGAAAAGAGACGAAGTTTTATGCTAAGTTATTCGAGTGTGAATCTTGGTTAAAAATGTTAGTTTCTTGGATACGTTATTTCAGATGAGAGTATGATTATGGATCCATCGGAAGTAGATGCAGTTCTACATTGAGAGACTCTAAAGTTGGTTAAGGAGATTAGAAACTTTTGGGCTCAGTTGGTTGTTACTGCAGGTTATGGAAGGCTTCGCTAAGTTCGTAGTTCTGTTATCTCAGGTGACTTGCAAAGGGTGAGTCGTTTGTTTTGAATGTCCGTTGTAAGGAAAGTTTCAGAAAGCTGAAGTAGAAGTTGTATACGGCTCCAGTTTTGATTCTGTGTGATCCTAATGAACCGTTTGTGAGGTATTGGGATGCGTCCTTGATGCGTTTAGTCAGTGTGTTAATGCAAGAGGGTAATGTCGTGGTTTATGCTTTACGCCAATTGAGGATTCATAAAAGGATCGATACTATTCAGGATCTAGAGTTGGTTGCAATTGTAGTGTGCTGGAATGATTGGAAGTATCATCTTTCTGGTTCTAGGTTCAAATTGTTTGGTAATCGCAAGAGTTTAGAGTACTTGGTTGGTTTGAAGGAATAGAGTACGAGACAATGAGGATGAGTAGAATTGTGATGAGTTATGACTTCAGTTGGAATTCGTGACAAGTTATGAATTTTGCTTGGATTATCCTTCGGGAGAAAGATGATGTTGTGCCTAGAGGGTAAAGTCGAAAGTTGTTATGCATGTCGGTTTTGATGGTCAGAGAATTAGAATTATTTGAGCAGTTCTGAGGCTTGTTTGTGGTGTGCGAGATAACACAGTAGAGAGTGAGGATGGGCGTATTAACAGTGAAAAGTAATTCTTGGTGAATATGAAAACAAGTTAGACTTTGGACGTAAGATGGGTAGACTAGAGGATTTAGAGTAATCAGAGTGCGCAGCGGAAGCGTGTTATGGCACATTTTGTATTTGTGTGTGGAACTTTCTGTTCTTGTTTGTGTTGTGGTCTCGTTTCCATGATGATGGTAACGATCTTGTTGTGTTTCGGTTCAAGAGTGAACCTGTGAGTTTGTGCTTGGGTATTCTTGAGTTGTGAGTTGGTCGTCAAGTGCATTGTATGGGCTTTGCATCTTGTCGTTGTTGTTGTGTTATTCGCGGTGTGCCTTTGGTTGGCCTGTTGGTTTGATTTGTCGGATGCGAGAGTCGTGTCCGGAGCTGTTGGTATCAGGATATTTTCGAGGACGAAAATGTCCAAGTGGGGGAGAGTTGTAACGCCCCGATTTGTTTTGTGGTATTTAATTATTTCAAATATGTGAATTTATGGAATGTGTGAATTTATTTTATTATTTTCATTTATATGAATTAAGTGTTTTACCCGCTAATTGGTTAATTTCATTGATAGGTAAAATATTTGCATCAAATTATAATTTCTTTTCAACTTTTATTTCCCGAAATATATTTTTATCGCTGTTTATGTTTTATCGCATTTTGAGAGCGTTTGGGAGATATTTGAGCTGGAGGGTAGATATTTGTTATTATAAGGAAATAGAGAGAAATAGGGAGAAAAAGAAGAAAAAGAAAAAAAGAAGAGGAAGAGGAGAAAAAGAGGGAGAAGAGGAAAATCATCAAGAACAAAGCGTGATCTTCGAATAATCGGGTAAGGGTGAGAAGTTTCAATTATCTCTTGCTTGTATATGTATATGTGTATGTTTTGTGTGATGTGTGGATCGTTTCGTATAGTTTCCGTTTAGGTCGCAATTAGGGAATTTGTTAGAAATCGATGTTTTCGCAGATGAAAATCGATATAAATCGTGTTGTATGAGCACCCTGTGTTTATGAACCTTTGTTGATACTTGTTTCACTGTTTGGAATGGATTTGGGAAGGAAAATGGGATTTTTAGGGGTGATGAACAGTGTGCACGCAGCAGAATTTTTCTGCATCTGGTGCAGAGCGCCGAGCGAAAGCTTTGGAGCGCCGGGCGGTTCGACCTTTCGCCGGGCGATTTCGAGAGGCGCAGAGGTTCCAAGTTTCTGCCTCTTTTGAGTTTTGGATGAGGACATTTCGCCGCTGCTTCGCGGGGCGATGCAGAGGCGACGGGAGCACCGTCGGGCGGTCTTTGGGTAGCGCCGGGCGCTCCTGGGGAATTTTGATTGTTTTGTTTTCTTTGAAATTGCATAACTTTTGATCCGTAACTCAGATCGGGACGTTCCTTGTACCAATGGAAAGCTTATAAAATGTACTTTCTGATTATGATGATTTCGGGATTATTAGCCGATTAAATTTTGTCGGGAAATTGGGAATGTGTCGTTTGGTTGACTTTTAACGTCATATTTGTGTGCGACTTGTGTGTTATCGTGTTATATATTGTTGAGGCGTACCATATGACTTGTATGACGTTATATGATGTGAATGTAAATGATGAAATGCTATTTGTTGTGGGTTGTAGTTAGTGATAAATACATTGTTTAGGTAAGTATCAATGTATGTGGCTTCGAGTGTATGATTAATGTATGATATGGCGGCCTCCGTGGCGTAGATCCACAGTAAGATGAATGGTAAGGTATTGATTATCATGGGATTGCTATAATAGTAATATTTGGTGTGTGGAATGGATTCCAATTGTGTTAGGATACTAATTGGGGTAGAATGACTTATATGTCATTCCTAGTGAGGTATTAATGTTTTGGTCGAACACATTAGGGTGGAATGACTGTATGCTGTTCCTAGTGTTGTTGTTGTACTCATTAGGGTAGAATGACTTTATGCCATTCCTAGTGATGTACAATTGAATTGTCGTGTCCACTAGGGTAGAATGACTATGTTGTCATTCCTAGTGGGATATTCATTGGGGTAGAATGACGATGTTGTCATTCCTAATGAGAGGTGCACTAGGGTAGAATGACTATGTTGTCGTTCCTAGTGAGGTATGTATTGGGGTAGAATGACTATGCTGTCATTCCCAGTTATGTGATGCGTGGTATTGTCGGGTCGTGTGCCCATGTGGGGTGTGAGCGATCCATAAACGTCGTGTGCCCGTGTGGGGTGTGAGCGACAGATTGGTTCCAGAGGGAATCCGCTATAACCTCGTGTGCCCAGGTGGGGTGTGAGCGATGATTATAGACGATCGTGTGCCCATGCGGGGTGTGAGCGATCGGGTCGTGTGCCCGGGTGGGGTGTGAGCGATCCATAAACATTGTGTGCCCATGTGGGGTGTGAGCAATGGGTGAACATCGTAGGCCCAACGGGGAGTTACATTGGTAACGAGCGATGGTTCCAGCAGAGTTCCTGAGTGAACTAGTGATGAGATATAAAATCTTGGAGTCGGTACCGCATATACATTTGCATAGAGAGTCGTTGTGTTGGTCTCTTTGCATCTGCATGAATTATGATTGCATTGGTTATATGTGGAAAATCATGACTTGATTGATTATGTGTGGGAATTGTGCATAAACTTGTGATGTGTTGAGATTGTGATAACTTTGGTAAATTATTATACATAGGTGATAAATGCATTGGTTGTGAGTGTTATGTTTTGTGTGAAAACGTATGGTATATGATTAGATTGGTATAATCGTTATATGCTATGTGGTTGAATTGTTAGGGATATGTTATGTATTGGTGGCATGCTATATGTGTTAGTATGTGATGTATGTGGTGAGAAATATTATATATGTGAATTTATTTGTGTTGTGGCATATTATTATGCAATCTTGGTTTAGTTGTTATTTCTCACCCTTCTGCTGTTTTATAATGCTCTATGAGGCATTGCAGATTAGAGTTGCTGAAGGTCTTTTTGGTGAAGATTAGTCCTCCGTTCTGTTATCGGTCTTGGTGTCTGCTCTGATACGTAGCACGTGAGTCGGGGAACGATTATACATATAAGTATATATATTTGTTGGATATATTTGGTAGTACTTTTGTATATATAGTAGAGGTTCTAAAATGATTTATTTTGTAAAACAAGCCAGTTATGGATCTTTTTGTTTTATTCCATAATTGACCTTTCCTTTTTGTTGGAAAAAGTTTCCCCTTTGTGGGTATTATATTTGTGCTATGTATTAAAAATATTGAGCAGGGATTGTATTTTATTTCTTTTAGTGTGACATCCCTGTTTCTGTCGGAAAAATAATTTTTTAGCTACTCTGATTTTATTTATGTATTATTTATTCGCGATGGGAATATGGGTGTTACACTTGTCACATAAAATAACAGGGTTCCTGCTTCCTTCGTTGCCAATTTTGCCCAACACTCTTTTCATCCATATTTACTAACAAGAGCAAGCTGCCGCCACCACAAATTCTGCTTTAGTTGTACTCAGATTAACAATTGGTTGTTTCTTGGAGGAGCATGCCACTGCTGCATCACTGATAATGAAGGTATACCCAGATGTACTTTTCATGTCTTCCACACATCCAGCGTAGTCACTGTTAGTGAATCCAACTAGCTCTTCGTTTCCCCCATGTCTTGTAAAAGAACCCATATTCAATAATCCCTTGCAAATACCTGAAAATTCATTTGGCTGGTGCAAAGTGAAGTTCAGTTGACATAGACTTGCATTTGCTAATCAGACTGAGTGGCTGTCACATACATCATGCTTCTCACAAGCTGCTTATAAAGTGTGATATTTACCTTCACACCTTATTTGTCTTTGTGAATCTTATACCCTGAGACAATAGGATTTAAGACATAGTTGCTTTCCTCCATTCTGAATTTTGTTAGCAACTCTTTCATATACTTCCTTTGACACATAAAAATTCCATTGTCAAGCAGCAGCATCTCAATTCCGAGGAAGTATTTCATTCTTCCCAAGTCAATCATTTTGAACTCTTTCACCGTGTATTCTTTAAACTCATTCATCATAGTTTGATCTATACCAATGTAGATCAAATCATCAACATACAAGCTAATAATTAGGCATTTACCTTGTGTGTTGAATTTTGTGAAGAGTGTTTGCTCGCTAACATCCTTTACAAATCCCATCTTTTGAAAGTAAGTATCTATCCTGCTAAACCATGCATGTGGTGTCTGTTTTAATCTATGCAGGGTCTTATGAAGCTTGTACACTTTTCTTTTTGCACCCTTGATTTTATACCCTCTTGGATGGTCCACATACACTTCTTCGAAGATTTCTCCTTGCAAGAAAGCAAACTTTACATCTAGCTGATAGATTATCCAACTTTTCTGAGCTGCTAATGCTAAACCCATCCTCATAGTATCCATCAGAGCGACTGGTGCATATACTTCCTCATAATAAATTCTTTGTTGTTGTGCATATCCCTTGGAAACTTGGTAGATTAGTGAGAAACCAAATTTCATTCTTCTCAATGGATTGAATTTCTAAATTCATAACATTTCTCCATTCTTGGATCTTAGCGACTTCTTCATACCTAATAAGATCATATTATGTGAATAAGGCTACATGTGCATTGTGATCTTGACTTGCTTCAGCAGTTTGAGCTTCATCAATGTCGGTAATTTCAGCTTCATTATTGACAATATGACTCTCTCATCCACACTGGTCTCCTTTTGATATAACTTGTCCTTCTGACACAATCTTCTTCCCTTGTACTTGAGGTCTCAGGAGATGACGTAGCCACTGCCACAGTGTTTTCTTTGTCACTTTCCTTTTCATCTATGTTTGCTTTGTCTTCTTTGGTGATATTTTCTATAGCAACATCAGAATCTTCATTGGTAACATCTTGATTCTCAACTTCTCCCATAGCTTGAGTCCCAATTTCTCCTTCATTTTTGTCATCTCCCCAGTCCAGATCAAGACTTATCAAGTTGTCATAACTCTTATCCCAACTCCACTTTCTCTCTTTTTCAAACACAACATCCCGACTAACAATGATTTTCTTTCTTATGGGATCGAATAGCCTATAGCTTTTTTATTCTAAACTAACCCCAAACAGTACACAACTTCTGCTCTTATTCTCTAGTTTAGTGTGTTTGACGTCAGGCACATGTACATGTCATATACAACCAAACACCCTAAAATGTTCTACAGACGACTTTATCCCACTCTAGGCTTCCATGGGTGTCATGTCCTTCACAGAAGAAGTGAGACTTCTATTAAGCACATAGAACGCCCAACTCGCAACTTCAGGCTAAGAACTCTTAGGAATATCAACCATCATATTTCTTACCATGTTCATCACTATTTTGTTCTTCATCTCGGCTACTCCATTTTGTTGTGGCATGTAAGTTGTGATTAACTGTCTCTTGATTCCATTATCTTTACAAAAATCATTGAAAGCACTATATGTAAATTCTCTTCCCCGGTCTGTTCTTAAGCACTTAATAGACAAACTAGACTCATTTTTAACACTACTCTTAAATTGCTTAAAGGTAGCAAATGCATCAGATTTATATGCAAGTAAGTAGACCCATGCTTTCCTACTAAAGTCATCAATGAAACAAAACAAATTCCTCTTTTGGCCATTTGAAGCTGGTAAAACGGGTCCGCAGATGTCAGCATGGATTAATTCCAACTTAGTTGAGGCACACCATATGCTTTTTGTTTGGAATATGTTCTTTATGTTCTTTTCCTTTCAAACAATCTATGCATATGGACTCATATTCAAGAAGACATGACATCCCTTTCACCATCTCTTTGTCCTTCAACATTCGCAATCATGTGTAACTGAGATGGCCGAATCTCCGATGCCAAAGTCGTACCAAATCTTGGCCTGTGGACTGCAGACAAACTTCTTTTGTGTCCTTGTCAGAGTGTTTATCAGATAGCACAACGAACATACGGTTGAAGCATGTTGCTCTAAAGGATGAGGCCTTTTGTTGACTGATAAATGCATCATTTATTATCCTTCATCACCATTGTTTATCCTTTTTCTTGCAACTGTCCAAGGCTAAGAAGATTATTCATTAATTCTGGAACATAGAAGACATCCTGAACAAGACGAGTAATGCCTCCAAAGTATATCCCGATACTACCTTTACCAACCACATTTAACTACATATGATTCCCCAGCCGCACTGTTATTTGAAATCCATCAACCAACTGGTTAAATAATGACGGGTCTCCACACATATGATTGCTACATCCTCGATCTAGATATATAAATTTTTAATTTTAATTTTTATAAATTTTTATTAAAAAGTATAATTTTTTTTACATGGAAGCTTAATCATTGTCCTTCATTGTTCAACTGTGCATAAAACTCACATCCTACCCTCAAAGTCAGCTTTTGTTAATAGAAGTTAAAAGAAGGATTTTTTTATTAGAAGGATTCAGTATTATGGACTAAGGGTGGGAATACGCTCGACCGAATTAGACTTTGTCACGCCTGAGTCTGCCTGCTAAAAAATTCAAAACTTAAGTCTGACTTGTAGCTTATCATAAGCTTATTTTTAGGTTTGAGTCTGACCTTTTTCGAAGGTCTGATTGACCTACTTAAAAGCTTACTTTATTTGAACATTTATAAATAAAAAATTCAACTAATGTTAAATAGACTAACAAATTAAAAGATCAATGAGACTAAATATTTATTTTTATTGTCTTATTCAAGTTTACTTATTAGCATAAATTTGGTGATATTATTTGTTGGAAACTTATTTTCATAAATTCTTCAAAATAACTAAATTTTATTTTTGTATTTTAATTTAAAGTACAAAATACAATATAATAATAATAATAAATTTATTGAATTTTTTTTATACGGGTTAGTTTGATATACTTAAAAGATTTTTCTTACAGTCCATAGCCTAGCCTATTTAGCTAAATAAACCAATAAAAAAAACTATGCCTTTTCTATTTAAGAAAAAAATCTGATTTGACCTAATCTAGGCTTATGTAGGTTAGGCCGTATACCCTTTCTTAATTGGTTCAACATAATCTCACCGACCAAAATTTAATGAGATCAAAGTTAGAAAGAAATATTTTGAGAGGGTTAAAAACAAATTTTAATATATTTAAAGGGTCAAAAACAAAATTAGGTTAAATGGGCCGAGACAGATTGTTCAAACTGAGACTCATCCAGTTACCACAAAACGGGAACCAAATTCTGTCGTTCTTCGCCACTTGAATAGATTCTGAGTCAAAGGTAATAATCGGCAACACTTTTTGCTTTTCTTCACCGTTTTTTTCATTTCTATGAGTTTTGTTTTCAATTATGTGTGCTTTTGTTTGAACATTTTGATATTCTATGCATACAATTACGCTCCTTGATTGGTTTTGGTTCTGTTACTGGAAACTGGGAACGTGTTGTTGTTGTTGTTATTACTATTTGAAGCTATTAACTGTTTGATGAAATGTCTCTGTGATTTTTGGTATCAGAAATTGTGCTTTACTTTAAACTGTGTATGTTTGAGGATATTGGGTTGAGTTTAGCTTAATGTTTGAGCATTTGAGTTAGTTAGGATTTGTTTGTGGATTGGTTGATTGATTGAGTTTATGTGCTGACATATAGCACCGACACCTCTGGAAAAGTTGTGTCAGTGTTGGTGTCGGATACCTGCACTAACACTTGTGATTACATTTAATTTATTTATTTTTTCAAATTATTATCAATGTCGTTGTGTTAGTGTTGGATCGTGTTTGGGATGTCCGTGCTTCATAGATTGGCATAAGCACTTGTTGAGAGATTGTTTGATAGAGCTTACACCAACAACCAGAGTAGTCAATAGTGACTAATAGCAGCGCTATCCTGCTATAGCGGTGCAGAGGCCTACCGCTATAGAAAGAGCCTTAGTGGTGAAGAGCACTGTAGAGACCGCTATAGGGTAAATAGTGGGATAGTGGAGCAGAGCAGTTCTCGGTCCGGAACGGTTTCTAGCCCGCTATCCTTTAAATTTTAAATGTTTTAAGGGTAATTATGAGTTTTTCATTCTAATTTGTGTTGAGACTTAACTTTACTCTTCCTTCATAGTCATTTATGCATTTCAAGAGGCATGTATGCTTTGATTTATGAATATTTTATGAGTTCAGTTATTTGTTTAATTTTACATTAAATATATGTTTATAATTATTGTATGTAATTTGTCCCAAAAATGATTAAAAAGATCAGTCATCTCGCTATGTGGTATTCTGCTATCCCACTTTTGGGGTCGGCTGCCATTTGGGAATCACTACTCTGCCAACAACTTATGACATGCCCCTAAATTAAACTAAGCTATTTTCAACTTATTTTCATAAATTATCCCCCATAGTTTATATAAACAACTAATGGGTTATATGTTTAATTAAGTTGTTTATATAAACAGGGCCGTAATAGTTAATTCTTTGGACTTAATTCCTTCATTTGTTCGGTTCTATTGTTTTTTGTAATGCATATAAATCATAGTGTCAGCCTTCTATACAGTTGTAGCTTAAAGTTTTCAATTAGTACTTATAAACAAGCACTACTGTAGAAAAATGTAGCTATGAAATTTTTTTGAAGCTTTTTTTCATTAGTTAAGAAACAAATACCTTTTTGGCTTTCTCAGTTGAGAACCCCCCATGAGTTTGAAGGTAATCCAAATTGGGCCATTGTTAAGCTATTATTAGTATTGATGTGTAAACGTCAGTGTCGTGTCGTGTCTGTGTCAACGCTTTATAGCTCTCCTCTGAGCCAATAATATTTACTTTGTTCTGTTGTCTTTGATTTGTATCATCATACATCAGTAATCAGTGCTAATTTTAAGTAATGAAGCATACTGTCTTATTTGTTTCTTTAACTATTCAAAATACAGAGATGGAAACCGAATCATGTGATGCAGTGCTTCCAAGACCTCAGGTTAATGCCACATTTCGCCTCGGTGCAGAATCGTATTCTGTTAAGGCAACCAATGGCTCTTCGTTATCAGAGCAATTAATTAACCTGAAAGAGCAAAGCATGGCTGTATTGAAGGATTTCATAACAAAGCATAATGTTCCTCAAGATGTTCCCGACGAGTCGTTAGAAGCTTCTTCAGACGATGATGATGAGGATGCTAAGAAGCCTCAAGTAAAGTCTAAGAAAACTAAGTTTACTTAGCTTTTGAAGTATGTTTTAAATGTTTGAGTGATGTTATCTTTGTACTGTATGATTATACAATTAGTTTTTAGTTAGTTTATTGAAGAATTTATGGAATATTATATGGTGGATGATAACAACAATATTTAACTTTTTTTAAATATGATTGTGCCTTCAATGTAATTTTAGACGCTCTTTCATTTTCTTTCCATGGTTTTAATGATTCTCATTGCAGCTGAAGTAATGTTGAAACCCATGTTGTAATAACCGTTCGGAAAACAATTGAACTGCTTTAAACCGTTTGAACCGAAAAGAAATCGTAACCGAATCGTTCAAATAACCAAATTGTAGACAATGTTGAATCATGGTTCAATCGGTTAAACTGTCCAGTTCGATATGATTTGTTAAACATTGATAATAGAAGAAGTATTTCACTCTTAGTCTTGCTAGAAACTCTTAAGATTGGACAAACAACTAATTAAGTAATATTTTGATTGAAGACTCAAAAATGTTCCAATGAAAATACAAGCAACTACATTCACAAATTCTTAATCTCCAAACAATATACTAGTTTTCTTCTGTTGAAGCAGGTGACAGCTATAAACCATGACTCTCTGTTCTTGTAGTTTTGGTCATTGCTTTGGTGATGACATGAGTAAGAATCCCAATAGGGCAAAAGAACAAGCAAAAGGAAACCGAATGCCGAGTTTCAATCTCATTCTGCATTCCATCGAGGAAAATGTGCCTGGATTTCGTACCACAAAATACCATCAGAAAAATAGCTAAAGAATGAGCAAGAGTTGTGTTATTTTTACACAAAATTCGACAACAATTTAGAGTTAATGCGACTCAAATACATGATTAATTTAGACTTGTATTCATTGACCAATCACTGAACATGATAAACCATATATTTGAACGACGTTAATCCAAATTCTGATCGATTTTTGTTGTCAAATTTGTGTGTCAAAATATCAAATCTCAACATGAAAAGGAAGATAAAATGCAGGACCTTGCAGCAAAAAGATCAACAACCAAAAGGTGAATCCATGCAGAGGCTAAAGTCAACTCACTAGAGAACATTTTTCCTATGCTACTAAGCTGCATTATGGAGTAAGATAATAGAACTCATTAGAGAAAGAAAAGTTAACTTCATTGATGAATGAATGAATGAATACTAACCTCGGGTAGTAAGTATTTACTCGCGAAAATCAATCGAACCGTTTCAGGTGTCCAAGAAAGGTATAGTAAGTATGCGTATAGAACGCCGAGAACTACATACGGTAAATTACTCTCCATAGACTTTTTGGTCTGTAATTTTGCATTTCAGAAAAATGAATCAGGATATCAGAATCATAACCAAATAAATGAAATGAAAAAGAAGAATATCAGAATATGTTTTTTTTCTTTCTGTTAATGAAGTGAATTGCATTCACTAATCAAACGTACTAGCTCAGATTTCGGGGCAAAAACCATAAGTGCGTAATACGGGAGCACCGCGATTGTTCCCCATGTGAATACAGTGCTAGCAAGTTGAGATCCTACGAACCCTGAAACACCGAGCTCGAACAATGAATATACAGAAGAAATATTGTCAAGAAACAGGTTGCATCAATTCTGGATTAAAATGAACAAGTAGCATGAAAAGAGATTATTACATGAAGCATGTATTTGACTTCGTTTTGGATTGCGAAACGATGTTTTAGCTTTAGGTTTTACAACAATTTTGGACCCTCCTATGAAACTCCAATCTCCACTTAAGCCGGCTCTACTTCTCGAAATGCATCGAGTGCACAGCTCAACACCATTACTCCTGATAGAGAAAGGAAAATTCAGCTTCTCTTGTCCAACTGTCCTACAGAGTTTTATATCCTGCCCCAAGTGGTGATCAATCAATTAGAATAGAAAGAAAATAAAATTTCTTGAGCAAATCCATAGTTTTTTTACGAAGCACTGACATATGACACAGACATGAACACCAGATACGATAGTGACACGTCGACACCAATCATAATTTGAAAAAATAGAATGATTCAATGTAACTACATGTGTCAATGTCGTGTTGGTGCTAGACATGGACACAATCAAATACCTAGACACCTTTAATTTGAAGTGTCAATGTTGCATAAGTTAGTTTATTGACACTAGAGTGCCGACTTTTGAAATATAAACTCCTTTTTCCTGCCTAAAAAGCAATGACACTGACATAAAGACTGACACTAAACACGACTTTAATACCTAAACACATTGATAAAATTTTTTTAAAATAAAATGATCGATTATAATCACATGTGTCAGTGTTTTATCAATATCCGCCATCGCATCCAATACCCGACACACCATCAATCTAAAGTGTTGTTCTTCATAGTTTATCATCAATATACCACATGCACCTTAGCATCAGATCTATTAAATATCAAAATTCACACCAAAAAAAAAACTCAAATGACTATTTGATTAGTAATGCATTGGTGATTCAAATCAATGACAGAAAGCAAACAATTTCCAATTTCAGATATATACAATCAAAGTTCAAAACTTTAAAGTTCAAACAGAAAACCCATTTGAAGAAAATTAAAAGGGTACAAAAAAATCCTCCAAAAAACAAGAAAAATGCAGATAAGATTTCAAAGCAGCAAGTGCAACTAACTGAAAAAAAAACATGAAAACAGAAAAAGTGTACCTTATTAAATGCTAAAGGTAAATGGGAATAGCAAGAAGAGAAAGACATGGCTGAAGCAAAACAAGGATAGTGAATAACAGATTCAACAACAATGGCCACTTCTTCATATATATAAGAAAAAGTAAAAATGGGTAATTGTTGAATGCTGAATAAATAACTCAAAAAGTTGGAATTGTATGGAAGATGAAGATAGATAAACAATTTAAAAAGTTGGCTAAAATTGGAACAACTTTTTTTCAATTTTCTACTATTATTTCTTTTGTCTTTTCTAAAGCCTTCCATGTGTGTGAAATATCTAATAATACACCAAACACAATATTTTTAAGGATTAATAGTGAATTATTCTCCTGCAATATAAGCGATTTTTGATTTATCTTCTTTAGAAAAATAATTTTAAATTATTCTCCTGAAATTTTAAAATTCTAAGTCTTTTTCACCTCAGGTAGAAAAATTACCCCCTGTAAATTTTTTTTTATTTACCCCCTGGTTTTTACACACTTAAGGGTACCCAAAATTTCAGGGGGATAATCCAAAATTATTTTCTTAAAGGAGGATAAATCAAAACTCGTCAATATTGTAGGGGGTAAGCAAATAGAAAAAAAATATTTTTTAAATTTATTGAATAATTAATGTATTTAAATTATTAATAAAAATGGAAAAGAAAAAACTAGAATTATTTATACTAGATATTGATAATAATTAAAAAAAACAATAGGTATTAAATGTAGTTAAATGTGAAATTTTTACCAAAATAAAACAATTTTTTAAAAAAATTCGCAAAATACCCCACATTTCAAATTATTTTTTAAAGTACCTCCACTTTGCGATACTGATTGCATGGTGGCGCCATGTCGATTGGCGACCCCTCACAAGAGTATGATTAGTGTCGCTAATTGGATTAGAGACATCTCATGGTGTCTTCAATCCAATTGGCGACTGGGTCTTAAAATTAAAAGGGAGTCGCCAATTGAGATGGAGACAAAGTGCATTCTGTAAATTTTTTTAACAAAAATAAATAACATTATCATTAATTGAAAATACTATTACATAAATTAATGTTGGCGATCAGGTTGGTCATACCGGCCACCGGTTCCACATCCCCTAAGCACATTCACTCGTTACACTCGCTTCTGCTTGGAGTTTCTTCCTTATGAATCTCAGAACACATGTCGCTCCACAAGCCAATCTTTGTTTGACTTCAGACAGGTATGCTGCTATAGAGAGTGCTTACAATAACCATAATAACGGGTGACATAATCCTCATTCTACCCATGTATATTGCATTAGACATATTGCACAAAACTTCATGCGTGCAATCAAAGACAAGAACCTTCGCAAAGAAGTTGTGAATGCCGGGTATGCTCTAACTCAACCATCATTTCAATACTGCCTTAACGAAATTAGGATGTCAAACGCAGATGCAGGAAGGTGGTTGACTGACATTCCACTGAAAAAATGGGCAAGGGCTTTTGATGGTGGATGTCGTTGGGGCCGCATGACGACAAACCTTGTGGAATCCATGAACGGGGTCTTCAAAGGAATTAGAAACCTTCCAGCACACATGCAGTTACAGTCTTTGACTGTCATTGGCAAACTTTCAGTGTACAAGAAACAATGAACCATAATGAGGGGAGGTCCAATTTATCCTATGCTGTCAGACTAAACAGATGTTGGTGTGACTGTGGTAAGTACCAGGCCTTCCGTGTACCTTGCTCACATGTCATTGCGGCATGCGCACATGCTTATGCCATCTATCTGGTGTTTACAAGGCAATTAATGTTATGAATGTCTACAACGAAGGCTTCGCAATGCTACCAATGGAGCAATATTGGCCTCCATACCAAGGGGACATAGTTTGACACAACGATGAGATGCGAAGAAAGATAAAAGGACGCCCAAACAGCAAGCGTATAAGAATCAAAATGAATACGACTGATAAAATGATAAGATTATGCAATATGAGATGAGATGTGAAACTAAATGATCAGAACACATCTATTTATAGAAAAAATTTCACTTTCAAGGCTGTTTCCATCTCAATTGGCGACACCCTTGTAAGTATTAGACCCAGTCGCCAATTGAATTGGCGACACCACTCATGCCCTTGTGAAGGGTCGTCAATCCACATGACACCACCATGCAATTAATACCTTAAAATGAGGTAATTTGGAAAATAATTTTAAACGGGAAGTATTTTGAAATTTTTTTTAGAAACTGGATTATTTTGGTAAAAATTTCGTTAAATATATAATTGTTGTATTGATATGTTACACTATGATCACAATAAATTAAAGAATTATCATATATTAAAACAGTTATAATAATAATGATTTTTTTTTTGAAATTATGAGTTTTTTTTGTTAAGTATGTCATTGATGATGGAAAATATTTTACTAACTTTGTTTTGGTATTAATTAAATATCAATTGCGAGCAATTGTAAAAATTTTAACCAAAAGACTATAATGGACAGAAAAATATAATAATTTTCTACTCTCTAAATTATTATTATTTGACAAAAACTGCTATATAAACAATAGAAACATTCCTTTCTCCATTTAAAGAACAATCTCAATATTCATAAAATACACAGAAAATAAATCATTTATCAGAAGATGAAGAATGTTTCAAGCTATGTTCATCAAGCCATAAAACAATATCACTAAAAACTTGGACTATCATTTCATCAGGCTCCCCCTCAAGAAGAGAATGATAAGCATCTTTGTAAAGTTTAAGCTTCTTGTCTGAGCTGCTAGCTTTCTCATAAAATGTTTTGCTCACCGACGGATCCGTCACAATATCAGCCTCTCCATGAAGGATTAACAATGGCAAAGATACTTCTCCCAATCTCCGTTCGATTTCTTGAGTCATTTTAAGCATCTCGACAGCAGTCCATAAACGCGGTTTATCTTTGTATGCAATAACATTATAAGCTGTCTGCACAGAGATATCGAAAAAGTATAATTATTCGCCAATACACAAATTGCGGAGAAAAACTGAATGCAAAGATTGTTAAGATACGCGAACCATTTCTCTCTTCTTCAGATCTCTAAATGCTGCAACTGCTAAATTCTTCTGTGGAACTAACTTTTGCTTTGGTAGAATATTGGCGATGCCGATAAGAATCTGAGCTAGCAACTTTGGTGGAACCATGTCATCTGCAATCTATATAAATAGAGTATCCGGTTAAAAGAAGATCGTAATAAATTCCACGAAAACTCTTAACATGAATTTGTTTAAGGAAAATTTACTTTACACATTGGTGCAACAAGAACGGCGCCATCCCATGCCTTAGGTTGTTTAAGGTGCATCTTTAAAGCAACAGCTCCTCCCATGGATTGTCCAAAGAGGAAGCTTGGAAGAGAACGGAATTCTGGATTTTCTGCTATAGAATGAACCAAAACTTTTGTAAGGATATATTTGTATTGAACTGGTGCGAGTTATATTGACCGGAGGAGATATTCATCGGGACTACATTTCTCGACCTCATGCCACCATGGCACGCGATTAAACTACCTTTCACGACAAGAAACTAATTCTATCACAGAAGAATTGCAGTGTCCAATTTCAATTTTCAACATGGTGCTAACTAACAACATTCAGGATTATGTTCTATTCTACACGAGTTTAGTTTAGGTACCTTTGATTTTGGAGTAAAGTTCGATGACATCATCAACTAGCGAATCGAAACTAGGAATATAGCAATGAAGACCTTCTGAAAGACCAAATCCTGGATAATCCATAGCAAAAACTCCATATCCAGCACTTGCCAGTTTTCTTGCTATTCCTGCAGAAACAATCACGTCGACCAAGTCAGTAATTGACACTGTAACTTATTTAGTTACTTGTTGCAACCAAAACACACCAGCTACTACTTGCCTTCAAAGAAAAAGGTGCAAGTGTCTCCATAACCATGACAGTAAAACACGGCAGCTTTCGGCTTGGCAGTTCCAGGTAGCCAACTCTTGTAGAAGATTTCAACGCCCTTTGAGTTAACCTTGTATGACTGTTGCAACAGATCAAGTGATGCAAAATCAGAAAGGATGAGAAAACATCAGTCATACGACATACGGCTGTGAGAAAGCAAGAGTCATGGTGGAATCAAATAAGCCAAGCCATTTATTTTTTTAAAAGAAATCAGATGAGAGAATTCATACCTCCTTCATTTTGAGTCCATCACATCGAGTCTGCAAAGCATAAAGGAATTGACTTACTACGAATCAATTCAAATTTCCTAATAAACGAAAGAGCGAAAATTTAAGAGGTACATTCTAAGAGGTGAATGAATGTATCTTGATTCCTTGAGAACTCAACTGTCATGGAGACATGTTACTTAGAAAATTCTGACAATTTTTATGTCACTTTCACCTCCTATAAATAGATGAATTAGTGAAGAGTTGAAGCATCCCCAATTATGTCATAGAGAGGAGGACTCGTGCAGGTAATCACCTATAGTGAGAGCGTGTTTATCATTCGTTGTAACTCTTGAGTGATATACAATTTGTTAAGGCTTTTCGGTGGATGCGGACAAGAGATGTTGAACCATGTAAACTCAAGCCGTCTTTGAGACTGTGCAAAACAGGCTACCTTATCGGGCCTAAAATTTGACAGGGTTAAACCGTGGCTAAGTAGGGTTCCTATTTGTTTTGCCACGGTTAACATAACACGGACTTATGTAAACTCATGTATGTTAAGTGTGAACAGTTGTTGTTGATTGTGTTATCTATAGATTGTTTGGGAGCCTTGCCTCGTTGAATTTTGGTTGACACCATCCTACTCTATCAAGCATCTATCAACTTCAAATCTCAAAATCTCAGAGTCAATGCTTAATAACTTGTAGTATTCAACAATGAAGCAAACCTAACTAACCACATCTCAACAACCACCATGAACAGAACTAAGCATATTATATAGCTATGAAGCACGGACATCTTTAGGAGTAGGTGTGTCGCGGTGTCCGATAGGCGTCGGTGTCCAACACTTGTATGACACCCGTACGACACATGTTGGCAAAGTCAAAGAAGTGTCAAAAAAGTCAGACAAATGTTCACTAAAAAATGATTTTTTTCTTTGTTTCGACACTCTTTAAATCAATGGTTGACACTCATAACACATATGTTTAACAATTAACAATTCAGACAAGTGTTTTAAACAAAAAATTATTTTTTTCTTTGCTTCAATACATTTTATGCATATTTTGGACAAATCGCACACAAATTTAAAATTGTTAACCGTGTTTTAATAAAGTCATTAATTTTGATTACAATATTTTCAACTTATTTAATCATAAATAGATAAATAAAGCTTAAATACTCTCATTTATATAGTGGTGGCACTCTCCTAAGTTTTAACATTATCGGTATCGGAGTGTCCGTGTCGTATCGTGTCCCGGTATCCGCGTCGGAATCCGTGCTTCATAGTTATATAGATAGATAGATACCTTAAAGAGTATGTGATCGATCCCAAGTTGAACATCCTTGAAGGATTCACGAGCTTGTCGTCTAGCAGAAACATGATCCATATTAGCATCCAAAATCTTTTGCAATTCATTGCCAACTCCTGGAAACCTAGTGGCCATATCCAATGTCTTAACCTCTCAGAAAAAAAACGCTTGAATTCCACTACACGCTTGGATTATTCAGCCTAAGGATAAGAAAATCAATTCAAATAAAACTCACACAACCCACATGAAAAAGCAACAAAATTTAAGCAAAAAAATCAATTTTTTTTTGTGGGGTGATTTGAAAGTACCTTGGAAATGGTTTGAAATTGTGAGAGGCATAATCGATGGTTATTAGTAACTATGGTAGTTGGAAAAATAGTGAGTCCCGGGAAGTAGGAAAAGAGATAGTGATGAATGGAATGGAAGAATGAAAATAGGTAAATGTGTGAGATATTGGACTCAAACATAATCCAAATTCCAATTAGATGACATAGGCATTACAAAAATATGACAAAATAGGTGGGTGGTAAAATACTTTTACACTAACAATCAATAATTGACCTTTATTCTACCAATCACAAAAATATTTTTAAATTATTTATATGATAGATCGGTTATTTCTTACAATATTTATTAAAATATTATTTACATATATTCATGTATTTATATTTATTATAAATGTAAAATAAAAAGGAGGTTTACTAAGTTAGTCAGTAGAGATGAAAATAGGTAGTTCTTATGACATATTTAACTTACATTTATGTCAATGTTGTTTTCTTTAAATAGAAAAGACATAAGTTTTTTTCATAAGGTTAGTTAGTTAAAAAAACTAATTTAAGATTATAAAAAAATTTAACTCTTTCACCGATTTATTTTTAAATAAATATAAATAATTTTTTTATTATTATTATTATTATTATATATTGTATGTTGAATTAAAATATAAAAATAAAACTTAAGGATCTTGAAAAGCATAAGAAAATAAATTGAAAATACTTTCTAAATAATGTCATAAATTGTTTTAATAAATTTTCTTAGAGAAATGGTCTCACAAAATTTATACTCATAAGTAAGTTTAGATAAGTCAATGGAAATAAACTTTTAAGTATCATTAATCTTTTAGTTTTTTAGTCTATATAAACATTAATCAAATTATTTATTTACATATGTTCAAATAAAATAGAAATTTAAATAGGTTAACAAGTCAATCAGATATTCGAAAAGGTTAGTTTAAGGCTTAAAATAAGTCTGAAAGACTATAGGTCAGACTTAAGTTTTGATATTTTAGCTGGTTAGACTTAGTTTTGTCAAAATCTAGTTCGGCCCAACCTTTTTCCACCCTATTAGTCAATCTATTAATTTAATGGAATAATATCTTTTTGATCCCATATATTAATTTCGAGGTTCATTTTGATCGTTTAATTTAAAAATGACCATATTGATCCCTTAATTCTTTAAAATTTATCATGTTAGTCATTTTCGTCTAATTAATGATAGAAAAACTAAAATATCGGTTGCTAAATTAGTCGCTAATTCAAACAATAAAAGACTAACATGATACATTTTTAAAAGTAAAAAAATCAATAAGAATCTTTTTTTTAGTTAAAGTATCAAAATAAACATCGAAGTTAACATACAAGACCAAAAATATTAAATCTGACTTAATTATTGATTTTATGTTGGTTATTTATTTGATTACTTGAGTATTGTTACTATTTATTCCATTAAATTCGATTTCATTAGTCAAATACCCTTTCATGTCAGCGTTTAACTTTAAAGGTCTAAGGTGTATCAACATTGCATAATTAATTTTCTTTAATTTTAGACAATTTTTTATCACACCACCCTTGTTTCTTAGGTACCATCTGAATTTTCGGTTTTGCCCCCTGATTCCGGATGTGCACATCCGGATGCACCAATTTTTTTAAAAACGTTGATTCTTTCCGGAAGTGCACATCCGGAAACATTCCTGATCTGCAGATCCGAAAAAAGGCAGAACATTATTTTTTTTTAAAAATCGGTTTTTTTGCTTGGTCGCATATGTTAATAAATCGTCGCAATTTAATATACATTTGACAACATCCATATATAAAATAAAATGATATATATATATATATATATAATAAATCTCTGTCAAAATACAGTGCATACATCTAATATAAATATAATACATCAAACAAAAAACTACTGCGTATGGCGAAGGATCTCTCCTGGCTCCCCTGCTCCTCTGCCCCTACCCGTTATCCTGGATCGATGTCTGCGGTACTGAAGTGCCCCCTGAGCAATCGCAATAATCCTGTCCACGGCAAGTCTGGCACCAGAGCCTTCAGGGAGGTGACCGTCCGCAATGAACTGCTGCGCTATCTGCTCTATCTGACGACAGCGTGGTAGGACATCCTGAGTGTGGTCCAGCCGAGACTGCCGCTCCTCTAATATCTCCTGATGAGCAGGTCTGGGTGGCGATCCCTCAACAATGGGCACCATGCATGGGTGTGAGACGGTGTAGAACCACACGATGTACCCGACAACAACACTCCAGTCTGTCTCCGCTCTGGTCGTCCGAGCCTCCTCCGGTACCAAGTGGGACTGGTAGTCAGCATATAGCTCATCTATCTGCCTGCGGGTCAAGCCTAGAGGTGCATACTTATGAGGCATCCTGGGGATCGTCTGCGTGTAACCGAACTGACGCAAGACGCGCTCTGGCAGGTATCGGGCAGTAACGGTCGAACTGCATGCCAACCATCCTGAGAACAAACAAACCTCATCGAACGGGCGCGTCACACGGTGAGCGGCATAGGGGCAATACAAAACGTCCTCAGCAGCCATCCGATCTAGATACACTCTGAAGGGGTCCGGCGCCTGGTTCCCTCTGAGCAGGACAAATGCAGCAACACGTAGCATATCCTCAGTGTACCCCTGGGCACTCCCCCAACCAGTAATATAGGGAAAGTGCTGTAAAATCCACGCCTGAAATGGAAAACATAACATGGGTGAGCTATATGGAAAGTGCTGTAAAATCCTCAGTGCTGTAAAATCCACGCCTGCATGTCAGCCATCTAATATGCAAAGCATAATAAATAAATTATATTTTGTTTAAAAATAATTAAACAAAAACAAACAAACAAGCAAAATTAAAAAAGGAAAAAAAAATAGTCTTCCGGATGTGCACATCCGGAAGGACTCAGAATTTTAAACGTTAGGTATTCCCGGATGTGCACATCCGGAAGGATGCAGAATTTTAAACGTTGGGTATTTCTGGATGTGCACATCCGGAAACACTAAACGTTTCAATATTTCCGGATCTGTACATCCGGTACGTATTTTGAAGTTTAAAAACGACAGCCATGGCCACTGTAACAACCAAAAGGGCATTTTTATGCCCTGGTCGTCCGTTTGAAGCAGTAAAAATGACCTACATTGTCTCTAACCTATGTTATTCATACAACCTAACAATTTCTACACCTAAATGTCAACTCTAAATCGATCACTCGAAAATTACTCCGAGACTCTAAAATTTGAAAACTTACCGATTAAAATGTGATACGGAGGATTTGGAGTGTGTTGATCATTGTAGCAGTTGCTCTGCGCCGAACTCGAGTGGAAAAAATCGAGATTTGTGGTGATTGAAAATTTGAGAGTTTGAGAGATTTTGGAAATGGAAAGGTGAATAATGAGGAGGAAGAACGTCTGGCGCGAACTAATAAGAAATACTTCTGGATGTGCACATCAGAATTCTTTCCGGATATGCATATCCGGAAAATCTCTGCGATTTTTAAAAATTTGGTGCGTCCGGATGTGCACATTCGGAATAGAGGGGCAAAAAAATAATTTCACGTGGTGCCTAAGAAACTTGGGTGGTGTATTAAGAAATTGCCTAATTTTATCGATTTTTCCTTTTTAACAAATAAGATATCGTTGGATCTTGGAGATATGTTAATCTAATGGTTCACCATCAATATTTAATTTTTTTTACTTTTCTTTTATCTTCTTCCCTCTTTATCACCATTTTCATTAATCTTCATTCAAAATTCCAAAAAAATTTAAAAAATCAATAAATAAAATTTAATGCTTTCAAACCATTTAACTAAACCTCAAATTCGTTTTTATCCTTGCATATCTAGTAAATAAGAATCAAGTCGTTAGATTGTGTTAAGTTCTATTGCTGCCAAAACCTAAATAGGAGAGAATATAGAAATATGTAACATCGTGTAGAGTTATTCAATCTTTATTATCCAAAAAACCAAATCTTTGTTGAGTCATATTATCAAACACCATCTGTTCCGTTTTAGAACCACAAATGAGGAGAGGAACGATAGTGATGGTTGATGACACTCCTTTATTGCATGATTTCGGTCGAAGAAGTGGATCAAAGAAAGTTAAAGAGGAGTAAATATGAAGAATAAAGGCCAAAGAAAGAGGAAAAAATAGCTAAGTGTGGAGAAATAGGGACTTAGTGAAAATCATGTGAAAAGGGAGCAAAAGCGTGCAACTACTGGAATAATCACACGCAACATCGGGCGCGCGATAGGAAATAAAAGTTGCATTACGCGCGATGCAGGTTAACACACACGCGATGATCCTTTTTCTGGGATTTTTCTGACGCGTTCTGATCCATTCTGAAGGCTTTTAAGGGGAATTTTGGTGCTTTTTTTTAAAGGTTCTGCAACTTTACATGAAAAGGGACGATTTACAACACCAGAAGGCATATTTGGAGAGCATTTGAAGTCATTTGGAGGCCAATTCTTCAAGAGAATTCTTATGCAAACCTCTTATTATTATTTGGTATTGTAATTTGAATTATGAGTAGCTAATTCTCTCTAGTTGTGTTTGATGAACCTATTTTGATATTGTTGGGACATATGTTTGATTTGATATTGCATGAGTAATTTGATCTATAATTCTATTCAATTGCACTTTGTTCTTAATGCATTTTATGTGAGATACTCTTTTAACTGATTTTGGGCACATAGGGAATACTGACCATTCACTACTACGAAAACCCTATTTAACGACGCCAGCTTTACCACGGTTTCGTATCCCACCGTTGTAACAGGATTAAAAATTTATAACGCCATATTTAACGACGGTTGTATTACATAACCGTTGTAATACAAGCTGTGTAACAAGCTTCGATTCCCAGCTCTATATTTTTTTTCTCCATATTTTTACATTTTAACACGCTTGTATTAGAAGACCGTTGTACTACATGTATCACGCTTCGATTCACAGCAATGTATTCTTTAGTATTTTTAAGTGCAATAGAGTATATATATAACTTTAAAAATAAAACTGTAAGAGATGAACATATATACACATAATTTTATTTTAATATTCCATTGAGAGTACATTGATAAACATATTACATATCAAGATCATTGTCAGAGCCCATAGTATAAAATGCATCTTCATAATCTAGACATCTCTCCTCACTCCCCTCATCGGAATCATAATATACATGCCTCCTTTTCTTCTTTATCTTCTTCTTCTTCGGCTTCTTCTTCTTCGGCTTCTTCTTCTTCTTCTTCTTATCCTTCCTTACCCTTAAGGCATCCCTGAAGTTGGCAGTTGCTGGTTGGACGACCTCCTGGATTGGCGCCTGACGTTCCTCATTGAGGTTTCTAGGATTCTCATTTGTTGAACTCATTGTTACAAAGAATATATTATTTAGATATGTAAAATTGTCTATTTATAGATGAGGTTGAAGATGAAAAGACTAATAGTTTAGTGCTTGTAATGATGATAACTTGTAAACCGTTCATATTCTGGAACTATATTTTCTTGTAAACCGTTCATATGTTGGGAAGTGCAACAGTTAATAATATCACGACGGTTATAAGTAATGACCGTAGCGATATCACTTATAATCCAGGCGTAACTTTAGGAAAATGTTGTTGCCTGGTGTCGAACCTTGTACCACGTATAAGGGGTATCGCTACGGTTATTATAACTAACCGTTGTGATATTATTAAATTAATATATAATCTATCATAACGGTTATTTAAGAAAACCGTTGTGAAACATTTACCTATATAAGGGAATTAACTTTCCCTTTTTGATAGTCGCGCCGTTTCCTTCACAGCGAAACCCTAGCACCCAAACTTCATCTTTTTTTAGAATCTGCGAAAAGAAATTCAAGAAGTATGAAGCTTTTGATTTAAGCTTTTTCCTCCTTGAATTCCTTCTTGTAGAGTCTAAAACTAGATGAACATGGTGATGATGCTGGCGTAGCAAGCGTAATGTACATATTGTTTATGGAAAATAAGGTATTCTTCCACTTCAATCTTTTTGTTAGATATTACTCATTATCTCATTTGCTTCATGATGTTTTTGTTGATTGTTCTCTTTTTGCGCAGATTCGACTTCAATGCTTCACAAGCAAGGTGAACTTCATTGTTATGGTACAGTCCCACTTCTTAGCGTTTTCTTTCAACTTTTACTTGTTTTGTTTTGAATACTAACTAATTTTCTTCATTGCTTCCCACTTCTTAGGGTTTGTTTCTAATTTTACTTGTTTTGTTTTGAATAATAACTAATTTTCTTCATTGCTTTCCCACTTATTAGGTTTGTTTCACATGGTGATGATGATGGTGATACATATATATATATATATATGAATTCATTCTAATAAGGTACATATATATGAATTCATTCTGATATTGTACATATGAAATTTAGTTTATTATTCTGATATTGTACATATGAAATTTAGTTTATTATATACTATGTATATTGTTTGTTTTACTATCCTTTTAATGAAAATGCAATCTGTTAAATTGGTATCGAAACTTATAATCTGAAAATTAAGATGTATTTGAAAACCAACCATTATCATGTCAATGTTTTTCGAATCGCATCCATTTCATTCAGCACATTGAATGTTCCTTAACGCATAATATACGATTCAACGGTCTGATTCCTTCTACACATCGATATCTTTTATATTATATAGTTTACCTTTTCATCGCCAAAAATCATCGTGGTTTTTATGATCATGATTGTTATGATGATAAAATCGCGATGATTTTGGACGATGGAGAGGTAAACTATATAATTAAAAATATCGATGAGTAGAGTGAATCAGACCATTGAATCGTATATTATGTGTTAAGGAACATTCAATGTGCTGAATGGAATGGATGCAATTCGAAAAACAGTGGCGTGTTTAAGTTGGTTTTCAAGAATATTTTAATTTTCAGATTATATATTTCCTTACCAATTTAATGGTTGTAATTCTTTAACTAGGAGTATGGTAAAACAAGCAATATACATTTGTATATAATAAACTAAGGGTACATGTAACAACGGTTGAAACTAATATCCGTTGTGATTGATAATATATTTCACAACGGTTGAAACTAATATCCGTTGTGATTAATAATATATTTCACAACGGTTGATACAACTAACCGTTGCAATATATAGCGCGTTTTCCAGAATACAACAACGGTTTTCAGACCGTTGTAGAAACATCGAAGATACAACAACAATCTACATAACAACGCCTTCGCCCGCGTCATTATATGTCATTCCCAACCGTTGTTAAATGGGTTTTTTGTAGTAGTGATTAGTCTATGTGTTGGACCTAGGCAATTGTTGTGCTTATGCTGGTGGACTATGGATAGGAAACTCCGAGTAGTGGCTTAGGAATTAATGCTCTATTGCATTGCCTAATCTTGCTTACGTTGGTGGACTAGGGATAGAAAACTCAGAGTATAGATTAGTGAGTTATACACCAAGGGATTGGGTATAACGGTTTTGTTAATTCGCCGTGGGATTATAGTGATGATATCATTCGTGTAATGCATAGAATATCAATAATAGATAAATAGGGCATTTTATACACAACCTGACTGCTTTCGTAAATTTGTCAGAACACTTTCTTTTATTTTTGAAATTAAAACTCGAACCCCCCTCCCAATTTAGTATTTTCTACGCATTGCACAAATTTATCTTGTTAAATAGTAGTCCCTGTGGATTTGATCTTTTTTATCACTGCGACATTATCGATACATTTGTTGAGAAGTCATCAAGTTTTTGGAGCCATTGTCGGGGAGTATTGATATTTCAACAAGGAAACGCTTGTGCAACATTTTGTTTTTAGTTTTTTATTTTTTTTATTTTTTTCTCATCAATTACAGTAGTACCGAGCTCAAGATCGACATTGACAACGTTTGATCCAGAAATTGAAAGAACTCCATGTGATATTAGAAGAGTAGTTAGAGAAGCAACTCTAGCTCAAAGGATCTTATTAAAAGATCATCCACTGATTTCTTTGGACACTGAAGAGGAAATCACCATGGCAGCTGAACAACCCCAAACTATGAGGGATTACTACAAAAGAACCGATGAAGGACAGATTTCTAGAGGGATTGTACCGGCAGACCCCACTAACTTTGATATTAAAAATTATGTGCTTTCAGGTTCAAGATACAATCTATTTGACGTAAACACGATTAGAGACCCGTGAGAGCATCTTGCATGCTTCTACGAAACAACTTCGATGTGCATACCAGTTGATGTCACTAAAGACCAGGTCAAGTTGAGGTTGTTTGGTTTCTCACTAATTAGAAGAGCTAAGGACTGGTTACTTTGCCTTCCAAATGGAGCGATACGAACATGGAAGGAGCTTGAGGATAAATTCTTGGAGAGATTCTTCACCACTACCTAGTTTGCTGAGTGAAGAGCAGACAAATTTTGAGCAGTAGGAAACTGAATCGATGTATGACTCATGGGAAAGGTTTCAACTTTTATTACGCATGTGCCTAAATCATAATATGAATAACATGAAGCATACTCAAAATTTTATCAAAGGTCTCAAGAGTCAAACACACGTGTTGTTAGATGCTTCTGCGGGAGGCGCGATAAGAACAATGACCGAACCACAAGTTAAAGACCTGATTGAAAAGATGTGATTGAATGAATATCATTCAAAAAGCAAGAGGTCCGTAAAAATTGAAACTATAGGCACATCCAAAGGTATGTTAGATGTTGATACTCATACTGCATTTTCAACCCAAATTGAATTATTGAATAAAAAGCTAGCTGAAAGCAGTTTAAGTAAAGCTAACGTGAGCCAAGTACTAGATTTTAGGTGTGATTTCTGTGGAGAAGGACATGCAAACTGAAGGTGCTCTTTGGAAGGGTCAAGTGAAGAAGCTCAATTTGCCAATTTTCAGAAGAATAACCCTTACTTCCAGCACCTACAATGCAGGATGGAAGGATCGCCCGAATTTCTGATGGAGCAATAACCAGAATACAAGTGCTAATCAAGTTATGCAGCAAAACCAACAAGCTTCAATCCAAAGGACAATTTTTGTTACAATGACCCAAATATCACAATGCATCTCATATGTAAAGATTTTCCTCTTCTCTTTCCAATAAGAATCCTCCTGTCCATTAAAGGATGGATGTTTGTTTAGTGAATCGTTTGAAGTCATTCCTACCTCATGGGACGATTAGTCTATAATAGGAGTTAGGTTCTGATTCAACTTGTCGACGAAGTGATTTAAAACACAAGGGGGAGGGTTGAATTGTGTTATTTGAATTTGAAAAAGTTTTTACAAATAATTGATTTTAAGATTTGTCGATTTTACAAAATGAGAAGAAGAAGGCAAAAGAGATATAAAGATCACATGAGGATTATACTGATTCAACCTTAAACCATGTGACTTAATCTAGTCCCCTAGACTTTTCCTTTGAGATTTCCAATAAATAATTTGAGCTTTTACACCAAGATCGACACAACAAACTTCCTTACACTAAGTTTTTTCCACATGTATATAGCTTGCAACCTTAATGTCAATTACAAAGATACAAGAGAACTATGCTCTTGAAATATAATTACAACTCAATATGATTAAAAATAGGAAATACACAACTCTCAGTATATTTTGCTCTCTCACCACTAAAGTAATGAATAATGAATAATTTTTTTTTGGGAAGAGAGTGAGAGAAGTGAAAAGTGTGAAACTAGAAAACTTGTGTTTTGAAAGAGTACACGGTACTCTTTTATATAGGAGAAAAAATTGGCTCAAAAAAGAAATAATCCATAGATTATGACTGCTCTCTAATCGATTTTCCACTTTCCAATTGCATCATCCACGCTTCAGTCTCATTTGAGCTCAGACGTAAAAGAATGTGTTAAAAATTCTACTCTTATTGTGGTCTGCTCCTAACTGTCTATTATGCCATTTGAGTTGCCTTCATTACAAGTTTTATTATCTTTTTTTTGTTGGGTGTGAAGCAGTGAACTTAATTCCAGAATGTTTGAAAGTGTAACATGTACAGTGTTTATAAAGTTTAGAGAACATTTATTTTACAATTAAGTTAATTTTGTAAGATTGAGTTACTCTCCATCCAAACTTTAAAATTAAATTAATACTAAATGTTCATTTATCATTTTAAAAAATGTTTTTTAAAAAAATATGAATCATTTTATCTTTTTATTTTTCTCTCTCTACTCTCATTCCTCCAAACTCCAAAGCACTCAATTTCCACTTATCTCCGAAACTCACATGCTAGATTAAAGTGTATGAATTTAATTCAAAGTTACTTGATAAAAAAACAATCTTTATTTAATGCAATTCTAAAGATATCAAAATAAGTTTGTTCTTATTATTATTATTTCTATTAACAAGAGTGATACTACTATAAGATCTCATAAATTTTGAGGATTTTTTATTACACCACATAGGTTTCTTAAGCATCACGCGAATTTTCATTTTTGCCTCCAGTTTTCGAATATGCACAATCGGGCGCACCATTTTTTTAAGAAACGTTGATTTGTTTCAGATGTGCATATCAGGAATAATTCCTGATCTGCAGATCCAGAAAAATAGCAGAACTTTATTTTTTGGGTTAAATAAGTATTAGATCCCTGAAAATAACCCAACATTTAAGTTTGGTCCCTAGAAAAATTTTCTTCAAAGTTTGGTCCTCCTAAAGTTTTCCGTTTCTAATTGTAGTCCCTCCCGTTAGTTTCCACTAACGGAGGATGATGTGGCACGCCAAGTGTGCAATACTCCTTTGCCAACTGTGTATTCTTATGCCACGTCAGAAATGCCTAAACTCCTTGAATACTCCTCTCTCTCTGCAACTAAACAAATGCCTAAACCCTAAAAACCCACCGTCCTCCTCCGTCCAAGGCCGCAGCTACAAGATCTGAGACGAGGTGTTCGTACCTTTGCGATGATGACGTTAATGGCGACTCGTTAGGTACTCCGTTTCTCTCTTCTCTTACTTCTGTTTGCGAATTCTTCTACCTTCAATTTGCGAATTTTTCTTCTCCTTTCCGGTTTGGATCTGTTGCAAATCGATTGTGTGTTCTGTTGATGAATGTTGTTGCAGGTTCTTCAATTTGGTGAAAGAATCTTGATGAAAGTTGTTGCGATTTGTGGATGGGGATGAAGATTAATGGACGGGGATGAATATTAAGGTTCCTATTAATTGTATTTAGCATATCTTTTTTAGTTGCCTTTTCCTAGGATGTATAATCATGGCATTATCTATCCAGCTTTAGTAGATATGTAAACTGGAAGCATGTTAAAATTGATGAGCATCCTATTATTTGTATATGGCTGATCTTTTTTAGTTGCCTTTTCCTAGGATATATAATAATATCATTATCTTTCCAGCTTAGTTAAATTGTACAGTATCACTTAGTCAATTATCCTTGTATTCTGACTTTACTGCCAATGGTATCCATATGTTTTTCTCTAGTTGTAATTCAGAATAATGCTACAAACTCAACTCTCTACTCTTGTATTCCGACTTCTATTTACTACTAATGGTATCCATCTGTTTTTCTCTATTTGTAATTAAGAATAATGCTACAAAGTCATATATGGGTACCACCAAATTGTGTGTCTCATGTAAATTTGGAGTGGCTGTAGGAATTTTAACCAATAGAAAAGTATGTGTTGGATGTTAGTAAGTGTGTTGTTGGATTTTCTGTTGGAATGAATTTACCAAAATCTGTTTCAAGTGCAGAAAACTTTTTTTTTTGTTTTTGTTTCTTGATGACTTAATTCCTCCATTCCCTTACTTAAAAGTGATTGTAAACTGGTAGTATGTTGAAGTTGTCCCACAAATGGAGAAACAGAGACGTCTTGAGCAGATCCTCAGATCCCAGGAACGAGGTTCTAAGATCATAATATTTTGTTCCACAAAAAAGTTATGTGATCAGCTTGCCCGGAGTATTGGCAGAAGTTTTGGGGCGGCTGCCAGTTTCGGAATGGGAAGTCTCCAATTTTGGTTGCCACTGATGTTGCTGCTCGTGGTCTTGATATTAAGGTATTTGAAGATTTTATGTCATGTGCATGTGCTAGATAATGATGATCCTGTTATTTGTTATACAATACAGGGTTGTGATCAACTATGATTTCCCCAATGGTGTTGAAGACTATGTACACAGAATTGGAAGAACTGGGCAGGCAGGTGCTACTGGAATGGCATATACCTTTTTCTCTGAGCAGGATTGGAAACATGCAATGAAGCCAAGTGTGTATGCAAACTAGCTAGTGAAAATGTGATCCTAGGGACACAAACATGTATGAGTTTTGCATTGACATTGCAGCTTTGGAGAGGATTCTATCGCGACAGATACAAAGAAATTGTTAAGGTATCCCATTGCAACATCTAAAAGGAATTAAGATGTAAATGTTTAGTAATACTTGTTCTTAGTATGTTGCTGTCATTTAACTTATACTTACTTGTTTTGATCTCTGCTGTCATTTAACTTATCCTTTGTACTCTTATGTAGGTTCAATTAAATCTTTTCAGGCAGCCTATTGCTGTGGAAGACAGCCTGTTGTTGCTTCCGTGCTACTCAAATTGCTTTCTTTTTGGTATGTAAAGAGTAATGCTTTGAATTTCTGGAGCCACTAAGAGTAATGTCTAATTATATAAATGATTACGTTTCACTCCATAAGATATTTATCCATGGTTCATACCACCTGTAAAACCAAGAAATAGATTAGTTGATGGTTGGCTCTTTTTGGAAGAAGCTGGTTAGAAATGAAGCAACTTGTATCAGAAGCAAACAATTGCTTTTATCAAAATCGAAAGTTTTGTGTTCAATTAATTAATTAGTAAAATAGATGCCGCTTTCCAGCAGTTTATCAGCGGCTATATGTTTTGGGAGAATTAGCAAATTTTTTCTTTTCACTGGTTACAGACTTTCTCTTATTGATCTGCTAGACATGGTGGTGAATTTTTAAGTATTGTTTGTTTAAAAAAAGTAGTAACATATGAGGTGATTATCGATGCAGTATTAATCTAAGCAAGCTTTTTTTTTTCTTTCAAAACAATGGCTTTTCTCTATAGGGGTGTTGTTTTTAAGAAATGAATAGCTTTCCTTAAAAAGTAATCAGCCCATTCCAATTCCCATCCTATTTTGACGGACTAACAGCAGGGTATATTCAACAGATATGTCCAATAAAAAAGGTCAACTCAATGTGCATACTAATTGTTTGTAGTAATTCAATCACGTACTACAATAAGATGTGAGGTGTAATAGTAGTTTTGACAGTGAATTGGGCTAATTGGACGTGGGTTGCAATAGTTTTGTGGTCACTAAGCAATTATGTAAAAAGTTGATTATATGGCATTCTCCTAAATGTAGTGAAGTATTCTAAAAGAACCTCTTCCACTTTATCATGAAATTTTGTTTATCATGTCATACTGTTCCTAGAATTAATCTTGCTTTGTCGATTGTTGCTGAAAACACACTAATCAATTGAGTTGTGTATTACTAATATAATTGTGTTTAAATTAGCTAGACATTAGCTATGAATTAACTATAAAAATGGTGTGTTTAAATTAGCTAGAGATTAGCTACAAAAATTGTGTGTTTAAATTACCTACAGATTAGCTAGGAATTAACCAGAAATTAGCTAGGAATTAGCTACCATTTATGGGTTCAATTATGATATTAATATAAAAAAAATTAAAATTGAAACAATTGCCACGTGGCATACGTGTCAGCAATTTTTGACACGTTGACATTGCCACCTGTAAGCCACGTCATCAAAAAAATTCTGCATGGCATGCCACATAAGCCACCATTAGTGGAAACTAACGGGAGGGACTACAGTTAGAAACGGAAAATTTTAGGAGGACCAAACCTTAAAGAAAATTTTTATAGGGACCAAACTTGAATGTTGGGTTATTTTCAGGGACCTAATACTTATTTAACCCTTATTTTTTTAAAAAAATCAATTTCGTTGGTTGGTCGCAGATGTTAATATATCGTGGCAACTTAATATACATTCGAAAACATCCATATATAAAATAAAATGATATATATACATAATAATACTCCTGTCAAAATACAGTACATAAATGTAATAAAAATAGAATACATCAAACAAAAAACTACTGTGTATACCGAAGGATCTCTCCTGGCTCCCCTGCTCCTCTGCCCCTACCCTCCGTCCTGCCTCGATGTCTGCGGTACTGAAGTGCCCCCCGAGCAATCTTAATAATCCTATCCATGGTAAATCCGATCAAGATAAACTCTGTAGGACTCAGACGCCTGGTTCCCTCTGAGTAGGAGAAATGTAGTAGCACACGGCATATCCTCAGTGTATCCCTGGACACTCCCCCAACCAGTAATCTTGGGAAACTGCTGTAATATCCACGTCTGAAATGGAAAACATAACATCGGTGTCAAACATTATAATGAATATAGAAAGAAAATAAATGAAAAAAAAGACTTAGAATATAAGATTGTTACCACGTATAGTGTACAACTGCCTGCTACAGTCCTGGCTGCCCAGAGGCAACCATCTGAGAGCCTAGAATAGGTGTATGCCAGCGTAGCCACCCTCCAGTTGTACCCATGGATCTGTGGGATCCAAAAGGTACATGAGGTAAACGATATCAACGTAAGTGGTGCTGGTGTCCACAAACAGTTGCGTTCCGAGCAAAAACAGATAGTAGCATCTCAGGGCACGCTGCCTGTGGATCTCCACCTCAGCTGGATCACCTACTGCTCGTCCTGCCTCTGCAAGCTCCTCACAAAATCTGCGTGTCAGAAAGGAAAACCGGACGTGTGCGCCTCTCAACTGGGTCACCTCCGCAAGTGCATCATCTGGGGTAGCCCCAAGCTCCCCAGTCAACATCTCTATCGCCTTCACCTTCGACATTTTACCGTGACGGAGAAGGGTACCCGTGATCGATAGATGTAAAAGGCACGAGATGTCGTCGAGTGTGATCGTGAGCTCGCCGTATGGTAGATGGAATAAGGATGTCTCAGGGTTCCATCTCTCAACAAAGGCCATCAACATACCGTACATGATCTGGGGATACCCAATCCTAGAAAGGCCTCTGAGACCAGAGGTAGCAAGTGCAGACTGGAACCCCTCATCCTCTGGCAACCCCGTAATCATGTCTATAACCTTGCCCCCATGGTTATAGAACTTCTGGGAATCCTTCTCCTGAAAATTTCCAAATAAAACAATGTTACAAATGAAATTATTTTCAACGAAAACAATTCTATAAATAAACCGAGAAAGGTTACCTGTCCTAGTCAGACATATATGGCAGTATGCTCAGAGTACCCCAGGAGTAGGGACATATCAGACGGTCCCCCGGGATAACCCTCCAGTTCATCGAATTCGTCATCGCCGTCACCACCCTCATGTGCTGGGTGATCACCCTTAGGAGCAGGAACAGGGGATGGAATAGGAGCAGGTGATGGAACTGGAGTCTCCCGACGATGCCTGCGTGCTGGCGGGGACCCTGATGAACCAGCAGTAGGAACCCGACGCCTCCGAGATGTAGAAACGACAGCTGACGGGGGAGTGGCCTGAACCTGTGATGTGGAAGGTTGTGGTGTAGGATATCCCTCAGCTGTAGGGGCTGCTGGAACTACCTTTGCGCCGGAACCCTCGGCTGTAGACTGTGTCCGCTCACGTCAGATAGATGCATGCTGAGTTGTCCGCCCATGTATCATACGATCGTCTCTGGAAGCCATGTAATCTGCAAAGCATAATAAATAAATTAGAATTTTTTAAAAATAATTAAAAAAAACAATAAACAATAAAAAAAAAAAAAATAGAAACCAAGTTGCTTCCGGATTTGCACATCAGGAAAACTTCCATGGATGCAGTCCCGGAAGTACCCAGAATATTTAACGTTGGATTTTTCCGGATGTACACATCAGGAAAGCAATCAACGTTAAAATTTTTCCTGATCTGCACATCCGGTACGTATTTCAAGTTCTAAAAAATGCAGCCATGGCTACTGTACCATAGTGTCGTACCTCGAAAAATACGATCCTCGCGATGGACGCGGAAAAAAACTGTTCGAAACAGAGTCGCTACCGAACTTTATTTATCCCAAAAGAGGGAAAGGAAAATATCGATAAAACCTTTAAAGGATAAGAAAATGGTCATCGCAACCAAATTCTAGGTTCGGGAGTCGGTTACGCAAGAGGGAAGGTATTAGCACCCTCTACGTCCGTTGTACTCAACGGGAACCTCTTGATTCGATTCAGTAGATAAGTTAGCTTGGTTTGTTTGTTTTCTTCTAAGGTAGATATTATTTTCTAAGGGGAAAATGGGTGGTTTTTTATTAGGGTGCTCGACAAGGATTGCGGCCCTTGTGCCTACGTATTCCCTCGTGCAATGGGAAAGTCAGAGCATTCGTAGTTCGTGGGACTACAGTTGGTTGGTGTTTTTTTAAACGAACGAGTGTTTAATTCGCATTCTAACTGCTAAACGTTGGCTTGTCTGCTCGTCAAGGGAGGCTGAAACACTAGTTCATATGCGCGGAAGAATGGGCTAAACAATGTTCTTTTTTGTGAAAAGTTGTTTGAATATGAATTAAGTGTATTAGAGATTTGATTGAGAAAAAGGTTTGATTTGGACATGTTTTAGGCGAACGAGGGTTTAGGTAGTATTCTAACTGCTAAACATTGGCTTGTCTGCTCGCTAGGGGAGGCTGAAGCACGAGTTCATATGCGCGAAAGAATGACTTAAACAATGTTCTTTGGGAAGGGTGTTTGAGTTATGGATTAAGTGTATTAGGGTTTCGGTTGCGTGGGAAGAGTTTGGTTTGTTAAGTATTTTGAGGGAGAATGACGATTATTCGATAAACGAGACGTCGGCCTCGCAACCAATTAATCGGAGCATTACTGAGATGCTAGATCTCAACGACACCTTTTTCATTCTATTAATTGTGAAATCGTGTTTGTTGGACAATGGGCTTCTTTGTCCATGTAATTATGGCAAGTGTTTTAGGGACAAAAGATCGAAACGAACACAACCCAAAGCGTGCGCCTCAAGAGCGATCGTTCAAGGACCCAAGAAGTGCTAGACCTCAAGAGTCCACTACTTTCGTAATTTGATTAGGAAAAAGATTTAACTTTGATAAAATATCTTAATTATACGTACTTAATTGGATTAGGGTTTGATTAAATTAAGAGTTTAAGGAGGATTAAGTGTTTTAGAAGGGTTGGAAGTTTTTTTTAAATTTTTTAGAAATGAAAGACGGAACGAACACAACCCAAGGCGTGCACCCCAAGAGCGATCATTTCAAGACTCAAGGAGTGCTAGACTCCAAAAGCCCACCACTTCCATAATTAATTAGGAAAAGGTTTTAGACCTATTAATTCAAGTATTTTTGTTTAAGAAAATATTTTAAGTATTTTAATTTTGATTATGATTTTAATTTTTTAGTTAAAAGAGTATTTGTGAAAAGGTTAGGTAATTGTTTTAAATTTGAATTATGATTTTTAAGTCAAGAAAGTGTTTTTAAAAGTTGAATGCTTTAGTTAGATTAAAATATTTTTAAGTACTTTAGAAATGGAAGACGGAACGATCACAACCCAAGGCGTGCGCCCCAAGAGCGATCGTTCAAGGATCCAAGGAGTGCTAGACTCCAAAAGCCCACAACTTTCACTATTGATTAGAAAAATAATTTAGACATCTTAAGAAATGTTTTAAGTTTTGATTTAAGGAGATAATTAATGATTAGGCAAAATGGACTATGATTTGATTTGATTTGAGAAAGATATTTTTTTTAAAGGTTAAGAAATTAACTAGATTAAGTCTTTTAATTTGAGAAAATGTTGTATTTTTATGTATTTGGATTAAAATTGGGAGTTTTTTAAGTATTTTATAAACGAAAGACGGAATGAACACAACTCGAAGCGTGCGCCTCAAGAGCATACATCCAAGGACCCAAGGAGTGCTAGACCCCAAAAGCCCACTACTTCCATAATTAAGAAAATAGTTTAGAAGAAAATTCACCAAAGTGTTTTATGATTTTAGTTTGGTTTAGGAAAATATTTTTAAGAATTAAACAAAGGATTAAGACCTTAATTAGTTTTTTAAGAACATTATTTTAAAAACTTAAGAAATTAATTAGATTAGGCATCAAAATCATGGTCAACAATTAATCAAGAATATCCAAGTTAAAAATAAAATGTTAGTTAAAACCAATATTAAATTCTAACAAGAAGAGGTAATTCACCATTAAAACTATTTCCAAAATTAAAATCTAAACCTAAAATTAATATTAATCAAAATTATCACGATTAAATCCTAATAAAAAATAACATATAATATAATATTAAGGTCTAATTAACAAGCAAAACAAGTAACTACAAAGATGGTATATACTAAATACCAGATTGTGAGGTCCAAGAACTAATGCTAATTAAGTTTGACCATGAGTGTATCTTGCAAGTGACACTATCCTGTATGTAGTACAAAGTAAAAGGTGACACTTAAAATGCATTCTATCCAAACACCAATTTACTCATACAAAATTCTATTATCATTACAACACAATAATACAAAATCTCATGAATCAACCCATATATCATTAAGACAAGAACAATTGGGAAACAAGAAGTAGAAATCGTGACAAAACCAATTTAATGCATAGAAACAAAACACAAGAAGTAGAAATACACTCACGGTCACGTAATAACGTAGAAACAAGAAGCAGGAACATTCTCATGGCAGCAAAATCTCAGTAGCAGCAACATACTAATTAACCGAACTAAACACACAACAGCTCACAAAATCGATTTGAAGAGAAATGAAATTGGAATACAATCAGCGTAAAACAACATCAAATTCTACGCTTTTTCATACACAACAATCATCAAAGATTAAAAACAGAATCGAATCCAAAATAAGAATCAGAAACGAGAACCAACCGAAAATGAAAGATCCGAACTTTGTTTTTGTTGTTGCTTGAAACACCTTATCATTGGTGTTAGAGGTTTATGGCTCTCAGACGAGTTGTGGTGATGTACTTGGAAAACAAAAACCGACGGTGTCAAAAATGCTGAAATTCGTGCGATCTGCAAACTGTTCTTGCCGCTGTCGTCACTCGCTTCCTGTTGTTGTCGCAGAGTTGTTGTTGTCGCTGTGGATTCGAATGTGATATGTACAGTTGTGCGCGATTGTGGACGTTATGTTATTTTGTCGGAAGTTTGCATTGTAACACCGATGGCGAAAGCAATGGGGAGTCAAAGTTGGAAACAAATTTAAAATCGTTGCTCTGAGCAGTGGTTGTGTTGAACGTATTGTTGTAGATCTGAAGGGATTTGTAATGGTTGTTTGGGTTGAGGAAATCAAAGGTGGAAATGGAGGTTTCAAGTTGGATTTGGCTGAAGATGATGGACAGAGAAGTAATTTTATGACCGGAACAAGGTGGTTGGTTGTTTGTGTTGTAGCGACGGAGGGAGTGGTATGAGTTAACGAAATGGTGACCGTGGGTTGATGAAGGTATGACAATGGTGAAAACGGAAGCAAAAGGGTGGCAAAAAGAAGAAAGTGATGATGGTGGAGTACCAGTGGGTGAGGTTAGTGGAGAGAGGAAAGTTTTCCGCTGAGAGTCCTCGTCCCCCATGGAGATTAGAGAAGTCACTCTCTTATATGGCTGCGTTTGGATTTTGTGAATCAACAAAAACCATTTTTTCTTCTAGAATGGGACATGTGTCTAGTAAAAGGGGAAGTGGAGAATATTCTTTTGGATATTCTATTTTTATTAATTAGACAAATTAATAAAAATTTAATTTATGATTGGTCAATGAGAAAAAGTGAGGATAATGCATGTGGACCCTTGATTAAATTTAAATCTAACGATCCATATTTAATCAAAGAAACACACCTAATTTAAGATGCCAAAGTTGCCCCTTCTAGAAGTTTTAATTAATGCAATAGAGTTAAATTAATTAAAAACTAATAGAAATCCACAACTTATTGAATAAAAAATGATAAAAATAAAATGCTAATATGAAAAATTCTAATTAATTATGTTAAATATTTTGATGAAAAAAATAAAAATAAATCGAATGAAAAATGAATAAAATCGGGAAACAAAATGCTCGAAAAATTAAATTAGCCTCACAAAAATGATTAGCCGGAATAAACGACTTGGAAAAAAAAATACAGCGTTATGTCAAATTTGAAAATTGATCGGGTATCCTCGAGAAACAATTCGACCAGTCCGTCTGTATGTCCGAGTATTCATTCTGGCTAATCAATTTTTAGGGCTTATTTATGGTAAAATATCTGATGCTATGCAGACGACGCAAAACTGAAAATAAAATCGAATGCGGAAATATTTGAAAAGGGTAGGACAAATTTGGGGTATGACAGATGCCCCTATCTAATTGTCTTGAACCCGAGAAAATGAACTGCTGCATGACGTTCATTTTTAGGGTAGAAGCTAATTAGATATAAGAAGACCCCAAAATTTGTCGGTCAAAAGGTATTGTAATATGGAGTAAGAACTGGCATAATGAGGTAGCGGGGTTCAAACTGAACAAAATAACTTGAGGTCCTTTGGGTGGTCGAAGCAGTCCCTTATCCGTATAAGGTTCTCTGATGATACCAAAGTTGTATCTTTGAAGGCAGAGGATTCTCTGGGTGGTCGAAGCAGCCCCTTATCCATTAAGGTTCCTCGACGATACCAAAGCAGTATCTCTGAAGGTAGACGATTCTCTGGGTCGTCGAAGCAGTCCCTTATCCATTAAGGTTCCTCGATGATACCAAAGCAGTATCTCTAAATAAATTTGCTAGGAGAATAGTTGAGCAAGATTCTTGCTGGAGGAAATGTGTTGGCTCTGCAGGGGAAAGCTCACAAGAAACTTTCTAAGATAGCTTCTGCTTGGGGAGCAATAAAAGCAACAGCTGCTGGGATTGTCATTATAAACTGCCTGGCTGAAGAATAACTTGCTGGGGAATAGGATTCCATGAGCACGTGCGGGGTATCAACTCTTTTCAGAGGAATACCGCCGACTTTGATGGAGGACTGGCCACGATGCTTGCGAACTGATCTTGGATCCTGCTATGCTATGCTGGGGATGGATATGCCATGCATACAGGAATGCAAATGAACTTGTTTATTATGAGATGCATATGGGAATGCAACCGGGCAAGGCTTTATTTCAGGTTTCCAAAGAAGGATTAATGGTAATTAGATGGAGCAAGGTGAAAGACTCACTAGGAATACTGGCATATTAACTCGGGGGTTGAGAAAAGGAAATACACTATCGACTCGGGGGTCGAGAAACATTAAGATAAACTGTTGTCAACTCGGGGGTTGAAAGAAAGGTAAAGGTAATATCGACTCGGGGGTTGAAGGAAATAAAGACAATATAATCTATCAACTCAGGGGTTGAAGGAAATAACAAAATATCAACTCGGGGGTTGGAGGTAAAAGCAAATATCGACTCGGGGGTCAAGGGTAGAGATAAAGGCAATATCGACTCGGGGGTCGAAGAAGATAAAGATAACAATGACTCGGGGGTCAGTACAAGCAATAAGATGTCAACTCGGGGGTTGAAGATGTAATAATGATATCGACTCGGGGGCCGAGAAACTAAGGCAATATCGACTCGGGGGTCGAGAAAATAAAGACAAAATATCATCAACTCGGGGGTTAAAAGAAAGGTAAAGGTAAAATCGACTCGGGGGTCGAAGAAAATAAAGACAACATTGACTCAGGGGTCAAGAACAAAACAATATATATCAACGCGGGGGTTGAGGAAGGAAAAAGGTTATGCTATGTATACATATGGTGCATATATGTTGTATGTAATGCATATGCGAATGCGAGCAGGTTATTGGTTTTATGAAGGTGCCAGCAGGGTGGACCTTGAGGAGTTGCCAAGCAAGGTTGGATTTTAGGAGGTTCCAGGAAGGGCTGGACTTTTGGTGGTTGCCAATCAGGGTTGGACTTTATGGAGGTGCCAAACAGGGTTGGATTTTGGTGGTTGCCAATCAGGGTTGGACTTTATGGAGGTGCCAAGCAGGGTTGGACTTTTGGTGGTTACCAATCAAGGTTGGGCTTTATGGAGGTACCAAGCAGGGTTGGACTTTAATAGATGGAAAGATTTGATTTCTCGACACTCGAAAATGGAAGATATTATGATCAGTAAGCCAATATGATTCTCTTGTTGCCCCAAGTCTGATCCTTTGCAGAAATTGCGTGCTTGGTTCATGAGAGAACCTCACTTCTAACTGATATGCCATTAATGATTGTAAATAAATGGTTGTATGAGCGCAGCGACGTAACCAATGCATGTTGATTGTGTGAGCATAGTGACTTATCCAATGCATTCTGATTGTGCATTTTCTGTGCCCCAAGGCTTTTAATACTTGTTGAATTCAAGGGTCGCTTAGTGCATGACATGGCCAGCTTGACCAACTTGAATGTATGAAGGGAATCTGCCCCTGTCTGGAGGGTAATGAGATGACCTGCCCCAGTGTCTGGATTTTGCAGTGGTCTGCCCCTGTGTCTAGATTTTGCAGTGGTCTACCCCAGTCTTGGCTTTTGAAAGACATGCCTCAGATTCACGAGGTTATGAGATAGTCTCGATTCGAGTCAGTGCCAACGAATGCTCAAGTTTCTCTCTGATTGCACTTTGTTGGACTTTCATAATGCCAAATGCTGATTTACAGTTAAAATTGATCATTCAGAAATGGTAATTTTAATGTGACATTCATGCAAGTTTTGAAAATATCATTTATTGGAACGATGTGTCAGTATGTGACGAGTGAACCATTAGTCCAAACGCAGTGCTGATTTACTGGTGTGTGAAAAATACAGCAAGAATATGACACCAATTCAAAAGACTAGCAAATTCGTAGGAGTCAGTTTACGCAACCTTGCTGTAGTACGCTTTCAGAATAAACCCCGCCTCAATTAGGTCTTTTGAGGGTTATAACGTGGTCTGGTTCACGGTTATAGAAACAAAGGATATAAGGCTCAAATTTTAATTAGTACCCACCCCTTCTTCGTGATGATCTCCAGTCCTACGTTCAGTTAAATCAACACACGCTTAGATTTTGACGGTGTAAGAATGAAGATGAAGGTTCAAGATTCACTGGAAATGACAGTCATCTTATTTTATTTTTGATGGACGTCAATGACCTTTTGATTTTGATTTGGTGGTCATTGAATCTTATTTTGCTTCGCTTGAGGATTTAAGGGCCTTTTTTTTGTTTTTTTTTTATTTTTGATCCCTAATTTTGCATGGACTGATTTTATTCTACGAGTCCATCGGGATTGCCCTAATTTTTGCCTAAGTCTTTTTTTTGAGGTGTTTGACTTAGCGGGCTTTTTTTTTTTTAGAGTAAAGCTTTGTGACTGCCAAGTCAGTAGTCATTGAAGAACAACCATCATAACTTCTGGATTTTGCATGATTTCTTCGTCACCTTAAGACGTGTACAAAGAATACGGAGTCAGATTAACTGAACACTACCCTGCCTCGGGTTGAGTGTAAGGGTTTAGAAATCCGAAGGAAACTTCTACTTCTAGGCTCGAAGTGGTTAACTAGGGATTAAATCCTTATCTCTCCAGTGTTTAGGAATTTGAAACAATGCCTGTACATCCTTGGCAGGATTCTATCTGAAAGCATACCATCAGCAATTATGGGTATCTCATTTTCGTCATCCTCCCTCCAATCTTTGCTAAACAACAATTTAGTAAAGAAAGTGAATGAGAGGTATATAGATGAATATTTTTGTTTTTGATATAAGTGAAGAAAATGTGAGCGAACGCGACGTGACTAGTTCAAAAAACGCATGATCATTTCATTAATATTACCATTAATAAACAACAATGTCTAAAAGCAAATAACACATAACAAAAAAGAAACTACAAATGCATAAAAATGACATGATCTAAAAATTGCCAGCATTGGGGACTGGGCTTTTCTTTCTTGACCCACTGTTGGACTAGCATTCTTGTTCATCGAGACCACTATGATAACCTTCTTTACACCTACTCTCAGCAACTTCTTCCATAACATGGGCGGATGGACCCACCTGGTCAAGTGAAGGATTGTAGTTGATTTGAAGACCTCGAGGCGTAAATGAGATTAGCTTGGACTCAATCAGGTCTTGGACCTTGTTTTTGAGCTGTTTACAATTCTTAGTTGAATGCCCCATGGCGCCAGCATGGTATCCACATCGTGCATTGGCGTCGAAGCCTAGTGGGTATGGAGGAATAACAGGATCCAAGCCCTTTGGCACTATTAACCCACTACTAATCAAATGTGGCAATATATGACTGAATGACACTGGCAAATGATCAAAATGCCTTTTTGGTCTTTGACTATAGTAGCGTCGGGGTTGCAAAGAATTCTGCTATGTAATTCGTTGTTGATGAGGGGGGCCTCTATTGGCAGGAGTATATTGACCATGTGGAGAGAATGGAATCGCACAGGGAGGCCCATGGGATTGCTGACTTTGAACATTTGAAATGCTTGGGTATTGAGGATAAGGTACCGGAGATGGAGCTTATAGAGTGTCCCAAATTACATTGATTTTATCCTCCTCTTCCTCTTGAGAACTGACAATGGATTCACTCTCACTAGCCTGGATGCTCGAGGCGTCTTGGATCTTTCCACTCTTGAGATGACTCTCAATGCGTTCTCCTACCAAAACCAAGTCAGAGAAGTTTGATGTCCCATTGCTCATCAATTTTTCTAGGTATGGGCCTTGCAAAGAATCTATGAACAAGTCAACCAATTCTCTATCTAAAAGTGGTTGTTGAACGCGAGCAGCAACCTCTCTCCATCTCTGAGCATACCCTCTGAATGATTCGTTCTCCTCTTGAGATAAGCCTTGCAACTGTATGCGGTTGAGAGCCATGTCAAGATTATATTGGTATTGCTTCACAAAGGCGCTGGCTAAGTTCAACCATGACTGAATATGGTTACTCTGTAGCTGCATGTACCAACTCAATGATGCCCCACTCAGACTGTCTTGGAAACAGTGGATCATAAGTTTATCATTGAGAGCATTGGAGGTCATCTTTCTACAAAACATCACCAAATGCTGCTTTGGACAACTATCTCCTTTGTATTTCTCAAATTTTGGCATTTTAAACTTTGGAGGTATTACAAGTCCGGGGTACCAAACACATGTTCAAAGCATTCAGATCAAAAGTATCGCGCCCCTTCATGGTTTCAAGCTTTTCTTCCAACACACGACATCTTTCAACAAACTCAACATCTCGAGGTCGTTCAGTATTCACCACCAGGCTTGTCCCTCGGGAATTCGGTGTAGTGAATGCAAAGCTATGGTATTCAACTGCATCATGAGAAGAGGCATGTTCATCTTGATTAATGTGACATTCTTGTATAACCTGGTCCCCAACAGGAATCCGCACAGGCTGAAATTGGGCAAGATTATTCACTTGAGGCAGAACGACGTTCTCAGTGACTGTAGGCCTTTGAATGTTGTCCTCTTTCCTTGCCAAGGCTATCATAGCTTCCACATGTTGGTCTAGCTGGTTCTTCATTAAGTCAACATCTTCTCTTGACGCAAACTGGTTCTGCTATTCTGAATTCATGGTTCTTCCAAAAGTTGCTTCAAGTCCGATAAAGGTGTCGGGAAATCAACTGCAGATTATGGACAAAGGATGGTTAAGTTTGTTGGTTTTGGAAGATGATTTGTAATGCTGATGAATGCAAATGCAATGGTATGCTAATGAATGCAATGCGGGTAGATTCAGGATCCAGGATAACACGAGCATTTGCAAAACACCCTAATAGGTAGGCTTCATAAGGGAAGTTCTAGGTTCTTTACCCATAAACCCACTCACATGATAGCTCCTACGTTGATGGATAAGGTTCCTAGGGTCTCGGACACTAATCGCATCAACACCATGCAACAGGCTAGCTGCATTATGACGGGGATACAAAAAGGTCTATCCTGAGTGTAGTCTTCATACTAGGCCCACGAGAAGCGAGTCCTCGAAGACTAACACTAACGACCACCAAGATGGAAACTGGTTCTAAGAGTGGTTCCCGGAGTCACGGACCCTTCATGAATCAAGTCGTGCGACAGGCTAGCTGCGTTACAACAAGATCTACGAAAAGGTCTACTCTAGGGGAAGCTTTCATGCTAGGTGTTCTCTCTTCTTTTTCCAAGACTCGGGTATAAAGCCTTACTTGTGATATCATCCTAAGATCCAACAACATGGATGATAAACAATACATAATAAAGAGAAAGCAATAAAAGCAAATAGATAAGTAATATAAGCACAATTAAGAAGAAAACAACCAAGCGAATTCAACACTCTCGAATCGAGTCAAGTTAGGCTTGACTCTCTCTAGCATAGGGCATTGCTTATTCCCCAGCAAAGTCGCCATTTGTCGTACCTCGAAAAATATGATCCTCGCGATGGACGCGGAAAAAAACTGTTCGAAATAGAGTCGCCACCGAACTTTATTTATCCCAAAAGAGGGAAAGGAAAATATCGATAAAACCTTTAAAGGATAAGAAAATGGTCATCACAACCAAATTCTAGGTTCAGGAGTCGGTTACGCAAGAGGGGAGGTATTAGCACCCTCTACATCCGTTGTACTCAACGGGAACCTCTTGATTCGATTCGGTAGATAAGTTAGATTGGTTTGTTTGTTTTCTTCTAAGGTAGATATTGTTTTCTAAGGGGAAAATGGGTGGTTTTTTATTAGGGTGCTCGGCAAGGATTGCGGCCCTTGTGCCTACGGATTCCCTCGTGCAATGGGAAAGTCAGAGCATTCGTAGTTCGTGGGACTACGGTTGGTTGGTGTTTTTTTTAAACGAACGAGTGTTTAATTCGCATTCTAACTGCTAAACGTTGGTTTGTCTGCTCGTCAAGGGAGGCTGAAGCACTAGTTCATATGCGTGGAAGAATGGACTAAACAATGTTCTTTTTTGTGAAAAGTTGTTTGAATATGAATTAAGTGTATTAGAGATTTGATTGAGAAAAAGGTTTGATTTGGACGTGTTTTAGGCGAATGAGGGTTTAGGTTGTATTCTAACTGCTAAACATTGGCTTGTCTGCTCGCTAGGGGAGGCTGAAGCACGAGTTCATATGCGCGAAAGAATGACTTAAACAATGTTCTTTGGGAAGGGTGTCTGAGTTATGGATTAAGTGTATTAGGGTTTCGGTTGCGTGGGAAGAGTTTGGTTTGTTAAGTATTTTGAGGGAGAATGACGATTATTCGATAAACGAGACGTCGACCTCGCAACCAATTAATCGGGGCATTACTGAGATGCTACATCTCAACGACACCTTTTTCATTCTATTAATTGTGAAATCGTGTTTGTTGGACAATGGGCTTCTTTGTCCATGTAATTAGGGCAAGTGTTTTAGGGACGAAAGATCAAAACGAACACAACCCAAAGCGTGCGCCTCAAGAGCGATCGTTCAAGGACCTAAGAAGTGCTAGACCTCAAGAGTCCACTACTTTCGTAATTTGATTAGGAAAAAGATTTGACTTTGATAGAATATCTTAATTAGACGTACTTAATCGGATTAGGGTTTGATTAAATTAAGAGTTTAAGGAGGATTAAGTGTTTTAGAAGGGTTGGAAGTTTTTTTTAAAGTTTTTTAGAAATGAAAGACGGAACGAACACAACCCAAGGCGTGCGCCCCAAGAACGATCGTTTCAAGACCCAAGGAGTGCTAGACTCCAAAAGCCCACCACTTCCATAATTAATTAGGAAAAGGTTTTAGACCTATTAATTCAAGTATTTTTGTTTAAGAAAATATTTTAAGTATTTTAATTTTGATTATGATTTAAATTTTTTGTTAAAAGAGTATTTATGAAAAGGTTAAGTAATTGTTTTAAATTTGAATTATGATTTTTAAGTCAAGAAAGTGTTTTTAAAAGTTGAATGCTTTAGTTAGATTAAAATATTTTTAAGTATTTTAGAAATGGACGACGGAACGATCACAACTCAAGGCGTGCGCCCCAAGAGCGATCGTTCAAGGATCCAAGGAGTGCTAGACTCCAAAAGCCCACAACTTTCACTATTGATTAGAAAAATAATTTAGACATCTTAAGAAATGTTTTAAGTTTTGATTTAAGGAGATAATTAATGATTAGGCAAAATGGACTATGATTTGATTTGAGAAAGATATTTTTTTTAAAGGTTAAGAAATTAACTAGATTAAGTCTTTTAATTTGAGAAAATGTTGTATTTTTATGTATTTGGATTAAAATTGGGAGTTTTTTTTAAGTATTTTATAAACGAAAGACGGAATGAACATAACTCGAAGCGTGCGTCTCAAGAGCATACATCCAAGGACCTAAGGAGTGCTAGACCCCAAAAGCCCACTACTTCCATAATTAAGAAAATAGTTTAGAAGAAAATTCACCAAAGTGTTTTATGATTTTAGTTTGGTTTAGGAAAATATTTTTAAGAATTAAACAAAGGATTAAGACCTTAATTAGTTTTTTAAGAACATTATTTTAAAAACTTAAGAAATTGATTAGATTAGGCATCAAAATCATGGTCAGCAATTAATCAAGAATATCCAAGTTAAAAATAAAATGTTAGTTAAAACCAATATTAAATTCTAACAAGAGGTAATCCACCATTAAAACTATTTCCAAAATTAAAATCTAAACCTAAAATTAATATTAATCAAAATTATCACGATTAAATCCATAAAAAATAACATATAATCTAATATTAAGGTCTAATTAACAAGCAAAACAAGTAACTACAAAGATGGTATATACTAAATACCAGATTGTGAGGTCCAAGAACTAATGCTAATTAAGTTTGACCATGAGTGTATCTTGCAAGTGACACTATCCTGTATGTAGTACAAAGTAAAAGGTGACACTTAAAATGCATTCTATCCAAACACCAATTTACTCATACAAAATTCTATTATCATTACAACACAATAATACAAAATCTCATGAATCAACCCATATATCATTAAGACAAGAACAATTGGGAAACAAGAAGTAGAAATCGTGACAAAACCAATTTAATGCATAGAAACAAAACACAAGAAGTAGAAATACACTCACGGTCACGTAATAACGTAGAAACAAGAAGCAGGAACATTCTCATGGCAGCAAAATCTCAGTAGCAGCAACATACTAATTAACCGAACTAAACACACAACAGCTCACAAAATCGATTTGAAGAGAAATGAAATTGGAATACAATCAGCGTAAAACAACATCAAATTCTACGCTTTTTCATACACAACAATCATCAAAGATTAAAAACAGAATCGAATCCAAAATAAGAATCAGAAACGAGAACCAACCGAAAATGAAAGATCTGAACTTTGTTTTTGTTGTTGCTTGAAACACCTTATCGTTGATGTTAGAGGTTTATGGCTCTCAGACGAGTTGTGGTGATGTACTTCGAAAACAAAAACCGACGGTGTCAAAACTGCTGAAATTCGTGCGATCCGCAAACTGTTCTTGCCGTTGTCGTCACTCGCTTCCTGTTGTTGTCGCAGAGTTGTTGTTGTCGCGGTGGATTCGAATGTGAAATGTACAGTAGTGCGCGATTGTGGACGTTATGTTATTTTGTCAGAAATTTGTATTGTAACACCAATGGCGAAAGCAATGGGGAGTCAAAGTTGGAAACAAATTTGAAATCGTTGCTCTGAGCAGTGGTTGTGTTGAACGTATTGTTGTAGATCTGAAGGGATTTGTAATGGTTGTTTGGGTTGAGGAAATCAAAGGTGGAAATGGAGGTTTCAAGTTGGATTTGGCTGAAGATGATGGACAGAGAAGTAATTTTATGGCCGAAACAAGGTGGTTGGTTGTGTAATTTTGGTGGCGTGGTTGTTTGTGTTGTAGCGACGGAGGGAGTGGTATGAGTTAACGAAATGGTGACAGTGGGTTGATGAAGGTATGACAATGGTGAAAACGGAAGCAAAAGGGTGGTAAAAAGAAGAAAGTGATAATGGTGGAGTACCGGTGGGCGAGGTTAGTGGAGAGAGGAAAATTTTCCGCTGAGAGTCCTCGTCCCCCTTGGAGAGTAGAGAAGTCACTCTCTTATATGGCTGCGTTTGGATTTTGTGAATCAACGAAAACCATTTTTTCTTCTAGAATGGGACAGGTGTCTAGTAAAATGGGAAGTGGAGAATATTCTTTTGGATATTCTATTTTTATTAATTAGACAAATTAATAAAAATTTAATTTATGATTGGTCAATGAGAAAAAGTGAGGATAATGCATGTGGACCCTTGATTAAATTTAAATCTAACGATCCATATTTAATCAAAGAAACACACCTAATTTAAGATGCCAAAGTTGCCCCTTCTAGAAGTTTTAATTAATGCAATAGAGTTAAATTAATTAAAAACTAATAGAAATTCACAACTTATTGAATAAAAAATAATAAAAATAAAATGCTAATATGAAAAATTCTAATTAATTATGTTAAATATTTTGATGAAAAAAATAAAAATAAATCGAATGAAAAATGAATAAAATCGGGAAACAAAATGCTCGAAAAATTAAGTTAGCCGCACAAAAATGATTAGCGCGGAATAAACGACTTGGAAAAAAAAATACAGCGTTATGTCAAATTTGAAAATTGATCGGGTATCCTCGAGAAACAATTTGACCAGTCCGTCTGTATGTCCGAGTATTCATTCTGGCTAATCAATTTTTAGGGCTTATTTATGGTAAAATATCTGATGCTATGCAGGCGACGCAAAACTGAAAATAAAATCGAATGTGGAAATATTTGAAAAGGGTAGGACAAATTTGGGGTATGACACATAGAAAAGGGCATTTTAATGCCCTGATCGTCCGTTTGAATCAGCAAACAATACCTACATTGTCTCTAACCTATGATATTCATACTACCTAACAATTTCTACACCTAAATGTCTACTCTAAATCGATTACTCGAAAATAATTCCGAAACTCTAAAATTCGAAAACTTACCGATTAAATTGAGATACAGAGGATTTGGAGTGTCTTGATCGTTGTAGAAGTTGCTCTACGCCGAAATCGAGTGAAAAAAGTCGGAATTTGTGGGGAATGAGAAATTGAGAGTTTGAGAGAGTTTGATAGTTTAGAATGTAAAAATCTAAAGAATGAGAGGGGGGGGGGGGGGGGGGGGGAGGGGGGGAAGCTCTGACGCCAAGTTATAAAAAATGATTCCGGATTTGCACATCAGGAATTATTTCTGATATGCACATCCGGAACAAATCAACGTTTTTAAAAAAAATGGTGCGTCCGGATGTGCACATCCGAAATCAGAAGGTAAAAAATAAATTTCGCACGGTGCCTAAGAAACTTATGGGGTGTATTCAGAAATCCTCTCAATTTTAATTTCTGTACTTAAAATTTATTCATT